>CM071646.1:18842754-18895042 GCA_036419045.1 Scirpophaga incertulas | reverse complement strand
CGTTTCACGTTAAAAACCAACGGCCGTGTGCCCCGGCACAGCCTCACCCGATTTTTTTTTCTCGAGGTGGAATGCTTAACGCACCATACCAGACGATGGCTAGTCCTCACCCCGACTCACCTGTAGGGCATACCCACTAAACCCACCCCATGTCCATCTAGTAAGGACGATCCAGGGTCTCGGGAACCTAATTTCTCCGGATCACGAGATGTTACCTTTTTTTTTTAAGAACCTGGCTAGCCGCAGATGGCTAGGTTCACATTGCCGTGAGTGTGTTTGTGGAAGGCGCACGAACGGAAGGTTCGACGCCTTGCCTGCTAGCGACCCCGGAGCCGTTCCAGGGCCGTTAAGGTCGGGTCAAAATGAGTCGACGCAAATTGAGCACACCGTCTAGTGGTGAGAGACTATCCGATACGTGATGGTACCGGGCATATGTTTGACGACCGAGTGATGCCCTAAGATTATGACGTTATGACTACTCTAAGATTGTGGCATTAAAACTACTTTAAGATTGTGATGTAATGATTACTCTAAGATTCATATGATGAGCTTGCCACAGCTTTGTTATCATGCAGCTTGGGGATCTGTTGTGTATATGTGTTTCTTTCTTTTTTCAGGTACACGTTCAGATGAGCGCGAACCCCGAGTACAGGAACAAGGTCCACAAAAAGGGCTCGGCTAAGAATGGCACTACTCTGTCCATGGGCGACGGGGTGCCGTACACGAAGCCAACATTCTTGGAGTACTGCCGCTACGAACCTGTTATACTGTTGCATCATCTGTTCATTGGTGGCTTCGGGTTTCTTGTTATCGTGGTGAGTAGTCTTGTTTTTATTCTTGCGCTTTTATATCTTGAATGCGCTACGACACAAACATGATCCTTCTTTTCCAAGCTTTCTCGATTTTCATTAATACTTTTATGCAAGCTCGTCGCTTACGGGATCTATATTCTTCTATTTCTATATCCCCTAATAATAATATATCTATATTCTATATAGAATATACCTATATTCTTCTCTGGCTGTCAACTGTAGTACTGTACGAGGGCTGCTACTTAAGTATCCGGAATCTGGGATTTCAACATTTTTAAACGCAATATATGACCTCCATTGTAAAATTCGTTCTTTTTTTGAAATACTGGCCGCTATTTTTTTTTTCCTTATGTACGCTAGTGTTTTGTGTCTGAAGGGGTTTAAAATGTCATATAGCTGAAATTATGGAACTCACACGTGAAAATATTCGTGCTATGATTTATTACGATTTTCGTCGTGGTTTAACGCAACAACAGTGCGTAGATCAATTAACTTCAACTTTTGGTGTTGAAGCTCCATCAAAAACCACTGTGTATCACTAGTTTAGTGAGTTCAATCGTGGACGGAGTAAGCTCACGGACGAAGTTAAGGAAGGTCGTCCGAAATCAGTCGTGCCACAAAACATTGAAGCTGTACGAAAACTAATTATGCAAGACCGTCATGTTACGTATCGCGAGATAGAGGCTACTCTGGGCATATGTATGACAAGCATTAATAAAATATTACATGAACATTTGTTCGTAAAAAAAAATTTGTTCGCGGTGAATACCGCACAACTTAACTCAGCATAAAAAGAAGCTCGCGTCGAATGGTGCAAGAATATGTTAAAAAAAATTAACGGAGGTGACTCAAAATCTGTTTATAACATCTACACAGGTGATGAATCTTGGATCTATGCGTACGATCCCGAAACTAAGCAACAATCTATAGTTTGGCTGTTTCAAAAATGAGCCGCACCCTACGAAAGTGACTCGTGCAAAAAGCACTGTAAAGCAAATGGAGGCCTGTTTTTTTGGTATTAATGGTCTTGTGGCTACAATACCACTGGAAAATCGTAAAACGGTCAATTCGGAAGTGGTACACGACCATTTGTTTGCCGGAAGTATTTGAAGAAATACGTAAAAACAACAAGCGACGCAGAATCATTCTACACCACGACAAAGCCAGCTGTCACACATCACGCGAAAACAAATACATTGTTGGAGGGTCAAAAAATAGAATTGATGGGTCATCCACCGTATAGCCCAGACTTTGCACCTAATGATATCTATTTATTCCCAAATGTAAAGAATAAATTACGTGGTCAACGATTTTCGACCCGTGAAGTTGCCGTCGACGCGTTCAAACAGCACGTTTCAGAGATACCGCAATCAGAGTGGAAAAAATGCTATGAAAATTGGTTTCAACGTATGCAAAAGTGTATCGATCATCGCGGAGAATAATTTGAAAAACAATAAACCTATATTTAGCCATATACGTTTGTTTAATTTTTCTATTCCGGATACATAAGTAGCAGCCCTCGTAACATCACAAACGCGATGTTCTTGAAAAACTAATTTACACCTAAATACAATATCGTCAATACCGTCATATTTATACATCAAATCGAATATTGGCTAGGGGCGTTAGGGTGTGCTACGTCAATTGCGTTTAATGGTTTTGCGAAAAATTTACCAATTGTATTTAACATTATTCAGTACTAGTCTTCCACTCGTGACTACGTCCATGTTATAGAGGATTTTCACAAAGAAAAGATGTACTTTCTCGTCGGAAAATTGTCCATATCACCTTCTTGGGGTCTCAAATTATTTCTATCTTAATTTTCACCATGATGTACTTTCGCTCTTAAGAGGAAGCCTGAAAGTAGCGCCAGTGGTAGAAAAAGTGAGAGGAAGTAGATTAGCATGGTTTGGACATGTGATGCGGAGGGATGAAAGTCATGTCACAAAGCGAATCTTAAATATGAAAGTGGATTAATACCGGGCAGAGGAAGGCCGAATAAAAGATGGATCGATTGTGTGAAGAATGATATAAGAATGAAAGGAGTACGCATAGAAATGACGGCTGATAGAGAGGAATGGAAGAAAAAGATCTACTGCGCCGACCCCAGATAATGGGAAATGGGCAAGAGGAGGATGTACTTTTTGCTCTTACAGCCCTTTCGTATTGAAAAGTCTTTTCTCAGGCCAAATTTAATCTAAATCGGGTAGTGATTTGAGCGTGGAAGCGCGGCGGACAAGAGTTACTTCGGCATTTATATTATATACTAGCGGACCCGACAGACTTCGTTCTGTCAAAAAGATTTGTACAGTGGCAGTTTTTTGTTCCTAATTATGTTATAGATAATGTCGCATAGCCAACCAAATCGCCAAAACAAGTCTAAATGACCTATTACAATTGTGGCTATTCAATTTTGGAACTTGACATTAAATCCTCCAACGATGTATTCTGTGCTCCAACGCACGCACGCACACTGTTTTGATAGATATGATTGAATTTCAACTATATGTAGCGTTAATAAAGCGCAAATTGACCTCTTTGATGTTAGGAACACACCTTCATTGCTTAGACAACAGTGAGTGCTTGCAATATGAACTTTATACAATAACAGTAAAGCTCAATTCGACTGTACGTTTTAGTTAGAAAACGTTTGCATGGAAAATAAAAGGGCTGTTTTTGAATTTTCCTCATTGTAAAAAACCCTCCTTGAACTTCAACGAACATTAACAAAAAAGAATTTGCCAAATTGGTCCAGGCGTTGTTGAGTTATGAGCTTACCAACACATTTTGCGATTCATTTTTATATATAAGAAGATAATATGTAGCGAGCGTGAGTAAGGGTGTGGTGTGTGGTGTCGGTTGCAGTGGCTGCGCGGGCCGCTGGGCGACTGCACGTTCGGGTTCGTGTACCTGATGGAGCTGTCCACGCCGCTGGTGTCGCTGCGCGGCATCCTGGCGCGCCTGCGGCTGCAGCGCTCGCCGCTGTACGTGGCCAACGGGCTGGCCATGCTGCTGGCCTTCCTGGCCTGCCGCCTGCTGGCGCTGCCCTACGTGGGGCTGCTGTACGCGCGCTCGCTGCGCCGCCCCTACCTGCAGGTACTGCCCGTGGCTGGCCATGCTGCTGGCCTTCCTGGCCTGCCGCCTGCTGGCGCTGCCCTACGTGGGGCTGCTGTACGCGCGCTCGCTGCGCCGCCCCTACCTGCAGGTACTGCCCGTGGCTGGCCATGCTGCTGGCCTTCCTGGCCTGCCGCCTGCTGGCGCTGCCCTACGTGGGGCTGCTGTACGCGCGCTCGCTGCGCCGCCCCTACCTGCAGGTACTGCCCGTGGCTGGCCATGCTGCTGGCCTTCCTGGCCTGCCGCCTGCTGGCGCTGCCCTACGTGGGGCTGCTGTACGCGCGCTCGCTGCGCCGCCCCTACCTGCAGGTACTGCCCGTGGCTGGCCATGCTGCTGGCCTTCCTGGCCTGCCGCCTGCTGGCGCTGCCCTACGTGGGGCTGCTGTACGCGCGCTCGCTGCGCCGCCCCTACCTGCAGGTACTGCCCGTGGCTGGCCATGCTGCTGGCCTTCCTGGCCTGCCGCCTGCTGGCGCTGCCCTACGTGGGGCTGCTGTACGCGCGCTCGCTGCGCCGCCCCTACCTGCAGGTACTGCCCGTGGCTGGCCATGCTGCTGGCCTTCCTGGCCTGCCGCCTGCTGGCGCTGCCCTACGTGGGGCTGCTGTACGCGCGCTCGCTGCGCCGCCCCTACCTGCAGGTACTGCCCGTGGCTGGCCATGCTGCTGGCCTTCCTGGCCTGCCGCCTGCTGGCGCTGCCCTACGTGGGGCTGCTGTACGCGCGCTCGCTGCGCCGCCCCTACCTGCAGGTACTGCCCGTGGCTGGCCATGCTGCTGGCCTTCCTGGCCTGCCGCCTGCTGGCGCTGCCCTACGTGGGGCTGCTGTACGCGCGCTCGCTGCGCCGCCCCTACCTGCAGGTACTGCCCGTGGCTGGCCATGCTGCTGGCCTTCCTGGCCTGCCGCCTGCCGCCTGCTGGCGCTGCCCTACGTGGGGCTGCTGTACGCGCGCTCGCTGCGCCGCCCCTACCTGCAGGTACTGCCCGTGGCTGGCCATGCTGCTGGCCTTCCTGGCCTGCCGCCTGCCGCCTGCTGGCGCTGCCCTACGTGGGGCTGCTGTACGCGCGCTCGCTGCGCCGCCCCTACCTGCAGGTACTGCCCGTGGCTGGCCATGCTGCTGGCCTTCCTGGCCTGCCGCCTGCCGCCTGCTGGCGCTGCCCTACGTGGGGCTGCTGTACGCGCGCTCGCTGCGCCGCCCCTACCTGCAGGTACTGCCCGTGGCTGGCATGCTGCTGGCCTTCCTGGCCTGCCGCCTGCGCCTGCTGGCGCTGCCCTACGTGGGGCTGCTGTACGCGCGCTCGCTGCGCCGCCCCTACCTGCAGGTACTGCCCGTGGCTGGCCATGCTGCTGGCCTTCCTGGCCTGCCGCCTGCTGGCGCTGCCCTACGTGGGGCTGCTGTACGCGCGCTCGCTGCGCCGCCCCTACCTGCAGGTACTGCCCGTGGCTGGCCATGCTGCTGCCTTCCTGGCCTGCCGCCTGCCGCCTGCTGGCGCTGCCCTACGTGGGGCTGCTGTACGCGCGCTCGCTGCGCCGCCCCTACCTGCAGGTACTGCCCGTGGCTGGCCATGCTGCTGGCCTTCCTGGCCTGCCGCCTGCCGCCTGCTGGCGCTGCCCTACGTGGGGCTGCTGTACGCGCGCTCGCTGCGCCGCCCCTACCTGCAGGTACTGCCCGTGGCTGGCCATGCTGCTGCCTTCCTGGCCTGCCGCCTGCCGCCTGCTGGCGCTGCCCTACGTGGGGCTGCTGTACGCGCGCTCGCTGCGCCGCCCCTACCTGCAGGTACTGCCCGTGGCTGGCCATGCTGCTGGCCTTCCTGGCCTGCCGCCTGCCGCCTGCTGGCGCTGCCCTACGTGGGGCTGCTGTACGCGCGCTCGCTGCGCCGCCCCTACCTGCAGGTACTGCCCGTGGCTGGCCATGCTGCTGGCCTTCCTGGCTGCCGCCTGCCGCCTGCTGGCGCTGCCCTACGTGGGGCTGCTGTACGCGCGCTCGCTGCGCCGCCCCTACCTGCAGGTACTGCCCGTGGCTGGCCATGCTGCTGGCCTTCCTGGCCTGCCGCCTGCCGCCTGCTGGCGCTGCCCTACGTGGGGCTGCTGTACGCGCGCTCGCTGCGCCGCCCCTACCTGCAGGTACTGCCCGTGGCTGGCCATGCTGCTGGCCTTCCTGGCCTGCCGCCTGCCGCCTGCTGGCGCTGCCTACGTGGGGCTGCTGTACGCGCGCTCGCTGCGCCGCCCCTACCTGCAGGTACTGCCCGTGGCTGGCCATGCTGCTGGCCTTCCTGGCCTGCCGCCTGCTGGCGCTGCCCTACGTGGGGCTGCTGTACGCGCGCTCGCTGCGCCGCCCCTACCTGCAGGTACTGCCCGTGGCTGGCCATGCTGCTGGCCTTCCTGGCCTGCCGCCTGCCGCCTGCTGGCGCTGCCCTACGTGGGGCTGCTGTACGCGCGCTCGCTGCGCCGCCCCTACCTGCAGGTACTGCCCGTGGCTGGCCATGCTGCTGGCCTTCCTGGCCTGCCGCCTGCCGCCTGCTGGCGCTGCCTACGTGGGGCTGCTGTACGCGCGCTCGCTGCGCGCCCCTACCTGCAGGTACTGCCCGTGGCTGGCCATGCTGCTGGCCTTCCTGGCCTGCCGCCTGCCGCCTGCTGGCGCTGCCCTACGTGGGGCTGCTGTACGCGCGCTCGCTGCGCCGCCCCTACCTGCAGGTACTGCCCGTGGCTGGCCATGCTGCTGGCCTTCCTGGCCTGCCGCCTGCCGCCTGCTGGCGCTGCCCTACGTGGGGCTGCTGTACGCGCGCTCGCTGCGCCGCCCCTACCTGCAGGTACTGCCCGTGGCTGGCCATGCAAAAAATGCATTGAATTGCATACCCCGGCTGTGGCGAGCCGGCGGTTATGTGGGGCTCTCCTCCCCAGAAGGGAGAGGCCTACCCACTAAAAACCTCAGGGATGGCCTTCCTCAGGCATGTAGGGAGCCCCGGGAACATCAAGCAACTTCCAGGAACCCCCAGCCTCCGCTCCCCCTGACTAGAGGGGAGCCCTCCTCGGGGGAGGCTACACTACCTCCCCCGGTCTCCTCCACCGACGACGCCCCCGGCCACGGAAGGGGCGTGGTCCATCCCGGGTCGCCGAAGCAGTCGCGATTTCCTCGCGCCCGCCGGCGACCCGCGGCGGCGCCGCAGCTGTGCTACCGAGCCCGGCGCCGCCTTCTTTGAGCGGATCGGCCATCTCCCGACCCCGCTCGGCGGCCTCCTTCTGGAGCATCACTGCTTCACAGAAGGAGGCCACAGCCCTCCAACCTCCCTCGTCCGCCAGCATTGCCGCAATCAATGCCGGCGGAGACAGATCTCGCCCGATCTCTGCGACCAAGACTCGGCGCTCGGAGGCCCACGCGGGGCACTCCGCCAGCGTGTGCTGGGCGAGTCGAGGTCGGATGCGCAGTGGTGGCAATGTGTCGATCCCTCCCGTCCTATTCGACACAGATACTCACCGAAGCAGCCGTGCCCGGTGAGTATCTGAGTCAATCGGTAGGTGACCTCCTCCTTCCCGTGGAGCCAAGCTTCGAGGTGCGGGAGTACGGCACCGACGGCCCGCTGGCGCGCGCAGATCCGTAATTCGAGCTGCGCACGCCAGGCCGCCACAATCCGTCGGTGCCACTCCCGCTTAGGCACTTCGTGCGCGGGTTCCAGGGCGCTCCCCCGGTCGACACGCCGCGACGCATACGTCGCCGCGTACATGTCGGCCAGGATGTCGAATGGGGGGGAGCGTCCCAGAACCGTCGCCGCCTCGTACGAGATTGTACGGTAGCCTCGCACGATCCGTATGGCCATTATCCGCTGCAGGCTCCGTAGCAGAGCTCTGCATGCTTTGGCATCTATTACTAATCTTAGCGGTGTGTAAATAAAAAATTGTATCGTCCGTCAGGCAATGGCGAGCCTCCCACTCGGGTGCAAAATCTCCATCGGCATCCTCATGCTGCCTCAGTTTTACTGGTTCTACCTGATGTCGGCGGGTGCAGTCAAACTGCTCGTTGGCACCAAGCAGCCTCTGTCGGCCGGAGACGCTCAGGTCGGACAGAACGAGCAGGCCGGTCGGACCGGCCAGACCGGCCACACCGGCCAGGCCGGCCGCGGCGCGCTCCACAAGCGCAGCTGATGCAAGGGACGCGCGCGACGCAGGCGATAGCGTCGCCGCATGGAATCCTCGACCTACATACCTGTTCCCAGTGAGTATCTGTAACTGGTATTAGACTTTAATATTATTCTGTTACACAATACGGCTGAAACAGTGATTTCGACGCGGTTTCGAGCATTTTTCGATTGATGATCCCGGCTGTCTTTCTATGTAGGGGGGGGGGGAGGATGTTGCGGCCCCTTACCCATCCGTAGGTCAGGCAGTTGGCGTATCTCTCCTAGCAAAAGTGCCAGGTCTACCCACGAAGACTGCTGTTCTCCCTACCTTTTGGGTGCGTGCGGTAGTGTCATATTGCGATGCCGCTACCCACATTCATCGGATGCATTTCGGAGAGTGTGCGTTGGAATTGCACAATTTGATTCCAGCATCCCCATTCTACCTCAGGGGAACTAGATGACGGTTGGGCTTCCACCCTTATGTTGCTGATATACCACATATACGCACTAAGCGTTTCGCTTCTACTTTCATAATGCGCACAGCAAAGGAGTGGAATTCCCTCCCGCCGGATATTTTCCCTGATAAATACAATCTGGGTAGTGATGTGCCGAGTCGCTGTTTTGATGGATCGAGTCGATTCGAGTCAGTTTATACGGTATTCGAATCAGGACTCGATTCCCTGATTCGAGCCCAACACTCGAATTCTATGTTTGGTATTCGAATATTTCTAGACTCGAGTCTGGAAATTCTATTCCAGTCCAGAACTAGAGACCGATTTTAGAACAAAAAGGCAAAACAAAATAGAAAGGAATTAGCTTCAAACAGCGTGTAGATTAGGTTAAGCACAACGGCACAAAAAATAATAATACTGCAATTTTCATTAAAAGATAATAAACATTGAATAAAGACATAGAGTATAGGAGCTTATGTAAACAGTTTGCGAGTACAAGCGAGTTAACCAAACTCGAATATTAGACTCGAGTCAATAGGACTCGTATAAATAGAATCTAGTTGGCGAGTAGGAACCGATTCTTCCTGACTCGAGTACCGGTATCGAGTCCGGCGTACTCGAAACAAAATAAATTGGTATTCGAGTAGGCAAATCCAAAGCAGGAATCGAGTCACACCGTATTCGGCACATCGCTAAATCTGGGCCTTTTCAAGGCAAGAGTGAATAGGCCACTATCTGGGTGCGATCGCGGCCTGTCCTTAATACATGAAAAAAAAACGTGGACTACTTTGCCTGGCTTTTTGGTCAATTCTCAGTTTTTGTTTAAAACGAAACATGGCGAGAATGAGCAGTTGCCTTTGATCTTCGCTACTATGTACTAACTTTTAGAGTTTGTAATAATAGGTCAATCGAAAATCCTCGGAACCGTATAAAAATCACGATTTCATTGATCCACTAAACTTGGTGTAGTAAATATTAAAAGTGTTTAGTTAATAATATATAACATTTAAATAAACTAATTTTGTTTGCAGGCTGTCAAATAATAACCAGTATTTTATCGGACATATTTGAAAATCTGAATCTTGCGGATATCCTGTTCCATTACGTTATTTGTTAAAATATTAGTGTTAGGTATCTACTCTTGTCTGTATTATAACCAAAGAGGTATGTGCTGCCCTCATAAAATATAAATATTAGGTGATTAAAAGTACTCAGTACCAAAATTAGACGTGGTATCGGAACTTATACTAGACGCTGGCTAATATCTAGTACGTTAGTCCGTATTTCGTGTGATGGTATATAGCAGTAATGCTTCTGTCTAGTCTGCGGTGGTGCGCTCAAAGCGAAGCTTATGAGACGAACAAACATAATTATTATAGAAGCACTACCGCCCCAATAAACGATAACATTGTTCAATGTAACAAATACGTAGTCAAAAAATATAAAGATTTTTTAGAATTGACTTACATGTATGCTATAGTAAATTTTCTAGTTGAATATTAATTATGTAACATCTATAGCGCCTAATAGTTTCGTAGTAATTTTTAAGAGATTAAAACATTTATTAGGAAAAATTTATTGCAAGTCTAGTCTGTTCTTTATCTCAAAATTGACACATGCAAATGTCTCGGATACGGTCCAAAATTATTTGATTGCGCTTATGTGCCGGCGCTTAGGTTTATAACTAACAAGAAGGTAGTGTTCTGTTTGAGTGTTTAACAAAATAGTTAGCTTGGTTAATTACTTCGGAGCGCTTGCAAATGCACACTCGAGTACCCTTTCCAGTTAGCCATAATTATGAATTTTTATATGCATGTACAGCGACATTGGCTACATGTCTCAGAAAGCAATAACTTATGCTTATTCGACAACTTTATGACGTGTTTGGTTTATATGATCGAATAGAAAAACCATGTAGCCATTGTTCCATTTGGGTTAAATTCGTCGTTACTCGTGTATATAACTCGTCGATATACGTGATACAAAATAAACAATGTAGAACAATTATGTATATTTGGAATCTACATGAAAATTGAGGTTTTTATTGTCTGTGTGCTAATTATAACGCAAAAAAGGTGTTTGTTACTTTTATTATTTACTAGCGACCCGCCCCGGCTTCGCACGGGTGCAGTGAAAAAATGATTATGGTGGGTTATCCCTAAGAGATAGACATATACCATCGCGGACTTTTTTGTGGATTTTTGTAAGTTGTACAATACTGTAGTACATTATTTTGGTCTATCTCGTAGGGTTCAGCCAGCGTTTGCAATATAAGCGCAAAAAAACGTGCTTATTTACGACATCACATTAGAAACCTTTAAATTTATCAGTGTTTCTCTACTATATTATGCATTTATTATACATACAAACCTCCTTAAGAATCACTCTATCTATTAAAAAAACCGCGTCAAAATCCGTTGCGTAGTTTTAAAGATCTAAGCATACATACGGATATACAGCGAAAGCGACTTTGTTTTATACTATGTATTGATTGATAAAGTACTTAATGAAATATATTTAATATAGCGTTTGTTTTAATTTATGCCAAGTAAATGAGAATTCTCATTTATATAAAAAAAAATACAAATAGCCACAGAAATTATATGGCGTTGCATAAAATTTTAAAAAATACATTTAGTAAGTTAATAATAGCACCTTATTCAACTCTAAAATAAGAATTTAGTATTTTCCAGTAGTAAACGTATGCCGCTAAAACTGTCATGTCACTTTAAATCTTTATGTTGGTATAAATTCTCTTTGAATTTTGAGTGAAAATAGAATTTATTCTCTAGTACACTAGAAACTACCTTAAAGATCAACACGTAATTCTATAGGTCTAATAAAAAATAGTGCTCGGAATAGGCAGTTTAATTTTATGTACTTGCGATTTTGTGACATCAATAGTATGGATATGCCTGGGAACTTACTATTTTCAGAGATTGTAAAAATATTATATTGAACTTTCAAAATAGTACTTCATCTTTTAGCTTATTGTTGTAATAATGAGTTGTAACATAAAAGGAGAATGCCCATTGTAGTATGGACTTTAGTATCGCCAAAAATAATTTTGTACATAATAATTTTTATGATATATTGTAGATTTTTAACTATATATTCAATTATTAAAAACTATTTGACTCTATTTCGATGGGTAAAATAGAAATTAAACACCAAAGATTTTCAAATTACGAATTTCTCCTATCATCATTTTTGATAATACCTATTTAATTGTAGAAGATTAAAACTATAAAATGATTAAGTCTATCTTATCCAATAAATATTATAACTATCCAATAATTCATATAAAATAATTAATTATTTTAAAAATAATTGTTTTAGCAACATTGATATTAGCTATCTGTATAAAGAAACTCTTAAAGCAGAATATTGTCTTATGCTTTTGCTTAAATCCTTTGCTTGGTGAAATCTACAAATTTTAGGTATTTAGTATAGTAGACAGTGGTGAAAATAATAATTTTCACCACTGTGAAAATTATTGCTCGATTATAAAATCGCACGTTTAATTTAAATTGATTAAATGACTTAATGTTAATATTACTAAATCTTAGTTTTGTAATAGTAATGCATATTCTATATAGTTACATAAAAACATCTTTGTTTTACATAAAATAAATTCAAAAACGGCTGGATTAATTTATCTAATTGGCGGATTCGTCTTCGTTACAAATAGCAGAATATGACTAAAATATTAGAGAAAGCAGAAAAAATACTAAAGAAAATTAATTGTTTTGGTATTCCTTTTACCTTTCACGAGAGGACAGTAGAATGTATCGAATATATTTTTGACCAATCGATCCGATCGTTAATATATGGCAATACCAAAGAGACTATTTATCAATGAAATTAGAATATCATCAATAAAAATACACGGCGAATGAAATGGAAGTGAAATAATTACTAATTATTATGTGGATTTATCTCCGGCGAAGTTTCGGCTTGGTATATTGCAGAGTCTTGTTAGAAAATTGTTACTTATTTTTTGGTATTAGTTTGGTTAAGGCACAAGGACGAGTAAAGTGATACTACAAATGGACATACTCATTTTACAATGAAAGCGGAAAGAAACGAGTAGCAAATAAAAACAGAAAAATTTATCCATGTGACGCTTACATTGAGTTTCTTTCTGCAAATACATAAAATTTAACTACCTGCTCCGAGCAATAGTTATAAACATAAATACCGGATGTGGGTATATCTATGCAGAGGTTTCCATGCAAAAGGGGTACGCGAGCATCGAAATCAAATTTCGGACCACATCTTTTTGTGTCACACTTATATGCATATGTCAATTTTGACTAAGAGATGAGAAGAAACGGATTACTTATAGGATACTGTCAAAATTCTATAACAAAAAAACATTGCGTTGAGTTAAATCAATCAAAACATCTGAGATGACAATGATGAGGTTTTCTGATTGGTTCAACTCACGAACTGTTTTGTTGTTTCATTTAGTATTGTAACATTACTTTTAAATGAATCTCTATTTATTATATATGTAATTGATGTAGTGTATCTGTGACTTTTACTAAAGTAATCTGAATGATACAAAAAAAAACGCAGAGTGTTATGTGAGCTTAGAATGTTGTAATCTGCCCCAATATTAAGCACGTAATCAATTAATTCGATAAGCTTTTGATACTTTGGAAATATGTAAATTACAGTAATTTGTAAAATTTTGATTTGTAAACAATTGATTCAAAAACTGTATATAAAAAATGATTTTTTATTGGATTAACCAAACTGTCAATACTGCACAATTCCCAGCCATTAGCGAACAAAGGCCGACTGTCATTAAACTTTTGTTTGCGCTATCACTTTGGTCAATCCAATTAAAAATAAATGACAAATATGTTATAAAGAACTTCTATTAAAATCTAAAAAATTACCGTCTGTACTAGAATGGCATTAATCGATTGGGTTGATTCTAAATTCAATACAAAACATAGTCAAGCGTTCACAATTAACTTTGGTTAGAAATTGGTTGATACTGAGTCTTTTACTAAATATATAATAATTGAAACGATTGATTATGACGATTGACCCTATCGATTGATAGCATAAAAGTAGAGCCTGTTATGTTTTTGGATTTACCCGTTCGATTTCTGAGGATAGATAGCGAATTAAAAAAGATACCTTGCAGTATCATTCTAAATCTTTGAAAATTCTTTCCTTTTGGGTAGCGTTATAATGATCAATTGAGAAAAATCATTTGTAAGCTGCACTTAACGCGCATGTCGAGTAATTCACAAAGTTACCTCTAACCCGTGCCATCTGCGAGCACAAATAGATACTAACCGCAGTAGTACGTACGTAGTACGCACGTATCACGATTTTGGAACGTTGTTATAAAGGATCTAATATAATGCCTGTAGCTTTCAAAAATACGCTTCCGTTTGTGGTGGTGTTTCTAGATTGTAATATTTTTGTTATAAATGTAGGGTTGTTTTTTGTGGTTAATTAAAATCTGTAGTTGATTCTAAATGGAATCTCGAAAGAATGTGTTGTAGCTCACTTAACTGTAGCTCAGTGCGAAGTGATCACGAGAAAATACTTTCCAGTTCAAGGCGAATTATACAAATTCCCATTTTTAACGACGCTAACTCTTTCATGGAAACTGTGGTGTGAGAAGTTATATTTAATATATAAATTTCCGACAGCCTTGAATCCAATTAACCATAGAGATATTGCGTATTCTAGAATGTTAATGTTTGACAGATAGTCAATGTCAATGATGTAATAGTAAACATTTCATTGTAAAATAAAAATAGACAATTTGAGGCAGCTGTCAAAATATGTATTTATCTATTTATATGTGGCAACATAAATTTTGCATGTTGAAGAGCACCATCTTAAGTGAGCATAAAGAAGCAAAAAAATCGTGAGAGCCACTTCTAACGTATTTGCATGGTGTGGTTTAAAAAAAATGTGATAACTGATTAGAGATAGCTTAGCTCGCCTTACAGTATATAATTATACAGCAGTTGTACCGTGGAGTTATAGCTTGGTTTGATCGAGTTGTCTCCTGTGATAACTGTAGGTTCATTCTCGGAAACATTGCCAATTGATCGACATTGACTTAAACCGCAGATAAGAAACGAACGTGTCTTTGATCTCCGTAGTTTATGCCTGCTCTTTTATATTTTGGACAAATGCGAATATTAAAGATACGGTCCAATATTCGCTGTCAGTGAGCGTGTTCAAGCTCATAACTACCAGTTTCGGAATTTTTGCCTTTACTCAATGTCGATCTATCGGAATTCATTTCCAGAGCACCTAATGTTGGCAAAGAACGGCTACAATAGGCCATGCTCTAATATGTAAATACACAAAGCAGTCGTGTTAGAGAAAAAAGTAATTTATTCTAATTTAAGTAGTTTTGTGTTTGGCTTTCTAACGTTATCGTAGTTTTATTCCATTTCAGTTCTATTAACCTGGAATTTTGTTTTATCTGTATCACTATGCAGATTATATTTTAGGTTCAAATTCGCGTGTATGTTTTTTCAAATTTTGATACTCGTAAACCATTAAATAGTTTAGGTTTGCGGGTGTAAAATATATATTTTTATAACTTATAAAAGCATAGATATAATACCACAGATCTATCTAGATCTGATATTGGAATATTGAGGCCTGGTAAAATGTTGCTAGTAAGAGAAATAAAAAATATTATACTAGAAATATATTAGAGTGATTTAGTAAAGATTATGGTCTAGATTTTGATCGCAAAAAAAAATGCATTTACTTTATTACGCTTTGGTTGAATATTTAACAATTTGCTTTGGGATATATGGTACATTAACACATTATTTTTATATAAACAACTTTAATTCTCGAGTATTCAAGTCACAGTGACTCTTGTGATGACTGAATCTCAGTCTTTGTATATTTTCTAGAGGCTTCTATTTTTCTCATATTATCTACTTCCATGGAACTTCCAATTAGTTTTATATACCAATACATAAACATTGTTAGAATAATATTTTACTAAGTTATTATGGAGACTAGACAAAGCATAAATTATCGTAATCCAAAATAAATATAACACAAGAAAAAATGTTGCCACAGTCCGTAAAATATAGGTGAGTCTTCTGCCATCGAAATCACGCCCATAAAGATTTTATTTTTTGACATTAATTTTTTCTCGCTTTATCACACTCTCGGCTTTCTATCGCATCATTGGAACACTACATAAGTAATCTAACAGTGATGTTCCAGCGACGCATTCTCAACTATCGATAGAATTAAATCGAAAATATATCTAAAGAACTTAAATTTTAGTATGAGACTATACTAGGGTCGTCTGGACACTTCCGCCTTACCTATTTCTGCTGCATAGCGGCATTACAAGGCTCTGTTCCGTAACGTGGATATCGTTACATTATATATCACAAATAGGCTTGTTGCCTAAATTTCAGTAGTTAGATACTAATATACCTTGATGCCTATTCTATACAAAATAAATATTATTTTTGAAAAAAAATGCTTATTTATAAGAATAATTTTGCATTTAATTAAATATTTGACATTAGTCATCAAAAACGCTCATGACTGTCATGGCGTCTTCAATGACGTCACGCCGTGCAAAACAGCTGTTTTAGTATCGGAATATTCGGTATTGTGAAGTTATTTTAATAAAAAATGGATTCATCGTATTACAAGTAATGCATAGTATTTTACCGTGGGAGAGCCATGCTTCGGCACGAATTGGGCCGGCTCGACCGGAGTGATACCACGGCCTCACAGAAAACCGGCGTAAAATAGCGCTTGCGCTGTGTTTCGCCGAGTGAGTGAGGGTACCGGAGGCCCAACCTCCCTTATTCCCCTTATTCCCCCCTATTCCCCTTATTCCCCCTATTCCCTTTTAAAAGGCTGGCAACGCATCTGTGACTCCTCTGGTGTTGCGGGTGTCCATGGGCAACGGTTATCGCTTACCATCAGGTGATCCGTTTGCTCGTTTGCTGGCCTATCCTATTAAAAAAAAAAAAAAAAAAAAAAAAAAAAAAGTGCCCCAGTGTACAAGCACAAGTATAAAAACACCAAATAAATTATTTATAACGTGCCAAACAATCAGCAGATACGTAAAAAGTGGCTGACACTCGCGAGAAGGAATGATGCCCATTCTTTTTCGCACTTCCACAAGACACTTGGAATGACATTTTGACTTTGACGTTTCGCACGGCGTGACGTAACACTTTTTAATTGGTGTTTGCTGTCACGTGACTTATGGCTTATTTTGTGCAATTTTATTTTATAAAAATATAAATAATCAAAAGTTATTATTTTATAAAACTTTGTTTTTCATAATTAAATGATCATCTTAATAGTTATGCAACCTAACGCATCAGATTTGTTCATAGTGGATACAAGCCTATTGAAATTCTTGTGAGGGTTGGAGTTTTGTTGGAATCTTATTGGAACCACATGTGTAGGGTAGTCCGCTTTATTATCAATGGACTGCAGCCAAAACATGTGTTGCTACATTTTTTTTTATAAATGCTTTTTATTGTTCGCGTTTTATTGTTGTTTAGGACAGTTAATATTTTAATGAATGGGAATGAATGAATAAACATTTTATTGTGCATAAATACAGAACACAGTATATAAATCGCAGGTACAATAAGCGGTGTTATTGCTTGGGTTATGAATAGTTTTATTATAATATATACATATGTTTCCTTTTGCCTAGACACTGACTCAGCCATAATTTACGGATTTATAGTTTTAACCGTGTGGCAGGGCTACGGGGTTGCTATTTTTAAAAAAACGTTTTCTACTAGCATATGGCAACAATAACATATATTATTAATAATTGTTAATAAAATAAGTAAAATTGTTAATAAATTTTAATAACTATGTGTGACCGTCCGATTTATCAAGTGTGATAGATGGGACAATTGCTTAATTTATTGTTTTTAATGCACAAACGTATTTCTTCCATTTTAACAGGGCTGTATTATGTATGTGAAGCAGTAATGTAAAATATGTATTATATTTTCGGAAGGTTTATACAATTTTGTTCTTTTTTCTGGTAATTTTTGTTTAAATTTATAGTAAATCGCGGAATGAATATTTCAAGTAGTTTTCTTTTTGTTGTTTGATACTTGGAACAACGAGCATTTCTAAAGAATATGTCTCTTCGACCGCGTATCTATTTTATAATATGTTTAATTTATGCATTAGTTAATACTACTGAATGTCTTATATTTAATAGTTCTAGTTTTAATATAATAGTAATGTTTTTTTTTACCTTTAACCGTTTGAGTGCTAAGCAATTTTTGTAAAAATCTATTGGAAATGCTATGCATATTTTGATTACACTCTCACTTAGACAAATATTAATCAATTTGAATAAATCTTTTTGGGTTATATAGAAAAAAGTGCGTCGCACTTTTTATACAAATCGCAGCGCAAAATCGCTGCTTAGCACTCTAACGGTTAATGTATTATGCGCAAGTGCGCTTAACCTATAAAAATTTAAACATGTTAAAATTTAATATTTGTGGTATGACCTATCTTTGAAAATGAAAATTAGCTTCTCTGAGACAATATTAATAATAATGGGGAATGTTTGTAAGCAAATGAAGATCATATAGTCCTTGTTGAAAATCAATATAAATATTTTATCGACATATTCCGTTAGTTTTAAATGTTACATCACGACATGAAAGCGTTTTGCCTACAAAGATTCTTCATACGATTCTGTTCGTATATAGTCATGTATAGTGCTACATTATTTATTTATAGTGTACGAATGTTCCATTAATTTATTACAGGTCAGGGTGCGCTAGGGTAGGTTGTAGTATAACAAAATATTGGTGGGTATAATAGTCGAAAGATAAATATGTTATAGTCGTGTTTGAAGTTACCAATCTGTACGTTTAGACTAATGTAAGCGGCCGGCCTGATCGCTACCGCAATGTGTTTCTGTCAAAATTAATGTTTCAATTACAAGCTATATTTACGATTTCGATGCGTTTACTACGTGTTTCAATATTAATTTGTATTGAGGCAACACTCTGTTCTATCTCTTGTCTATGGTCTGTTTAGGCATGATTTTTCTATCTGTATTTTCGTATATGATTTTTTTTTGTATCTGCTACTATTAAAGCAATTTGCAACCTGTTGGTCTTAAATAATACACTAATGTATTAGATCTTTATTCTGATTATATCTTTGGATTCAATCTGACATTGCTGTTTTTAAAGATAATTGTACTGTACTTGTAATTATGATTATATGTCAGATTCAATCAAATTTTGATAACAAGAGAGATTGATAAAATCCGCCTACAGATCTAATATATTAGTTATGTTATTTACAAGACTAAAATCGCGAACATATATAATTAATGATGTGTTACATTTAAATAAATAGTTACTGTGTGTTAATTTGTAAACGATCATAGACATTTTTCTTATAAAATCTGTTTCCGTTTCCCGCTTTCAAACAAAAAAAAAAGCAATATTTAGTCCGATGTCGCGTTTTATCAGGTTGGCTGCAATCTATTAACCATTAATAACATATATTGAAAATTGGCATCGCGTCTGATTAAGGCCGCGTGCAGACAATTTCAATTTATCCGTCTTACAAAGATATTTATTTCACACGTCTTTTGTTGCTACATCGTACAAATTAGCAATGAGTTGACTCTGGCGGCGAATTGAAATTTTGTCGTAAATCTTGAACAATTGCTGTGGAAAACAACCCGAAGTAGAAAATTTCAAGGAAACGAGACCGTCTTCACGTGCCAGTGGTTTTCAGTAATCGAGATTGCTTTTAACAGTCTCTTCGTCGAGAGTTGGTAAATAAATTAAAAGTGAAGGGTTAAGATTCCGACGCAGTAACTGAAGTTTTATAGCGTATTTTAGACTGAAATGGCTTCATGACCGCTGCTGTAAGTTGTCGCGTAATAACTAGTTGACTGTTGGCAATGCCTCATACGCCCGTCATAAATTGATTGAACAGTAGTAGTACAGTAGATTTCAGTGGCGACACATTTTCAATTTTAATAAAACTATCGGTAATACATTCCTTGTTTGCATATCTTTTAGCAATTGGTTAATACAATGTTTTTTTATTTATTTATAGTAATAATACACAGGACAACATTAATTGTTGTTACTATGAAAATTATGCATTTTAGTAGACCAATAAAGACTTTTCAATATTACATTCCACTTAAACTTAATAGATAATGAGTGCACCCACAAAATTAACATTAATTTCTTTTATTAAAAAGTATTTCAGTCATTTTACCAAAGACACGCCATTTACGATAATTTTATTCCACATAAATAATATTACTACTATTATACTTGTGTGTGTGTATTGACTACTACGATCTAAATGCAACTATAAGTTATATAAATCTATATATATATATATATATATATATATATATATATATATATATATATATATATAAATGAATCGCAAAATGTGTTGATAAGCTCATAACTCAACAACGCCTGGACCAATTTGGCCAATTCTTTTTTGTTAATGTTCGTTGAAGTTCAAGGAGGGTTTTTACAATGAGGAAAATTCGAATAATTATCGGAAATACCCTAAAAGCAGCCCTTTTATTTTCCCATGCAAACGTTTTCTAACTAAAACGTACAGTCGAATTGAACTTTTTTATTGTATAAAGTTCATATTGCAAGCACTCACTGTTGTCTAAGCAATGAAGGTGTGTTCCTAACATCAAAGAGTCAATTTGCGCTTTATTAACGCTACATATAGTTGAAATTCAATCATATCTACAAAACAGTGTGCGTGCGTGCGTTGGAGCACAGAATACATCGTTGGAGGATTTAATGTCACGTTTCAAAATTGAATAGCCACAAAATGTACTAGGTCATTTAGACTTTTTTTGCGATTTGGTTGGCTATGCGACATTATCTATAAAATAATTAGGAACAAAAAAGTGCCACTGTACAAATCTTTTTGACAGGACGAAGTCTGTCGGGTCCGCTAGTTTACAAATAAAATTGGAACAAAAATATCTGATGATATAAAAAACAGATTCGTTTCAAGCTTTTAGAACATTTTGTCGCCTGGTAGTTTGATCAATATCATACGCCGATCGCAATTGTCTTGACAGCTTAGTCTTGTAATTCGAATGAAACTAAGAGATAGGGCTGTTATTGATGCTTCATCAATATGACAACTATCGTCAAAAAGCGGTAACTATCTATCAGTGTCAATTAAATTTTATAGCAACGAAGTTACAAAATTAACCTAAAAAAAAGTTGCATAAGATTATGGTATGTGTATGGATAACTGTCATCTTGTGTTCTGTCTATCGTTCCAATTATTACTGCATTCATTCAAACATAATTTTGTGAGGTACATGCCAACTCTCCAACTCTCGGCGAAAAGACTAGATTATGAAGATAGAAGTTAACGTGGTTGTGGCGAAGAGTCAATACTCCAGTCGCTGTTGCAGTCGTTTCTTAAGACTGTGTGTTATTGCACTGAGTGTTTTATAAATGTTTAGAACATTGTTTTGTGTTTTATTTTAGATTCCCAATCATTTTCAGCTAAAACAGAAGCTTAATATGTGTATAAGCACATAACGATAAGAGCTATCAACTCGGTTATTAGCTCCAATACTAAGTAAAATGTCATAGCATATGGCAGATAAAAAGGCGAAACAATAGTGTGGTGAGAATTAGCAAAAGACCACGGTCTTTGCCGGTGTTGTGAGTCGTCCAATGCTTTAAGTATATTTAGTAAAAATGATTTATATAAAACATGCAATTTTTACATTTTTAAAGGTGTTAACGATTAAAGCTTAACACTTGTTAAAAATATTTAATTGGTTTCCATGAAAATTATTGTAACATGTAAATAAAAATTACATATGTAATTGGCAATGTAGCACTCATTATATATGTGTGTGATAATTAGGCTTAATGCTGCAAGTCATTACCAATTTTTTGAGGGCAGCTGAATATTTGTTATACTCTCCAAATGTTGTGAAGTCAATACTTCGATATACACTGATACATATATATGACAGATATTAATCTACATTAATATCTACGATGGATGTGGCTGGTGCAGAGCAGTTGAAACTTCGGAACTACTTCGATGCCTTAGAGCAAACTTCCAGCCTCCAGAAGCCACTCATGATATTACACTGCTTGCACTATATAAGGTTATATATCTTCAAATTTCTACGATTTAAAGTTCTGTTTGTCATAATTATCATTGATGTCCATATAAATAATGATATCAGTCATTTTGTTGTCATATATTATGTATTATCTATCATATAAAGTTTTTATGGTATGTGTGCACGACGCACACTTATTCTTCGGGGTTGGAGGCACGTCGGCACACTTCAATGCTGGGGTTGGTGAAGGATTCGAACGGTGCGTTGCGGCCCGGTGGTGGTTGCAGGAAGAAATGAGAAGCCAGTTTTCTTTGTTCGGTCGGCCAGCAGGGTCTTCAGGAGCTTTCTGTTCTGGTGGTGGACAGTCGTCCGCTTCAGTAGGAGGTCCCCGTCGTAATCCGTGTCGAGCCGGGGGAGTCCCGCAATTTATTCCAGAGAAAATCCCTACCAAAAAATGGGATTTTCGAGACCCCCCTGGCGAGGTCTTACCGTACAGAAAGCACCTGTCGAACCCCATTTTGCCCTTTATTTTACTATTATTCTTACAATAAATTCTTATTCTTTATGTGTTCCCTTATTTTCATCCCTTTCATACATAGGTAATCTGCAGGGGCTTATTTTTCTCTTTATTCTGCCGTTTACAATACAACTATATGTTATATAGTCCTCGAGATATACCCGATAATACGTCGGAGAGGGTGAATTTTCATCCCTATTTTTGGCTTAATTTACCCCCTACAAATTACCTATAAGCTTTAAGTCCTTCCCCTTTGGGGCATACATTCGGAGTGTATATCCGATACTATATCTTAACTCGCTACCACTGAGAATGCTCTGTGATATACATATATATGCACTTTAATCGGCGTGCGATAGGACATTAATTCGACATTTCCATACATTTGTGATTTCTCAGTGGCTGCTCGTTTACAATTTTATAATTTATTGTGCCCTATTTACTTGTAATATTGTTCATTTAATGCATTTACATATAGTATGCCCTAATTCAATAACAATTTTCATATATCTCTCATACTTTTTCCACAAAACTCATATGTTTACATTCTTACGCTACTGTCTTTTTCTAAGGAATTTCAAGAATTATTAATCAATGTATATACCTATCTTACATACTATATGTAGTCTTATCACTAAGGGAACCTATTCTATGTTTATTTATTTATTTCCTAAGCTACGTTTATCTTTATTTCTTATCTATGCTTAGTACTATTCTTAACTATCTTATATATGTAATACATTTCTGTCAATTAATTATATTCTACTTAATTATTTATTTATTTAACTATTCTATTGACTTATTCTATCCCGAACAGTATGTATGGCGTTGAAGATTTTATTGTAGTTTTCACTACTTTATTATATGTCAACATACTTTCTTTTGCTGAGCATTGTATGTAATGGGCATTAAAATGTAAACAGTGACTACAATACTACAGAAGACATGACTAGTAAGAAAGAAAAAAAAAATCTAACGGTAATGATCATGTGGACTAGATGCCTTTGCCTTCTCATAGTAGCGAGTAAAAATTTAAAAAAATGTATAAGAAAAACAAGTTTACTCATCCGTCGCAGTGCCTGTTTTTTATATTTTTATCAATTTTTATTAAAAATAATAAAATAAATTTGAAATGCAATGGAGGAATCAAATTCGCAAGGTCAGATTACGTAATGTCATATGTTGAAACTTAGTTTTACATCTTAAACGCAGTACTTTTGGAGATAATTATCGTGAATGATTTTGTGTGGGCGAATAGCGTTCAAAACATTATTACCCTTTGTTAATCATTAAAATGGTCGGTATAGGGGCCTGTTAACATACGTACTTCATATATATAAATTTTCCGTTACGATATTAATTTAAAAATCACTTGGTAATCATTTGTTTCGTGAGACCTTTACATAGAGCAAAATTCCGAGGTGCTGTTTACTTCCGCTTACTTTGAGGGTCGCGAATTTCACAAGAATTATACTTATACTATTACGAAAGTCTGAGAGATGAGGTAATGCCAAAATAACATTAGTTTGTACTTAATACACAAACTTAATAGTCAAACAAATCTCAGTGACACATTCAGAATGATCATCACAAACATTTGATAAACAGTGGGCTGATATTTTATATTTGGGCAATAAAAAATATTTAACAATATATTGTTTAATATTATATATATTGTCTACTTTTTATTACCCAAGTTCAGAACATTTAAATAAATATAAATAAATCAATTAATTGTTAAACATGTGGTGGTAAACAAAATCAAACCAAATATATATCTAAATATTACCTGTACTGGGATGTACTCCAAATATCAAATACCAGGAGATGTGTTTGTGCCATAATGCATTTTTCCTTGATAAACTATGTAAAATATCTACATAATATATTAGATACAATTAAGAACCATAATTTTATGTAAAATTTTTAATAATAAATGTAGTTTTATCATTAAAATTTTGTTATTAAATTATTATTTGTTAGGACAACTTTATGGTTCTATCACTATTTATTGAATTTAGTGATTGTTTTAGTTTTTTATTTATTTGTATTAACCTATATCCAACTTAGATAATCATGAATAGTGTGAAAAATTATAAATTACTATTATATGATTATTCTCTTGATAAGACCAATGATACTTATCAAATGTGGAACTCTGATTTAAGAGAAAGACTCATTGTGAAGAAGGATCTAGCTAGATAATGGGGGTATTAATTGTTACCAGGGGGAATCATCATTATCTATTTAATCCATAAATATATATTTGTTATGATAGATCTATGATGCTGGCATGTTCACCAAGGATGATCAAAACCTTAAACATTTTGATTAAAAGTATTCTTTGATAGAAAAAATTCATGGGTAGTATGGATTTTCATTACTCAATCATTGGATATGATTGCAGAACCCCTCTGTTGCGCAGGGTGCTTGAATGATATCATAGACGAGGACTATGTTTGTGCTCTGGCACAGAGCTGGCATAAGGACTGTTTCAGGTAATCTTCAGATTTATTTTATTACTTTGATGTATTTCAGATACTTTTACAACAATCATATGACAGTTCATAATTATGTAATACAATTATAACACTATATAAATTATTTAATTAATTATTATTAAATAACCTGATTTAAATGTGATATATTATTATGTTATTTAAGAATTCAAACACTTTTTGGTGGATTTTTTTTTCATCATATTTCATTATTACATTGTATATGTTGAATCATTTTGCAACCCATTTGCTGAGTTCATTGATACGGCATGTAAAATGAAAATCTTAATCAGGCCTAACGTTTGAGTGAAACATAATCTTATACATCTTTTAATGCAGGTGTTCAGCATGTGATGCAGCACTCACTTCATGGTATTTTGAGAAGGCGGGACTGTTATTCTGTAGAAATGACTACTGGGCTCGCTTTGGTGAGAGCTGTCATCAATGTGCACAGGTAATATCAGAATATCAAAGTTAAAAAATACTATATGCATTCATGTGGGATGGATTGGATATGCTATTATGATTCTAACAGGAAAGCATTTGCCTGTGTCATGGCAACTGATTCAAATGTATGCTGTGCTTGAGTTATGCAAAATAGTTGTACTGAAACCTTTGAACTTTTGAAATGTATTTTGAAAAATAAACATTTGTATATGCTGTGAAATATTAGAAAAAACATACCCCAAATTACTAAGACAATTTTTTACATGGTAAATGGTTTCAAACACCAATATGGCATATAGTTTCTACAAAATTAAACTAGAAAGTTGTCAATTTTTTATCTAAGATTTGCTGAGATGATTCATACTGCTCACAAATTTTTGCTGCCACTGATGTCCAAGCAGACGAGACTATATAGTATTGTTGGTGTAGGTGATAACTGGTCCGGTGATGGCGGCTGGCGAGCATCGGTTCCACCCGGAGTGCTTCGCGTGCGTCGCCTGCAGCGCACACATTGAGGATGGCGAGCCTTATGCACTGCTCGAGCGCTCCAAGCTGTACTGGTGAGCGAGACGTACTTCAGGCATAGTGCTCAGAGAGTAACCCTGTTATTTTAGCCAAATCAATTTATTTATGTTAACAATTTTGTAAGTCTCATTACAAACAAGGTTTTTGTCGATTCTATTCTAATATTTCTCAATGGAGCTTTCGCTTTGATGGGTGGGTAGACTGTCTCACTACTCTGAGCTCGCCTCGTTAGCCTTCCTTGTAATTATCTATTATATGTTCAACTATTGTTATATTTCAAATATAACATAATAGAATAAATTAAGAATAAGGTTTTTCAAGATTAAAGAGTGTGAAATGAACATGTTAACACTAATACCGGATTAAGGAGATAATTTAATGATATTTGATACTGCGGTATGTTCACTTCTTAAAATGTTTATCGAAATGATTAGTGAATGAAACACATCATACAGAAAGTGTGGACGAAAATAAGATAATGTTGCACTAATCAAAATAGAATTGGATTAGGAACCACTTTCTCCACTCACACACTCGCTCGCTGACTTTGTTATGAGACAAAATGAAATTACACCAATTGTCGACGGCACAGACGGTCCTGTAGTATGGTTTTTTTAAAACTTGTTAGTGTTGTAATGTTTAAGTTATTGAATACTAGGTTTTGCCCGCGACTTCGTTCGCGTGGACTTCAGGTTCGTCCCGTCTAGTCTAGTAATACGAGTAAGTAAGAAATACGGTAACTAAGCACTGCAGAGCCCTAATCATAGGCCTATAGGTAGCTACTGCAGTATGCTCCTATAAACTACATTTAACGATCTTTTTCCTTTTGTGGGTTATTCCTAAGAGATAAACATATACCATCACGGACTTTTTTGTAGACCTTTTTAAGTTGTACAATACTGTAGTAAATTGTTTTGATCTATCTTGTAGGATTCAGTCAGCGTTTGCAATGTAAGCGCAAAAAATGTGTTTTTTTTTACGACCTCATAGAAACCTCAAAAATTGTAGCCTATGTGTTATTCTGATGTATAAGCTATATTGTGGTAAAGTTTCATTCAAATCCATTTAGTAGTTTTTACGTGAAAGAGTAACAAACATCCATACTTACGAACTTTCGCCTTTATAATAGTAGTAGGATAGATTGTGTCCATGGGCAGTGGTGTTTATGATATGTGACTGTCCGGGCAGCGGCAGTTGCGGCGCGGGGGCTGCGGATGGTGGGGGCGGTGCCGTGGGAGGAGGGGGGCACCGGGGGGTGCGGGGGATGCGCGCGGCGGAGGCGGACGGCCGCGACACACTCACCGCCAGGTAACACTTACTCACATTCAAACATTCATTTCATTCATGTTTTCCAAAATCATAATAATCTTTATTCAACATAACTATTTATAAGCACTTATTGGCGTCAAACAAACATAATACTTCGACGACCTTCGTAGCCGAGCGGTTAGTACACCGGTTTTAAAGTGTCACCATTTCTGAAATACCCGGGTTCGAGTCCCTGTGGAGGTAGGAGTGTTTGTGTGATGAATGCGAGCATTTATGCCTTAGTTATGGTTGTTAATATATATTTCTATCAAAATATTTATATGTATGTCTATCCGTTAGCTTAGGTTCCAAAATGCAAGCCGTACAGTGCTAATTTTGGGCTAAGTTGATTGGTGCACTTGAAAACAAAAGAAAAAATATTAAAAGGTCACAAATAGCTTAAAAGTTATGGAATCTTATACACGCATCCATACAAGTTACATATGGAATACCGTGTGACAGTCTAACATACTGGATGCTAACGGCCCATTTGGGACGATGTTGGCTCGTAAAATAAGTATGTCAAGCCACACTTCATAGAATATAAGCAGATTAATATTACATCTTAAAGTATATAAGATTCCATAAACGTATTTTACAAATTCATGCCATGAGATAATTTCTCATTAAAACTGCCCGAATAATAAAACTTCATTTATATGAGAAAATGTTTCTAGCTAGGTTATCGCGTGTCACGAGGTAAGATATACGCAGTTACATACATTACATTAATAACACAGTTTCACCTACTCATAAGGCAATGACCACACTAGGTGGAACTGCACTACAGCGGACTAACAGGAGAGTCCTTACTTATATTGTCTACTATACTATCACATTAAAAGTACTGGAACTGATTTAAATAGATTTAGTACAAAGAAAATACATTATCTATTTTTAATGCAAACAGCGCTATATATTGAAATAAGAGATGAACCTCCCATGAATATATATCGTGATATTTTTATCAAATTCATGCTCTCAGGTAGGGATAATTATATAGGGATAATACGTTGGGTACGGGTAAAAAGAAAACACGAAAAAAACCAAGATTTATAATATTTCGAAATCAGAAAGAAAGAAAGTTTTTTTATTTGGCGCCAATTGAATATATTAAAGCTAAAGTACAGGTACAATATAATACAGAATACAGTAAATAAATTAACAGCAATAAAAAAAATCTGAAAGAAATAAATCGAATATGGGTCAGGGCCAAATTTTTTGCTCCAGTTACACAACGGAAATACAATGGAAAATGTCGCACTGGAAAAAAAGTTGCACAACGGAATTTATAAAAGTTTGTGCATAAAGGTATCAAAGTCACACATATCTTCAGCGAATTAAAAAGTCACCAAATTATTTTTCAATACATTGTCCAACTCCCTTCAAAGTCTAGTTCTCTAACTACTTTCAAAGGCTACGATTATGATTCAAAAATGGCGGGAGCGTGCATTTTGAAATACTATGAAGACTATGATTCAGGTGATATACTCATACTATCAGTTTCCATTGATGATAAAATGTAACAAGATCCAAGCAACTCAAAGTTGAGATCATTTGAAAAAAATCTGTATAAATAAAATTAATGAATTAAGGTACAATTAAAATAGTTTATAGAAAACTTAAAAACTTAAGCAATTGTATACTGGTGTGAAACATCATGTAATTCAAAAAAATTGTTTATTGTCTCATTGAAACATAATGACAATTTATAATATTGCCTAAAAATTTGATCCTGACCCATATATACTTTTGCCAAGGTTTAAAAGCAACTTGCAAAAGATTTCATACATTCTTTAGAGCTGTCGAGTTGCGCACAGTAACGGAACAACGCGTCGCCTAACTCCGCGTCGCATACGTATTTTACAGCGTAAAGCAACGTACGTAATACGTTTACTTAGAAAAGAATTGAAAACAATTATTCGCCACAAGAACAATAATATATGACAAATACAAAAAAGTAACAAATGGCGAATTAAATACAGTATAAACTGCAACATAATTTATAGCAGGTTGGCATTCTGGCCGGTTGTAAGTGGGGTTAAGAAAATCAAATAAGAAAGTATAACAAGAAAATGACAGTACAAACAAATAATTATAAACATACTTAAAAAACTATATAATACGAAATACCTTCGTCGCGTATTGACATTGATCAGAGATAAGAACAGTGAAAAAATATAGTGTAAATGTAATTGGCTGTATGGGAAAAGAACCCTTTGATGCCTCAAAAAAAATACACAATTTTGATTTTGACATTTGCGTATTGAAATGACAGATTTTGAAACAATATTTTGAAGTAGGGCATGGCGTCGCACCGCTACAACGCAGTACCTCTTATTGCGGTCTTACCTTTATGAAGTGGAAATATATCATAACGATTGTCGGCTTGCTTATAAACAAATCAACGTCTATCAGCGGCGACATCAAAACTTAATTGTAATTATGTCCAACAACAAATTAATCTTTGAACTAATTAAATTGTTTATTGATAGTCGCTTTTTATCAATTCACCTATGTCACCCTTCAACTTGCTGCGGATAACAGGTGAATGATGTCACGTGTGTGTGTTATAATACTTTTGAAGTCTGTTTAATGTTCTAAAAATAATTTAGAATCATAGTCATTTGTAAATTTTAAATTTTGTCAGTACCGCTTTGAATCAATTTGGTGTTTCTAGTCATGAAATGAGGAACGAAATCTGGCTACTTGCAATGGACTTTTAAAGAGGCTCAAAATCTCAAAGGGCTAGGCTTTCTGGTGGTTTTATTATTTGTAATATAGTGTGAAGAATTGTGAACTTTATTTGACAGCGGACAGAGCTCATTTGCTCGCAAGACTGACGCCGTTGAGCGGAAAGGTTTTCGAGTGTCGGGTATATGCTGAGAACAGCGTTGGTAGGACTCCCTTAAGGTCTATGTTGAATGGTAGCAGCGCAGGATCCATCAGTAGTAATGTAGGTTCTTCAGGGAGGCGAAACTCCAGCTGTGTCTCCTGACTGAAACGATCATGATCCAATTAAAATTCTAACAATTGTTTCACAAAATATTACAATGGAGGCATTAAATTCTGGATAGATTTCGGTAAAATGTACCAATTTCATTGTACAAACTGCAACACGTCGGGCTTTACACGTTCGATTTGAGACTGCTCGTACATCGCAACATTTTCGTAATGCACGTGCAAAAGTTGCGACTACGTACAACAATGTTGCTGATTGGACGTAGCCACGGTTTCGTAGACTTAAGAAAATAAAGAAAAATTGACTTATTAAGTATTTTGTTTTATAAAAAGAATTGTAACGGTGCTATTTTTCTAAAACTAATTAATAATTAAAACCAGCAAGCAAACTGTTATATTTCGAGATCGGATAATCGGATGCATATTTACCTAAAGTAAATTTTTGGCTCACAAATTACGGAAGCGGGTTTTTAAAATACATTCCGTTAAATAAAAAATCCTGGGAAAATAGGGGACTGCAAATTTAACCGTAGTGATATTGTTTGAAAATCACTAAATTAGCACGTGGTTTCAGTTTCCTGTGCGATTTATGAAATGTACGATTTATTACATGAAGAGTGTTATACGAAAGTAGTGAGCTAGTTTGACTAAAACAATAATCAAATTAAATAATTGAATAAAAACAGAAATGGTGCCCGGGCGTAAGTATGGTCTAGTATCTCATATTACCGACTAGTTTTGCATTACCAAAATGTTTTTCAGTAACCGGAATCCGGGATTTTTATTTATGGAAATAAAATAAAAAGACAGTTCCATACTTTGTCAAAAACTAAATTAAGTAAACAAATAAACATCCGGATATCCAATTCCGCAAGCCCGGGATTTTTATTTAACAAAACAATAAAAAAGCCGATACTTTGTCTTAAACTAACTTTAGGTAAATATGCATCCGATTATCCGATCTCTATAATAGTTATATTGCTTGGAACGAATAAGTCCGGCCGGCCGTTCATTTCACTTCATCCATTTTTGATCTGTGATCAATCTGAGACAATTCATTCTGGCATTAACTAACTTACGTTGAGCATCATCCTACCTACTTAACGCTAATAAAATTTCATTAATATTATCAAATATTTACAAATTTACTATAAAAACATCTTATTTTGTGAGTGATTTTCCTCAAAATCGGGGTCCACCTCTCCGGTACCCGATATCTTAGTGGCTTCCCACTGTCTACTGTATCAGTCATCCTGACCATATCCCAGAGGCTGCCTTCTACCTACTGCGCTTCTTGAAGAAATACGACTGACCGACGTGCTAAGGGCAGTAATGTTGATATTTATAGAGAACTAGCTTCCGCCGCGGCTTCGCCCGCGTGAAATTAGTTTTTTGTCAATCCAAGGGGCGATCGCACTAATAAATCGCAAGCGAAACGCAACCGAACCGTTCGGCTTAACCAATCCGAACGCCACAATATCACGTCATCTGTTCGATGACGCGATATTCTAGCTCTCGGATTGGTTGAGTGGAACGATTTGTTTCGATTCAGCTTCGATTTGTTAGTGCGATTGCCCCCCTGGTCCCTTATGTCTAATGTACCAAGATTCATGGTCTTATCTTCAATTCAACCCCTATTTCACCCCCCACACTGATAAAAATTTCAAAATGCTAGAACAAACGGTTTTTTGTTTCTTATGACGTGATATTTGACGAACTTGTATACTAACTTTCAACCCTTATTTTCACCCCCTAACGGTCGAAATTTCGAAAATGCTAGAGCAAATGTTTAATGATTTCTTATCAAGTGGTTAAATATAAAGTTTCATGGTTTTATCTTTTAAAATTAAGAAATCCCATACAAACATTCAACCTCTATTTTACCCCTTCATCCTTTTTTTTTCGAAATAAAAAGCCTATATTCTGTCTCAAGGTCTAAAGAATGTCTGTACCAAATTTCATCAAAAACGGTTGCGAGACTTTAAGCGGGAAAGCGTAACAGACAAACAGACAGTTACTTTCTCATTTTATAATATTAGTTGGGATACAACTTACACTACCGGTTGCGAATACTAGCTAGACCCACACCTTTTACTGTTATTCTATTTTGTTATTATTAATATACTAATTGTTAGATTCTATCTTGTATTTTATTTTGTTACTCATAAACAAGTTGAAGTGACACTATCTATACTTGTCCAATGTTCAGACTCCATAAAACTAGCTGTTCGTTCTTGGGGAAATTATATCTATGTTTAACAAACTTCCGCAAAGTGTCATTGATTTGCCTTTATATAAATTTAAAATCCATATCAAAAAGACTCAGCTGGAGTATACATCTGTTATATGGAACCCTTTTTACACAATAAAATATAATCACCAAATTGAAAAGTGTACAGCGCAAATTCCTTCGGTCTCTTAACTTCAAAATATATCATTCTCGGAGATCTTATGAGTTTCTTCTGAGTAAGTTTAATTGTTCACCACTTACCCCAGCGCAGACAAATATTCGATGTAACTTTTTTATATGATGTTCTCAGTAATAAATTTGATTGTAATACTCTAAACACAGTATATAAGGTACAAAATCACCAGCAGTTCCCTTCGTATCCGTAATAATTATCCCAATAAATTATTTTCCCTTGATTTCGTAAGAATCGAATGCTGGTGAACGTGCCCCTATCTATAGATTGATGAAATTCTATAATGATTGTCTATATGATCTAGACTTTTTTATACTGACTAGAAATAAATTTAGATCAGATGCGTCCACAATATTGTGTGATGTAAATTAAAATAAAGCAAAAATAAATTAACTTTTGTAATATTTTTCATGTATTGCTTGTATGTACTTTTTAAATACCTACACTAAAAACTTGTTCATTATTACACCTGTACATCTACTGGTTGTATGCTTGGAGTGTATTGTATTCATTGCTAGAACTATGATCTGTACAGTCTTTTGTAATCTATCTGTGGATAACGGAGCTGGTTATACAATAAGAACCTGTTGTAATGTTTACATTTTTTATATAAGTACATTGTATAACTGTTTGTTATTTCAAAATAAATAAAAAAAAAGACACTCATGAGTTAAGGTTATTATAAAAGTAAGTGACTATCTAAATGATCACAGTATTTGGGAATAGGGACATATTCATAGAGCCATGTTTGGTAACAACATTATTTATAATATTGTATTATTTTATATGTGTATGTAACATACATACGACTGTAATCGTATTAGGTATGATTGTATCTTATACTATATTGTATTTTTATATATATTATTATAATTATTAACTTGAAAAAGAGGAGATAAAAAAATAGACGTTCAGAGTTTTTTGCCTGTTCTTCTCGAGAAGGCTCTCCCAAATTCCGAACAGGTATCGAGACAAGGTTTTTTTTAAGCTTTTTTTTTGTTTTGTTTGTTGACGTCAATAAGTGCCTGTAAAGGTCTATGTTGAATAAAGATTATTTTGATTTTGTAACTTTTCCCAGTATGTGACGTATAGTCGTCACGTCAACGTCACAACAGATGAGACAATGAATAATTCCATATGTTTTTACGAAGAATGTAATGTTTACGAGTTATTCCAATGAGCAATCGATTCGTCAGTAGCTGTGGTATTTGCCAGGAATGCGCAGTTACGTGTGCGGTGTAATCCCGCTCGTCCTTGGAGATTCAAGAGTCCACTATAACATGACTAATCTTCAATTTAGCCTGTCCTGTCGTAAATACGTGAACTTAGCCTTAAAACGGAGTATTAAAGTATATGGTCGTTATAACGCCTTACATAATCTTTTTTTTGTCATTTGGTTTACAATTGGTACAGCCTTGTGCGACCTTCAATAACCAATAAATTATTCCCTGTATTGTAACAGATTCGACATATTTTAATTTGACCTCAAAATAAAAACTGCCATTGCAATGTTTACAATCGTAGCAATCGTTATTTTAATAACGACGATAATAACGAGTCCTTCGAAACGATTCTAGTTCGCAACTGGTTTTGGTTGGTTTGTATGATTGCGTCTGTGCGACGACGCGCGATAGTCGGAACGAATGTAACGTAACGAAAGTTGAAACTAAAAAGCGTCTACTTAACATGTTGTCAACGTTCGACGAGTGAAATGGTTACAATGCAAACGGGATTTAAATAATTTTAAAATTCAAACCAAAGTTTATGGTGTAGAAACTGTCTCATGGCATTGTGTTCCAGACTGTATTCATGTAGGCATAAAGTACAAATTCTATCGTCGTGGAACGAAAAACTGTCCTTGAAAACCAATCTGAACCGATTAAATCGAATCAGAGTCACTGATACAAATATTCTGGTATCTGATATTTTTTTTTTTTTTAAATAATAAATAAATATTTGTTACACTTACACCAATTAGCCTAGCCCCAAACTAAGCTCTGTAAGGCTTGTGCTATGGGATCTAGGGTAACGGATAGACATACATATATTATACATATATAAATATTTTTTATTGAAATATATATCAACAACCATGACTAAGGTACAAATGCTCGCATCCATCACACAAACATCTGCCCCCACCGGGACTCGAACCCGGGACCTCAGAGATGGCGACACCTTGAAACCGGTGTACTATCCACTCGCCTATGGAGGATATAATACAAATACACTGATATACATATTGATATTGACTCATTTGTAACAGTGACTCTGATGCGATTGAGCGACGTGATCCGACGCGCTCCGACTCTGAACTATTTACTTATCTCTATCGAGCGAGCGCCGCGTGCCGATTGAAACCGAGATGCGATTGAGCTAATGATTCATTTGAAGCGCTGTTAGAGATTTGAAATCAGTGAATCACTTTCGGTTGTATCAATCTTTACAGAAACGACTCACTGAATCGTTTCTGTAAAGATTGATACAACTCCACTTAGTACACGTACTAAATAAGACTAGTATTATATTTCAGTTTAGTTGAAAAATTCATATCTTTTTAATCAGAATCTTTTTAAAGTTTAATGCTTTGACGTCCAAACAATATCTATTTAAGACATGTCTTTACAGACACATATTGACGAAAAAACTATATAAAATGTATGAACACATAGACTTTAAGAGCTCATAACCTTGTGCGCGGAAACGTACAATGAAAAAAAAAAAGTTTAATTACACTTGTTTCCGAGAGAAACTCGGGAAGTCTTATTTCTTATGCACTCTTCTCAAAATCGTTGTTCTTGTTGATAATGTTTGATTTTGATTTCACTGCTAGGACACACAGTAATACGTCTTTATTGTGGTAATGCTTTATTTGGACTGAATACTTGTTTAAAAAAATGTGTTACAAAATACAATACAAAATTACCAAAAAAGTTTATTTTCTTTAAATACTTAGAATTAGTACCAAATGTGGCAGGAGCCTCCTTTTAAGTTATATGGACCTGTGTTAGGAGACTCCGCTCTTCATAATTACAATCTTAATGATAATTTCACAACGTGAAAATTAAATTAAAAATAAACGTCGCACATAACCCAAAACATAATTAACGCACTCGTTAATAATAATGATCAATAGCTTGTCTAGACTAACGATCTCTCGAGCTCTAGGTAGTCTTAGATTCTATCCACTTCTGTATCTATTTTCCTGCACTCTTTATGAACTTTGCCATATATATCTAGACTTTGTTAAGATTATTGCTTTCATGTAACAACACACACAACACATAACACACACCACATTACCACACACAACACATAATAGACACATAGAACGTATGATTCGATTAGAACAATCGTAAAATAATATTATTGACATATGAACACAAAAAACATATCGGATGTACGGAGATGTACATGTGTGCGGTAAAACAGTTATTTAATTAGCGTAGAATCATTAAATTATATGTGATAAAAATAGTACGCGTAGTACATATTGTATGGGTAATGTCGGCCCGCAGTGAGTGCGTGCGGCTGTGGCGGCGAGTCGCGCGCAAAGCCGCGCACGCGCTGCGCCGCTCGCTGTGCTGCTCTAGGTACTCGCGTACTGCTCGCATGCCCTCTGTTGATACCTCCGTCTTTGTGCTCCATTTGAGGCCAAAATCACTCATGTACATCATACAATTTGCTATTTTAATATTGTCCTTGATTGTGGGCCGGCTCGACGGCCTCATAGAAAACCGGCGTAAAATAGCGCTTGCGCTGTGTTTCGCCGAGCGACTGTGGGTACCGGAGGATCCTTATTCCCTTTTAAAAGGCCGCAACGCATCTGTGACTCCTCTGGTGTTGCGGGTGTCCATGGGTTATCGTTTACCATCAGGTGATCCGTTTGCTCATTTGCTGCCCTATCCTATAAAAAAAAAGATATATTAATTCTACTACAAAAATGGCGGTGACGCTGTCATGTCGGTACGGGTTTTTGAATCTGGAGAAGTTCTAGTTTGTCTATTATTGTCCGGTTTTTGATACTCGATAAACGTCTCTCGCTCGCAGGGTTGCCAGATGGAAAAGATAATATATATAGCTAACAATATATAATCGGGAGTTTGCAGTGTTTGTGAAAAATAAAACTTACTTTAAAGAAAATATACAATAATTAACATACTTTTGCTTAGTTGTGTAAATATTTTAATTTAATATCGTCTATAAAGTATTTGTTTACGTGAAATTGACATTCTATGAAATTAAGACAAACTCCCAATTCTTTCAAATACAATTAAAATCAATAACCGATTTTTTTCAATTTTATAAATATTTTGATTTTAGATTTTTATTATTCATAGTTACTGAATTGTTTGTTAGACGACTGGCAACTTGAGCGTTCACGTCAATGACAAAGTCTGCTAGATCCGGTTGTGTTTATCTATTTTATGTTACTACCCTCAGAGTAATGGATGACCACACAAACGAGACTTGTATAATATATATCATAATAATAAACTACAAGTAAAGTATAAAATATCTTAAATTATAGAAATACGTGTACATAATTGATTTTGGCCGTTTCTGTATGTCCGTGAAATCTTAATTCAGTTCTCTTTTTTGAGCTTCATGTATCAGTATGTACTTTGACTTTAGTTACTTCATTCTTTTCATTTGCAATGTATGCCAGTAGCTTGCCGAAAGAAATCTGTTTAAGTTTTTGCTGTAGCCTGTAGCAACTTTGGTATGAGTATGCCAGCTTTAGAATCTTCGTTTGTGATTTTATTTCTAATGAGATTCCTCTCATAATTAAATGGAAATCTTACAAGACCCAGGAAACCCCCGCAGCCAAATGCCTCGAAAGTCATGTTCGATTTTGTCTAAGTCGCTAATCGATTAGATTCTGCATGTGGCCTAGCGCCTAAGGCACATAATACCCCACTCAGACGAACAAATTATTGTAAGAACACTGTTTAATAACTTTAGTCGCGATGTGCCGAGTACGGTTTGACTCGAGTCAGACTCAATTCCTGCTTTTGACTCGCCTACTCGAATACCAATTTATTTTGATTCGAATACGCTGGATTCGATTCCGGTACTCGAGTCGAGAGAATCAGTGCGTACTCGCTAACTCGATTCTATTTACACGAGTCCTACTGGCTCGAGTCTAGTATTCGAGTTTGGTTAACTCGCTTGTACTCGCAAATTGTTTACATAAGCAATGAAATTGGGCGGTCTTATATTACAAACAAGTTTGAATCTGCAACTTTTTGTTTTGATTTTGTTCTAAAATCTGATTCTAGTACTGGACTAGAATTTCCAGACACGAATTTCTAGACTCAAGTCTAGAAATATTCGAATACCAAACATAGAATTCGAGTACTGGGCTCGAATCAGGGAATCGAGTCCTAATTCGAATACCATGTAAACTGACTCGAATAGACTCCACCAAAACAGCTACTCGGCACTTTCGTTAAATATTGATAAGTTTAATTCGTGCTATTGTTCGTGACCCATAGCGCCTCATGTTTGTGGTTTTCACTTCTATTTTATTGCTTAAAATAGTTATGCGATATATTTTTAATATGTTTTAGTAAGTAATTAAAAATAAATTTTAGTAAAATGTTTACTGTTTGTTTCCCAAATATATAAATAAATAAAAGTCCTGAGTGATATCTGATGGGCGCTGGGATGGACCTTATCGTGGCGATACAGAACGCAGCCAAGCAAAGGGATCATGAGACAGACATCACCCCTTATTGTAAAGTTTCATTAAAATCCATACAGTGGTTTTTACGCCAAAGAGCTTTATATTATTCGCGCTTATAATATATCAAAGGATATCAAAGGAATTGTGTTCATGGTTTGCTGTTGTGGCTTATCAGTGCGGAGTCGCGTGAGTCAGGTTCCCGGCACAGCTTAATCAGTTGTGTGACGTCGTGCTCAGCTACTGTGGCGTTGTCGTGTTACTTTGTAATTTTACTTGTATATAATTACCCGGTTTTGCATAATTAGTTCTTGCTTCGTACAGGTATGTTTTGAACATATTATCAAAAACCTCTCCTGTTTTAATTAAGTCCTTTACAATTTTTTTTTGTTTTGAATCACTTCTTATTTCCATATTTCGCTGTTTGGACTTCTACTATTTGGACAGATTTTATTTGTCTGTTTTTATATTGTAAGAATTTAAATAAATGGCTCGGGGTTTGTTTAATTGATTAATAATACAAGATGTATGAATTGGTTTATAAAATAGTAAATGATGGCATTTTATTATTTGACATGGATTAGATTTTTAACCTCATTTTCAAAATGACTTGGCATGCTGTTTGCATGCAATTTGATAGATTCGGTGTTTTGAGTATTTGTTTATATTACTATGCAGTATTTGTATAATTACATATTATAAGATATATCTAATTGCTTCTTCACTACCCAGTTCTCAACGAACACTACAGTCGAAGCTTGTGTCGCGTCGATCACAACCGGAGCCAATTCTCTGACAGATATAATTGCACCTGTTCACCAGCAAAACTGAGAAGCCAACGAAATTCTCGTCCCCCCAAATAAGTCAAAAAGATCATTTGCTTAATATGAGTTAATCTTTAGAGCGTCGTCGGTGTCTCGATGCTCTACGAATGGTATGATTTGCGGGACCAATGTGTTTTTGAAAAGCTCCTTATGCACCATGACGCCGCGCTGGCAAGGCGCGGCCCTGTGTGGGGCTCTCCGGTCTGAGAGGACCGGCCTACCTACTAAATCCCCCCGGTGTTCTCTGGGCCTATGCGGGGCACATGACAGGATCCGCTTTCGCGACTCCATTGCCATAAACTGTAGACACCTGAGGAGATTCAAAGGTGTTTGTAGTCAACTAATCCACACTGGGCCAGTGTGGTAGATTAAGGTCTTTAAGCTCGTGCCCTTGGTGCGGACGGGAAATGAGATCAAATCAAATCAAAAATTTATTCTTCAAATAGGATTTTACAATCACTTTTGAATGTCAAAGATGCTACGCCATTAGTTCACAAGTCTACGGCGGGAGACCTTGTACTGGAAAGAACCAGCAAGGGTAATTTTTTTTTCTCCCTGTGTCATTACAGAGTCGTCAGTTGTAACGATGATCCTTAAAACTATCTTTTCTATAATCAGCAGAGGTCGGAGTTAGGTAGAATTATTTATGTACTTGCGTCGAAATATTGATATTAATGGTCCACATTATATAACATTCCCGGGATTTCTAATGGACAATTCCGTGTGGCCTTTTTTTATAAATACGAGCGAATACTTTTGCTTCTATCCTAGACTCGTGAGGTTATTCAAACAGCCCATCAGAATCATTTTCCTAGTCCGATTTGAAGTGTTCGCTTCCGACATTATTGTATAACTTTTGTGAGAATCAAAATATAACAATTAGCTTTTCAGTATTTTCTGGCTTCAATGAATTTCTTCGAACGTCTAAAATTCATTTGTACATTGAAAATGATCTTTTTATTTAAATAATCACGGGATTTTTTCTGCTCTTTAAAATTAATCTCGGGATTCGAGGCATATCCATTTTATTCTTTTGCAATCAGTGTTAGTACATGAATAACTCTAAGTCATAATTTGGTTGTCCCAATCACTACACCGCATTATCGCGTTATTTAACAGTCGACGCTCCTATTGGTTAAACGCAACCATTCAGGTTCTATTTGGCGTGCTGATTGGTCTTGAAGTTAACCCAGTGTCACAAGACGTCGCTTAACAACTTGTGTTTACTATGACTGTCCGTGCCTTCAAGAGCTCATCGAAAGGGTTTTTACTAGTTACTTCGGCGCTATTACCAAGTAGGATATAAGGCCTGTGATGTGATGCTTCATATGAGGAAGCACGGCTACCACTTTTGTAATATAAAAATCCCCACCAACAAATAACGGTGCATAATATTGTTAGTGCATATTCATTGTCTATACATGTAAATAAAATTGGAGTGTCTGTCTGTCTCTCTGTTTGTTCTGACTAAAGTCTGAAATGACTGGACCGATTTCGACGGGATTTTTATTGGCAGGTAGCTGATATAATAAGGAGTAAGTGAGGCTGAGGGAGAAAAACGAAAGAAAATGGTAATAAAAATAAAAATGCAATATTTAAAAAAATCTAAATAAACTAATTAACTTTTTTGTCAAGTTCCTCGCGGACGAAGTCGCGGGTACAGCTAGTAATATAAAGCTTTATTTAAGATAAAGTTTTAATGTTATTGCGTGTTTTACCATTTTATGTACTGCAGTGTTGTCATAAGCGCTATTGTTGCTTGACACTCGTTCTTTTGTTATTAGGTAAATATTATGACGTATGATTCGCTATTCGGGAATTTGTGCATGCATTTTTCCTCAATATGTTACTTTTAGGCTGCTTACCCAAAGAGCAACGGAGAGAACTGCATTAAATATGGATTAATTTGTAGTTAATTATATTTGAGGTTAATTTTGATTCTTTTGATATGTATCACTATATTTTTTATTTTTGTAATTAGTTTGTACAAACAAATATCTAAAATAGTTATTTTTTTCCTTAGAATCTTGTTTTTTATCATGATAGTTTTCTGAAAAAACTTTTATGGCGTCAACACATTTGTGAAATGGACATATGTATAAAAGTTTCATAAATAACGTTCCTGGTTGAATTTGTGTAAAATAACGAAGGAGTTGGTAATTTTTCAAAATCTACCAAACGGCAATTTCACAGTTAAAATCTATTGTGTTTGTAAATTGTAAGTTTAGATTTGCTGAGATGAGTGCATATCTCTAGTGTTACAGCGTCATAGCTGAGTCGTAGCCATTTTACTGCATGCGATTATGTAGTTGCAATATGCAGTAAAAATGTGTTTTTTTTTGTTCGCCTGTGTATTTGTTGCAAGCTTTTAGTACGGCCAGCGTTGGAGTATCCGTCGCGTATATTAAAAGTGCGTATCGTCGCAGTGACGACTCTTCTTGCGGACTACTGCCGCTGCACGTGGGGGAGCCCGTGGCCGCCCCCGTGACCGCCCCCGTGGTCGCCCCCGTGGCCGCCCAGCCGCTGCACCACATCCAGAGGGCGCTCTCCAGGTCTGACTCGGTCATACAGGTGAGAACACATTACACGACTTGCTTGAAACTGATACTAGATAGTAGCGATGTGCCGAGTCGCAGTTTTGGTGGATCGAGTCGATTCGAGTCAGTTTATACGGCATTCGAATCAGGACTCGATTCCCTGATTCGAGCCCAGTACTCGTGTTCTATGTTTGGTATTCGAATATTTCTAGACTCGAGTACGATTCCTATAATCTATACTTCTATACTAGTGTTGCCCAAATTCAGTCTTGGTCTTGCAGTCTTGGTCTTGTTCTTGCGTTTTTGCAAGACCAAGACCAAGAACAAGACCGCGTATTTTTAGCAAGACCAAGACCAAGACTAACCGTGCAAGACTTGAGCAAGAACAAGACATAGCCTGCAAGACTCTTGCGTCTTGCTACTAGGACTTAGCGCTATTTCACTGAGTAGTTAGGTGTAACAGTTCGGTGTATAGGTAGGTACGCTTAGGAATTCTATGAGACGCAAAAAACTGTATCAAAGAATATGAAAAGCTGGACCTATGCGCATTACGACTAATACCATAAACATAGCGAATAAAAATTTTAGACCCAAGGCATAAGGCTCAGACTTTTGACCTGACAATGTGGGGGAAGCAACTTAAAACAGAAGTCTGCGCAAGTTCAATGAACTTTATGAAGAATATAAAAGTCTACACTCACTGAACAAATCTCTGGAATTACCAGAAAAGAAAATAAAGTATGTGATGAAGATGAAGACGTAATAGACTTTGATAAACTCTATGAATGTCCCTCGACGTCATCTGGATCTTGTCTTCAAGGCTTAGTGATAGACGAGTTGGAGGAGTACCTGAGAAAACCAAGAACTGCCAGCTCGGAAGACATTTTAGATTGGTGGAGGACGCATGAGACAGAGTATCCGATTTTATCGAAAATGGCCCGTGATTTTCTCTCAATACCTGCAACTTCAGTACCTGCTGAGGTTAAGTGATAAGTGATGAGTCAGCCAGATGGTTACTTTGTATTAATTCTTGGTCAAAAAAAATTATATAAAGTTTCATAAGCTAATGATAAAGCTGTTGATTTGTGTTGTATTTTATTTTTTATTCAAATAAATGATAAATCGTAAAACTCTTTTATTAAATTTCTTATAAGTTGAGGGTTCAATCTCTTGCTAGACAGATAAGTATTGTTCTTTAAAATACAGTCAAGTTATTGTAATTAATTTGTTTTTTTACATGTTTTAGCAAATGTAAGCTTATAAATCATAAATGTTTATTAAGAAACAGTTACTTCCATGGAAAACGACATATAGGTCAGTTGATTTTTCGAATTTCTTATCAAATCTTCAGTTATTTATTAATCTGCTTGATCTTTACTATGGCTATGTTAATTCAAGCTCACAATGTTCCAATTCTAATACGTTTTTCTAAGATTTAAAGTAAACTTTAATAAATAGTAATAGACTAATAGGTAATTGCAAGAATTGCAAGACTCTTGCTGCAAGACCAAGACCAAGACCAAGACTGGGAGCGCAAGACCAAGACCAAGACCAGGTGTATTGGCGCAAGACCAAGACCAAGACTGGCTAAGTCTCGTCTTGTTCTTGCATTTGGGCAACACTATTCTATACTAATATTATAAAGAAGTAAAATTTGTCTGTTTATATATTTGTTAAATTATAAGGGGTAATCTCGGGATCTGACTGAACCGATTTTAAGAATTCTTTCACCAATAGAAAACCACATTATTGGTGAGTGTCATAGGTTATATAAAAAACCAAAAAATAAAAAGGTTTTTACGTGGTAAGTAGTCCGTTTAGCAAAGTGAATCGGAGAAAAAACGGTCGAATGAAAGCGTTTCTTACGAACGTTGCCTTAACTATGAAAGATATATTTTTGAGTTCTAGAGATAAGTGGAGCTTGAAAATGCCTACAAAAAAGTCAACGACAGCATATGTCTAACATTTATATTTAAGTTACAAAAAGTAGTTTGTTTAATATTAGTATAGATAGTTTAATTTTTAATATTAATAAAATAATATACTTCATTAGGTCATATTTATAAGTCATATATTACCAAAAATTATGCATCTTTATGAAAATAAATCAACTCATTGTTTTAAGTGTGAAGGCCAAAGCAGCGGACGGCGCACGATGGGTTCGGGTTTAATTCGGTTCGCGTTTGTGCTCGCTTCGGGGATTATTAATTAATATTATGCCCAACGAAGTGGGCACGGGTTAGCTAGTATAAGTATAATATATATATATAATACAATTTGTATTAAGTAAATAAACTTCGGAAATTCACATTAACGCGGTATTTATTACAGTAAAAATGAAAGAAATAATGCTTTATTTATAGTGGTATATACACAATGTATAGAGGTAGGTTTGTTCACTATTCCTACAGATAGTTAAGTCGTTGTATATCTAAATCAATCAATCTCTCCGTCAGTTGATATATACTCTAATTCTAAACTAAAACTGTCAAAATATCATAAAACTACCGGTCAAGTTATTTTTATTGTGAAAAGATTCAATATTAACATTATCTTATATGGTTCATATAAAAACGCAAAATGTACACAAAATATTCGAACCGTGTTGATTATCTCCACAGCTAACTGTTGACCGCAGCGACGTGTCGGACGTCGGCAGCAACAACACGATACCACTCCCAACGCACAACTCGGAGGAGGACAAGCCGAAACAAGAAGCGAAATCACCAGTCGAAAGGAAGATAGAGAAAGACTTAAAGAGGAACATTCCAAAGGAGAACATTCCAGGGCTTCCAAATCAGAGAGAGGGGGAAGGAGCGGGAGGGGAAGATGTGGCAGTGAGGAGGGAGAGATTGTTCAAGAGGAAGGGGGAAGAAGGGGGGAGGTGTAGACTGATGAAGCGGAGGCAGACCCCGTCCTCGCCGCTGCTCGGGGACAAGGAACGAAGTAGCAGTATGTCGAAATTACTGGACGCGTAAGTTGATATTTTAAAAGATAAACGTTTCAAAATGTATAGTTTTTGTGTTTGAATGATATAAAAAATAGTGTCCGACCGGTTTTTTAGACAAAGACGAAACCGGATCCGAAAAGAAATATTTCTTACTCTTATACTAATTAGCCTAGTCCAAAGCAAGCATTATAACTTAAGGCTTGTGTTATGGGATCTAGGGTAACGGATAGACAGACATATAAGTATACAAATATTTTTCATAGTAATGTTATTAATCACCATGATTGATAAACTGCTCCTACCAGTACTCGAACTTGGGACGTCAAAGGGACCCGGGGATACCATGAAACCTATGTACTAACCATTCGGCAATGAGGTAGTATAATATTGTCAAGCCTTTATTGTAATTTAGTATATTTTTGTAAAATTATAAAAATATACTAGATTACTTATGCCCAGTTTCTGAATACCTTAGCTAAGCTCTCAATAACTAATAATTCAACAAAGTTATCGAAAAGATAAACGTCTCATAACTGTCAGTGAGTTTCTGAATGCGGGACCGTGCTTTCAACAGCTATGAAACAGTTAAGTAGTTCTAAATTATGTCACTAGATGGGTCTGTTGACAAAATATGAAATAAAAATTGACTTTGTTATATTAATTCATCCATAATTACAATTTAAACATTTATAACATTTTTTTTATCGATATTAAGTATTAAAACACTATTTTATGAAATATTTTTTAACATTTCGATAGTATTGCCTGTATGAATCATACGCATAAATCGATAAAATAAAAAGATTATAGATGAAAAAAAAATGGCATGCTTTCGCACGGATTTTGAATTCGTTTGTGTTTAATTTTTTTTACTTTGTAGTGTCGCGGTACTTTATTTTAACATTTCAAATGAATTTCTTCTTTCTCGTAAGATTCTGGGTATAGATATTCCAGAAATGAACTCCAGTACTTCTGTATCCGACTTTGAAGAACTACTCGTATTTAATATTGTAGATCTCATTGTCTTTTTTAAATATAATAATTTAAATTGTAGCTGTCACTATTTAATTTCACATAAAATTACCACGTTAATAGCCTTAAGATTTTTGTTTGCCATACATAAACCACAGATACATAAACGTCAAATAAAGTTATGGGACCGATAAACGGCACTAAATGGTCAGTTAGGTTAAGCTAAGTTTAAACGGAGTTTATCTAATTCTACAGTGTTCAGAAACGAATTGTTGGGAGTTATCGAACTGATAGCGTTATTGAACAGATAAACCATTGACAAAATGTACTCAGAAACCGGGCATTAATCAGTTCAGAAAAAAAAACAATTTTCAAGTGCAGTAAATAAATGTATTTGTATAGCAATGTGAATGTTCTAATTGTACATGTTTAAGCAAAGAGTAACTATTAGAAGTAAAAGCATTTCGTTAGGTTTGGCATACGATACACGATAAGTTATAAACACTCGAGTTTCATAGAACCGAATTTGAATAACTCTAATAAAAATTATCCAAATGGAAAACCTCTTGTTAATTTGTTTTCAGCGTTTTTTTACAGTAAATTTAAAAAATATGTGAATTGATGAGACGTTTTTTGACAGGAAATTTAAATATATTAGTTGGCATAATACACTGCAGGTTGCACTTTAGTTAAAAAATAATATTTTGTTTGACAAACATGTACACTAAATCAAATAAATTCGTAAAAATACATAAATAAGATTCAAAATGGTATGTTATATATGAATAATATATGATGTATGTCATTAAGTGCACAATATGGGTTATAGCAGTTTCAATTTATTATAGGTTCGTTTATAAAATTCCAGTAGGTAACCAGAATGAAAAGTGAACGAAGGGCAAAATTCTTTTTGTATTGTGTAATTAGCTGTCCGAATGTTCGCGAACAGAGATGTGTCAATCTTTATAGAAACGACTCAGTGAGTCTTTTCTTCAAAGTGATTCACTGATTCAAATCTCTAACAGCGCTTCAAATGAATCATTCGCTCAATTGCATCTCGGTTTCAATCGGCACGCGGCGCTCGCACGATTGAGATAAGTAAATAGTTCAGAGTCGGAGCGCTTGGGATCACGTCGCTCAATTGCATCTTAGTTTCACTGTTTTAGAACCGCTCAGAGTCACTGATACAAATGAGGCGCTTTATTGATTCGAATCTTTGACGTGATCCGAATATAAATGATCCAATCTTGACAAAGATAGGTTTTTGACGTGAAACGTCTTTAAAATCGCGCCGAAACATACGGGTACCAGGTTTAAAAAGTGGACCGTAACGAAAAGGTCTATATCATCGTACCTTCATAATTAAAAAACTATTAGTCTTAGGGACAAAAATGTGGTGTGAGTATTTCACGTATATAGTCAGCTTGCTGTTGTGACATTGAGTTTTTTTATTAAAATACTTAATACACCGTCAATCTTGTTTTTATTTCAATCTTTTACTTTAAAAGCGATTCCCTAACATAGACGTTTCACGTTAAAACAAACGGCTGTGTGCCCCGGCACAGCCCCACCCGATTTTTCCATGATTATTCGCGAGGAGTGTGTTGGGAATTGGCGGATAAGAGGGCGCGGTTTGTGCGCTTGTGCGCAGGGTGCAGGAGAGCGGCGGCGGGGGTGGGTGCGGCGGCGGGGGCGTGGCGTACGACCTGAGCCGCGCGCGCAGCTTCCGCGCGCCGCCCGAGCCGCCCACCGCGTGCGTGTTCCGCGCCGCCGACCTGCTGCAGGTGCTCCATCACTAACTTCTCTTCTCTTCTGTCCTTGCAACTGCTCACATTACTAACTTCCGCGCGCCGCCCGAGCCGCCCACCGCGTGCGTGTTCCGCGCCGCCGACCTGCTGCAGGTGCTCCATCACTAACTTCTCTTCTCTTCTGTCCTTGCAACTGCTCACATTACTAACTTCCGCGCGCCGCCCGAGCCGCCCACCGCGTGCGTGTTCCGCGCCGCCGACCTGCTGCAGGTGCTCCATCACTAACTTCTCTTCTCTTCTGTCCTTGCAACTGCTCACATAACTAACTTCCGCGCGCCGCCCGAGCCGCCCACCGCGTGCGTGTTCCGCGCCGCCGACCTGCTGCAGGTGCTCCATCACTAACTTCTCTTCTCTTCTGTCCTTGCAACTGCTCACATAACTAACTTCCGCGCGCCGCCCGAGCCGCCCACCGCGTGCGTGTTCCGCGCCGCCGACCTGCTGCAGGTGCTCCATCACTAACTTCTCTTCTCTTCTGTCCTTGCAACTGCTCACATAACTAACTTCTCCGACATCTTCTACGTGTCGCTAACAATGCTTCGACTTCATTTCAAAAGCCTCGACGCTATCCAACTCATCTGGTTTATTCAGAGGCACGAATCTTAAGTGTTCGTAAGCTTTACATTAATAAAGCTGTTTTAGCGACCCACAAAACAATTTTCAGTTCGTCAGAATATAAACGCCTTCCGTCGCCACCTCGTTTGGAAAAGGCACAAGAAATTTCTTTTCCCCTTTATTTATAACAAGCTAGTAACTTCTTCTGACATAAAGTCTTTAAACCCACTTACTGCTAAATCTAAACTATTTCATTGGCTTCTAGAAATTAGCTATGAGCAAGCAGAACTCTTGTTGAAGAATACTGCATAATTAACAAATTAGGTGACAAACGCACACACAATACACACCCACACTCAAACGCACACACCCATACACATATATACACACAAATCCACACAATTTCATAGAAATTAAAACTATAAGATTCACTGTACTGTATTAGTTGATGCATTGTTATTTTCTACTTGACTGCGCTGTGAATGATAATCGTCGACTATGGTCCCCAAGAGACAGGATTACCTAGTTTGGGGACTATGGGTATCAAATGTAGAAATGTTTTTTTGGTAAATAAATATTATTATTATTATTTTCCCTCACGATAAGGCCGGCACCACTTTGGCTTCCCGTGCCTCTTCAAGCGCTTATGGGCCATTTTTATGGGCCTTTTTTTTCCCCCGAGGAAAATGCATTAAATTGCATACCTCGGCTGTGGCGAGCCGGCGGTTATGTAGGGCTCTCCTCCCCACTAAAAACCTCAGGGATCGCCTTCCTCAGGCATGTAGGGAGCCCCCGGGAACATCAAGCCACTTCCGGGAACCCCCAGCCTCCTCGGGGGAGGCTCACTATCTCCCCCGGTCTCCTCCACCGACGACGCCCCCCGGCCACGGAAGGGGCGTGGTCCATCCCGGGTCGCCGTAGCAGTCGCGACTTCCTCGCGCCCGCCGGCGACCCGCGGCGGCGCCGCAGCTGTGCTACCGAGCCCGGCGCCGCCTCCTTCGAGCGGGATCGGTCACAACTTAGGCACAGGCTGAGTTGAGTCGGCAGGTCACGTGGTCAGACCGCTCTGGCCGCGCGCAGTCCGACATAACCTCCGTGACACTTGCTGCTGTGGTGGTATCCTGGGTATGTTGCGTGCTCCATTTTTTGCGAGGGGAATGCTCCTTATTCACCGTGACACCGCGCTGGCAAGGCGCGACCGTGTGTGACCGTGACTGTGGGGCTCTCCGGTTTGAGAGAACCGGTCTACCCACTAAAACCCCCCGATTGTTCTCTGAGCCCATATCGGGGCGCTTGTGGCGGGGTGCGCTTGCGTGATTCTACCGCCACAGCACCCATGGGTCAGCTCGACCTAGAGTGGTCGTGCTCTTTGTGATGTATTCTCAGCCTTCGTCTCCTGGGGAAAAAAATTGTCTTCATGCACTCGGCACATAATTACACAGATATTCCCTGTTGAAAAAATCTTATCCATCCACTAAAATGAACTTGTATGTGCAGGGCGAGTTGCTAGGGTCAGGCTTCTTCGGTCAAGTGTACAAAGTGACGCATCGCGACACCAACGAGGTCATGGTCCTCAAGCAGCTGTATCGAGTGGACGAGGACGCGCAGAGGAACTTCCTCAAAGAGGTACGTGTCTTGTTCGGCCACTGGGTGTGGTCAGGTTACAGGTCACACCGACGACGCCAAGCGCCGATGCAACCTGGTGTAGAAGTGAAGACGACGTAATCATTTTCCAAATCATTTTCAAGTTAAGGTCCTGAAAGACACGTCTGAATCAAATAATTAATCTCCCTACTAATTGTGTCCTTTTATTAAAATTATACTCAATTATTAATTGCTCTCTTGAAGTGGTTATGAGGAGCGGTGATTCTAAAAAGGGTTGGGGAAATGCATCCCTGCACAAAGGGCTGTCCGTCACACGTATTGTGAATAGGTGCTTGTTTAGGGGAGAATGTTCGGTTAAAGCATCTATGACTTTCCGGATTTCGACCGTACTTTATTTTATGAGAAAACGGGCAAGCTTTTTAGACGCTCTATTGACGGATGTGCAAGGCCTTTGCAAACGAAGAACGCAATAGTGTAACCCATAAATATCGACAGGACAAACTGAGCCCGCGTACGCTGCAACGTGGCTGTATGACTTTGTGTACACACTCGCCCCACGTACGCAGCTCGTATTAACATTAGACTAGAATGTTTTCCAGTTTTTAAAGTGAATTTGAAGACATTAAACTACCTATTCCAAGCACTATTTATAACGTTTAATCTTAAATAAAAATTTTCGTAGCGCACAACCAAGAAAAAAAAATAACATATTTTGTGTGGTGAAGCATTACAATTGAATTGTATTAAAGCTCGTATAGTGTACTAGCCCGACGGACATCTATTCGGGTATTCTGGTCTCCTATCCACCTATTTTGTGTTGCCAGTTATCACTATGTCATCTGTAATATTTCTTTTAATATTAATTTTCATCTTGCCAGGTGGCAGTCCTGCGATCACTACATCACCCCAATGTGCTGCGATTCGTGGGGGTTCTCTATAAGGAGAAGAGGTTGCATCTCATCACTGAGTACGTGCCTGGTGGGACTCTGCATGACCTCATACAGGTAACTTCACATCCACACCTTCACAGATGCTGCTACACATATAGCGATAGATTCTCAACCTCAAAAAATAGTCTTAAAGTTTTTTTTTTCATAAATGTCTAAACATACATATACTCATGCCTCTTTTCCATGGGTTAGGCAGAGATCACAGTTTTCCACTGTTTTCATAAATTTGGTTTTAATATATCTTTATACCAGAGTCGTCTGCTTAGGTACCTCTGTATAATCTGTTTGTGCAGCACATGGGCAGTGCCCTGTCGCGCGCGGGTACCGCGTGGGGGCGATTAACGCTGGACACCGTCCAACGTGTTCGTTCCCTGTCGGAGTCCGCAGTCCGATCGGGGGGGCGGGGGGGCGTTGGCGAACGCCTTTGGCACCCTTCCCTGGCTCGTATATCACGAGCTGCCTCCCTACTGGCCGTGGTTGGGGACTATCTGCGCGACTGGACGATCGGCGTGATGGGATGGGACGGGACGGAAACGTCGAGGAGGGTCGAGCGTTCCGCAGGAGTCGGTGTAGGGGCCCCTACTATGGAACCTTGCATACGACGCGGTCCTTCGCACCAGTTTTCGGCTGGGCTTAGAAATAGCGCCTCACAAAACCGAGGCGCTATTGTTCCACGGCCTTTCGAGGCGCCGGCAACCATCCAGCTGCCGGATTCGGGTAGGTGACGCGGTAGTCCCGGTGGGGCCGTACACCAAGTACCTGGGCTCACCTTGGACCGCCGCTGGAGCTACGAGAAGCACTTCGTGCGGTTGGACCCCCGAGCCAAAAGGGTGACGGGCACGTTGCATCGCCTGCTGCCGGGGGACCGAGGGATGGAGTTCGCCGCCTGTGCAAGGGAGGAGTGCAATCCGTGGCCATGTATGGGGCTCCCGTTTGGTCGCAAGACTGCGTGAGGTCCCCCGCTGCAGAGCTCTGCTACGGAGCCTGCGGCGGATAATGGCCATACAGATCGTACGAGGCTACCGTACCATCTCGTACGAGGCGGCGACGGTTCTGGGATGCTCCCCCTATTCGACATCCTGGCCGACATGTACGCGGCGACGTATGCGTCGCGGCGTGTCGACCGGGGGAGCGGCGAGGGGAGCGCCCTGGAACCCGCGCACGAAGTGCCTAGGCGGTAGTGGCACCGACGGATTGTGGCGGCCTGGCGTGCGCAGCTCCAACTACGGATCTGCGCGCGCCAGCGGCCGGCGGGGCCGTACTCCCGCACCTCGAAGCTTGGCTCCACGGGAAGGAGGAGCTCACCTAGCGATTGACTCAGATACTCACCGGGCACGGCTGCTTCGATGAGTATCTGCGTCGAATAGGACGAGAGGGATCGACATATTGCCACCACTACGCATCCGACCTCGACTCGGCCCAGCACACGCTGGCGGAGTGCCCCGCGTGGGCCTCCGAGCGCCGAATCTTGGTCGCAGAAATCGGCCAAGATCTGTCTCCGCCGGCATTGATTGCGGCAATGCTGGCGGACGAGGGACATTGGAGGACTGTGGCCTCCTTCTGTGAAGCAGTGATGCTCCAGAAAGACCGCCGAGCGGGGTCGGGAGATGGCCGATCCCGCTCGAAGAAAGCGGTGCCGGGCTCGGTAGCACAACTGCGGTGTCGCCGCGGGTCGCCGGCGGGCGCGAGGAAGTCGCGCCCGCGGCTACGGTGACCCGGGAGGGACCACGCTCCTTCCGTGGCCGGGGGGCGTCGTCGGTGGAAGAGATCGGGGGAGGTAGTGGAGGGCTCCCCTGTATAGACAGGAGAGCGGAGGCTGGAGTTCCCGGAAGTCGCTTGGTGTTCCCGGGAGTTCCCTACATGTCTTAGGAAGGCCATCCCTGAGATTTTTAGTGAGTCCCACATAACCGCCGGCTCGCCACAGCCGGAGTACCTATGCAATTTAATGCATATTCCTCAGGGGGAAAAAAAGAAAAAAGATGGGCAGTGCAGTTACGGAGTGTTGTGGCCTTGCACCTTATGTCACATGTTGGTAACATGCACTGCGGTTTTGTGAGGGTTGCGGATTTGCAGCGATCCCACAGGAACCATGTTTGTCAA
>CM071646.1:18555254-18835254 GCA_036419045.1 Scirpophaga incertulas | reverse complement strand
GAGGACTATCTGTCCTTCTCATGAGGTAGGCAAATTTATTCAGCTGTATATGGCCACAGCGTAATCTTAAAGCTAACACAATGTCAGATCTAGTTAAATCGGACTCGTGAAACCATGGAATGCGCAGAATATTAGGTTGGATAGTTTTGTACCATATACCCTTAGAACGACTCCTTTCATCAAAATACTCCGACCACATAGAGAAACATATTCTTCTAAGGTCTGGCAAAAGATCTGTATAATACGGCAAATAGTCCACCTCAACTCCACATGTTACAGCCATTTTAGCCATTTGGTCTACCTGTTCATTACCAATCAAACCAATATGGGACGGAATCCACTGTATTTTTATATTAACTTTTTTATCTTTTAATATATTAAGGGTATTGATTATTGTGTAGGCAATAGGAGTTCCACAGTAAATAGATGTACATTTCTTTAAATGAAGTAGGGCACTTTTAGAGTCTGTACAAATAACACAGGATTTACAATTCAGAGACACAACGTAGGATAGGGCTTCAGCAATCGCAATAAGTTCTGCGTACATAATACTAACATTATAGTCAATTTTAAATAAATATTTTTCTTGTGTTACAAAGTCCAAAAATGCTGCGCCTACTCTGTAGTTATAACGTGATGCATCCGTGAAAATTTTATAATAATCACCGTAAGTATCTCTTAAATATCTGTCGCACTGTAATTTTAGGCTATGTTGGTTGTACAGTTTTTTAGGTCTATCAATAAACTCAATTCCAGCTTCTAGAACATTAGACAGATCGACATAACTAATCCATGTAGATAATGAATACATTGGCAATGTTTCTGTGCGATGAAAAATCATGTCCCTCTGATCATCATGAACTACTACTAATAAAGGAAGTTTTTTTCTGCGCCAGTATATATAGTTTTGCGTAATATTTAATAGGTCGTTTAAGTATGTTATTAAGGAGTTATTTTTAAATAGTGCTTTTGATTTTAGTAAAAATTTTCCTGCCAAATAGTATCTGCGGACGTTTAAAGGAGGTAAAACTAGTTCTGACTGCATTACGTGGATCGGGGAACTCTTAATAAAGCCGCCAATGATCCTGAGACATTGATTTTGTAATTTATCTAGCTTCGCTAATTGAGTAAAGCTTGCATTATCATAAAGAAAACTAGCATAGTCTATACGACTTCGAACAAGGGCGATATATAAATGTCTTATGTGTTCGGGGTGTATACCCCAACCTGGGCCGGTTAGCATTTTTAGAATATTTACGAACTTTAGGGTTTTTTCTTTAATTTTATTCAAATGTTTACACCAATTTAATTTTCGATCTAACCATAAACCCAAATATTTTACATTATCTACTACTTGTAGTGGGGTTTCATTAATTTTAAGTTCTATTTCTTCTAATTGATTACCATTGTAAAATGCACAAATTTTGCTTTTGTTAGATGAAATATCTAAGCCAATGTCAAATAGAAGCGAGGACAGTGAATTCAGAGCAAGCTGTAATTTCTCAATTCCCTCAGAGATTCTATCACAGGTAATGTATAAGACAAAATCATCAGCATATTGAGATATAGACACTTCTAACTGTATTAATTTACAGATGTCTATTGTAATTATATTAAATAAAAGAGGCGATAGAGGGTCGCCTTGGGCTAGGCCGTTACTAGTAGATCTACAAATGTACCCATCATCTGTCTGAATTTTAAGATTCCGTTCTTTAAGAAATGACCATAAATAATTACAAATTTTATTTCCTACTTTAAGACGATCTAATGTGGATATGAGCTTAACAATGTTAACGTTATTGTAGGCATTATCAATATCTAAAAAACAGGCTAAAGTAGTTGATTTTTTGGAGAAACCAATTTGAATTTTAGTAACTAAGTCAGCTAAACTGTCCAAGCATGATCGAGCTTTTCGAAACCCTATTGTATTATCAGAAAAATTATTGTATTTTTCTAATAACCATTCCAATCTGATACCTATTATCGTGTGTAAAATTTTACATAAGCAAGAAATTAGTGATATTGGTCTTAAAGATGATATTTCATTAGGGTCACGATCTTTCTTGGGTATTGCTACTATCTTAATATTACGCCATTGAACGGGGACAAAACTATGGGTTAAAAACTGATTGTACAAGGTCAGAAGAATGCGTTTACCATTAGGTGGAAGGTTTATCACCATTGAATATGAGATATCATCACATCCAGGAGATGTATCTTTCGCCTTAATACACTTATCTAGCTCCTGTATGGAGATTTCAGTCTCTAAAAGACCCTCATACAGCGTAATAACAGGTTGTGATGGCCTGGCAAAATCCGGTGTGAGGGATTTAAGAAATTTTTCACACATGGCTCTATTTACATGTTGTTGAGGTGAACTATGACCCTTGGTCCATCTCATCCTACTCCACATCTCACCACATGTAGTTCGACCATCAACTGAAGAACAAAACTCAGTCCACTCCCTACTTTTCGCTTGCCTGATTAATCTCTGAGTGTTATGACATTTTAATTTAAATAACTCTAAGTTAGTCGGGGTTGGATTTCGACGGAATGCAGCTAGACACCGTCTACGAATTGCAACTGCTCGAGAAAGTTCTGGTGTCCAATAGGGTTTAGGTTGAAATGTTTTATTAGGGTTTGCAGTTACTTTATATTTCGGTATGTGTAGGTCTGCAGCTATGTTTATGCTATCAACAAAGACATCATATGTTTTTTGAAGGTCAGATTCAATGCTTAATCTATCAAATATTTTTTCTAGACACGATTTATATGAAATCCAGTCAGCCTTTTTAAAATTTCTTTTGTCTATTTTAGTGTTAGGTAAGTCACAGTTTTTTGAAATTTTAATTAAGAGATGGTCACTACCGAGATTTTCATTAATAACTTTCCAAGTAAAATCGCATGCAATATCAGATGTGCCCAAGGTAAGATCAGGTGCAGACTTCTGAAGTACACCATTTACGAGACGAATTCTAGTGGCCTGACCGTTATTTAAGCATACAAAGTTACTTTCATTTACAGCATCAATTAATTGAGCGCCTTTATGATCAGTTTTGTAAGACCAAGTAACGTGGTGTGCATTGACATCTCCCAAAAAGAGCGTATTTCTATCGAATTGCGAAAACAGCTGATCCCAATCATTTTGAGTGGTTCTAACGGATGGTGGCACATAAATAGACACTACATTTTTTAAATTACCGCAATTATATACATGTAATACTAGTATCTCCATGCCTGAGTTTACAGTTGTAATATTGCCTAGCTGTGCTTTGACAGATTTGTGCACAAACATAGCTACTCCCCCATACGAGTCGTCTCGGTCTAAGCGATATATGTTATACTGACTCATTTTGAGTGAACTTTCCGACTCTAGCCAGGTCTCGCAAATGGCAGCCATATGAATTTTCTCTTGGTTTAAAAGCTGTTCGAAACTGAGTAGTTTTGGCCTTATACTCTGCGCATTCCATTGGATAATATTTAATCTCAAATAATTAGTTTTAATGGTCATTAAAAAGATCTAAGAGTAGCTTAAGAATTGGCCAATCTGTTATATTGTCTACTACTACTAATATAAGCCATTCAATAATTAATTTAGCACAACATTTAAACTTTTGCTGATACGTAAGCGACTTAAGAAAAATTACGTCCTTGAGTCTACTTAATAGCTCTGAAAAATGAATGTTTGGCTCAGGATGTTTTTTTGTTTGTTGTCGATTGCTCTGTTGGTTACCATCTATGTCCTCGGCTGGCTTGAGCTCCGAGTTCCAATCAAACAATGAATCACTTGATCCACGGCGTTTCATTTTCGTTGCTTTTCCCGAAGTTGAAGGAGACTTGGGTAACTTTCTTCCATAATCGTCTTTCCTTTGTGTAGCTTCAGCATATGTGTATTTAAGTTGATTCGATGTACAATTGTCACGTTGTTGAAGAGTGAAATCAAATGGTTGTAATCCTCTTTTTTATTTTCTTTCTCGTCAGGTGGCGTAGGGGCTACATACATGGTTCTTGCTCTGCTATACGTGCAGCAGAATTCTGCCATAAGTTCTCTGATTCTTTTTTCTTTGATATAAACAGGGCACGTCTTGGATAAGGCCATGTGGGGTCCAGAACAATTAACACACCTGAATGTAGTGCTCTCACAGTTAGCATGATTATTGCCACATTTTGGACAGACAATTTTTTTAGTTGGACACATTTTAAAGCTATGTCCCATTTTCCAGCAATGTGAGCACTGGGTCACTGGAAATACATAGGGTTCCACTTTTACTCTCATGTCATATATCAGAACATACGGTGGCAGGGCTGAACCTTTAAAGCAGAGCTTTACAGTTTCGCAGGGTGTCCATCCATCATTATTAGGGCTGCGTCTACTTAAACGTTTTGATGATATTAATACAGCTGGTTCAGGACAAGATATATTATTGAAGACTTCTTCATCTGAAAGATCCAGATCTACGTCTCTGATGACTCCATAACTTTGACTAACTTCCATAGCTTTTTGTATTCTCCAACCCATATCCAATAGCTCAGAGCATTCTTTTAAAGTTATAGCACTATCTTCATCACTAAACTCAACACGAACTTTATACAAATTTATATACTTAACACGACTTATATTTTTGATGTTATGTGTTTTGAATATGCGTGCTAACGCGAATTGTTTTGGCAACTTATCGTTATTAGAGATATATACACTAGTCAATTCCATGGGATAAGTCTGTCGCTGTTTTTTTTCTTTCGACTTGACCACTGTCCATTCTTCTTCAATTTCAACTGATTCTCTGTTTCTTTTTGTTGGTCTACTAAATCCTGTTTCCGGTGTGTTTTCTTTCAAAAATTGCATACCTTCATTTAGCTCATAAGATGTCTCTTCCATTACTTCTAAATTTGTGTTGTTAATGCACGCAGGTTTTGGTATTATTTCATCCATTATAATTTAATAACATCGATGTCGGTATATACACAAAAAGAATCTACAAGGCGTCCAGAAGACGCGATGTAAAAACACTTCGCGCACTCGTCGCGATGTAGGTAGAAACTCGTTTCTAGTAATTTAACCGCAACTATTTGGCGTACACAACTGACTCGCACGCTTGCCATTGCGACACTGAATAAAAAAAAAAAAATTGATCCAAGCATTTTCATCATTTAGGAAATAATTAGCCTTTTAGTACCAATTTTTCATTAGAGTATTTGGAGTGCTTTAAAGTAGATGATTCTGTTTATATTGCCAAATGGTTTTCGGGAAGCAAAAAATGTAATGATCGCAAAAAAAGTTGACGACTCATTTTCCCGCTAGGCGGCTCTGAAGTATGAATTAGAAATCGTGGTTTTTGGCAGAATCAGCCAATTTTTGGATATGTTGTTCTCCTTGACGAGCTGATTCTACGCAATGTAATCGGAGTCCCGTAATCAAGTCAAAGTTGTTAGAATAAAACCATGAAACGCGTAGAAAATCACAAAAGAAACGATAGTCACAAAGCAATCCAAAATTAAAAGAAACGGACACAGATAAAGTATCAAGTACACCAGTGTTGCCAATTACGAAAACTATAATACTTGAATGCCAAGCTAGAAATTCGTGATTTCGCTTAAAAAATATATAACACTAGTTTTTTTCTACCTAGTCAATTTAGGTTTTTAAATGAATAAAGTGTTATCAACTAATTTTAATAACCGACTTCAAAAAGGAGGAGGTTTTCAATTTGATCCGTATTTACCGAAATCGCGAAAACTTCCGAAACTGGCAGCACTGGCTGACGGAAAACATTTTATACGGCATCAATAATAGGGTAGACGACTACAACTGATTATGGCCGTTTTTATACTATAATTATCTGATTTGAGCAATTTATATCTAATGAAAGTATGTCAATATAGAAATTTCAGTTTAATTACTAAGTTATATTGTTTTTAGATTTCTAAAAAATGAGCAATTATTATTTACTTAATTCTAATGAAACGAACATATTTCTAGCATTCTCGCATTAAATGTAACATTTTTTTATATAGAAAGTATACCTATAAACGTACAAATAACAAAGTTATTTTAAAATTTGTTTACACGCTCATACAAATTACTCGAGTTTACTGAGTTATGACGTCACAATTGCAGTGTTTTTAGTATGGAGCGTTTTTGAGCGACCCGCGACAGCGCCGCAATCATGGCGATGTATCTTCAAAAGTAATAGGTGCAGGTGTACTGTTGGTTCTACAATATTTCTCACTTAAAAGAGTACTCTTATTATATACAGAATTTAAAAAATTGTCATCTACCCAATTGTGACCCAACATTTTATTTGGAATTTATTTATTTGAAGTGTCCGTGGAATACTAAAATATGTTTCACATAATGTAAAAATAAATAAAAGTTATAGTATAATTTATATTCACATCGGTTCTTAGGCTAAAATTGAACAAGTCTTTTAGACCTGGGACTCGAAAACCACTTAGCCATATAAACAGGATCTTGTACTTTATTAAATGGCAAAACAGTGGCAGTTTGTGGAAGTTGTTGTAGAATGTAGTAAATTCCCCACGCCACCCTTCTGCCCACTACCTCTGCCCGCTACCTGTACCTGTAGCTGTAGCTGTGCGTTGGTTGGTCGCAGGACAAGACGGTGATCGTGGCGGACTTCGGGCTGGCGCGCATCGCGCAGCGGGCGCCGCGCGCGCGCAAGCGGTACACCGTGCGTATTCTTGCTTTTTTTATATTTTATTCAATATGTCATTATTCAATATGTAGGTGTATGTGTATATGTGTATTTTATTACATATACTAGCGACCCGCCCCGACTTCGCACGGGTACAATGCAGATACTAAATACACTGCAAAAAACCTGTAAACGTTTTTTAATAATATTAGATTTATCATAGCAGCGCCATCTATTGATTACTTACTCAACCCAGTCGAAAGGTATCGACATCTGTTAGAATCATTTGGAGTTAACAGATAATTGTGACTGTCAAATAATAACAGCAAAATAATTAGCAATAAATTAAAATTGCAACGATAATTTGAGATTTAAACTATCCTATCTCTCAAGTTGGATCGAACTGCACATGGTGTGCGAATTTTATTATAATCGGTTAAGTAGTTTAGGAGTTCATTGAGCACAAAAACATTGTGACATGAGATTTATATATATTAAGATAGGTAATATATTATTTTATTACTTGACATATCGAGTGTGTAATGATGTTTACGATGTTGTTTTGTATTAATTTCGTCGTATCTTGTCTGTTAATAGTATAAGTGAAGTTTTATTTTTATCGGTCAAAAATGTATACCACTGATAGGACTATCGTCATTCATTACCTTGCCGTAACACAGTTAATAACTAGTACGGAGGGTAAGTAAGCATTGTGTGTAGATGAAAATCATCATAAGATATTTTTAATGAATAAAGTATTATTATTATCTACTAGCGGACCCGACAGACTTCGTCCTGTCAAAAAGATTTGTAAAGTGGCAGTTTTTTGTTCCTACGTATTTTATAACCACGTTTCCGAACAAACGATGCTCTTTTAATATAGTCTATGGCTGTGAATGACGTTGACATTCGTATAAAAAAAAATTGACATTCGTAACGCGCGTTTTTTAAAATATGCAAAATTAAATGTATACTTTTCAATATTTCTGAGAGATTTTCTTAATATTTTTTTCCGTAAGAACCATCCTTGGTACCACCACCACCCGTGGTAATGTTTGTGGAAGTCCACAAACATTAAAAAAAAAGAATTATCGAAATCGGTTCAGCCGTTCACACGTGATGCCGTGACAACGCGAAACGGGTTTCATTTTTATATATACAGATTATTATTTTACTAGCTGACCTGTGCCCACTTCGTTGGGCTTAATATTAATATTAATAATCCACGAAGCAAGCACGAACGCGAATCGAATTAAACCCGAAGCCCGTTTTTTCTTCGATTCACTTTGCAAAACGAACTACCACGTAAAAGCCTTTTTATTTCTCGGTTTTTTATATAACCTATGCCACTCAGCAATAATGTGGCTTTCTATTGGTGAAAGAATGATTAAAATCGGTTCAGTAGATCCCGAGATTAACCCTTACAATTTAACAAATATACAAACACACAAACTTTACTTTTTATAATATTAGTATAGATTACGTATCGGACACACAAAACAGAATAGCTCTCGTACAACATAACGGCACATAACTAGACCAGTCTCAATATAAAACTTTAAATGTTATCTGTATTTTTTTGTATTTAAATTCTTCAATTTTATAATATCTATTGTCTGGTGATAAATTTTTGACATATCATTGTATTAATGACACATCTTGGAAAAACGATTTATAAAAAGATGTATTATTTTTTAACACTACAGCGAGAAAACGTTTACAAAGCCGTTACGCGACTTACAGTCGGGTCAATTTAATTTTTTTTTTTTTTTGTTCCCCTGAGAAAATGCATTAAATTGCATACCCGGCTGTGGCGAGCCGGGGTTATGTGGGGCTCTCCTCCCAGAAGGGGGAGGCCTACCCACTAAAAACCTCAGGGATGGCCTTCCTCAGGCATGTAGGGAGCCCCTGGGAACACAAAGGCCACTTCCGGGAACCCCCAGCCTCCGCTCCCCTCTCTAGAGGGGAGCCCTCCTCGGGGGAAGCTACCACCTCCCCCGGTCCCCTCCACCGACGACGCCCCCCGGCCACGGAAGGGGCGTGGTCCATCCCGGGTCGCCGTAGCAGTCGCGACTTCCTCGCGCCCGCCGGCGACCCGCGGCGGCGCCGCAGCTGTGCTACCGAGCCCGGCGCCGCCTCCTTCGAGCGGGATCGGCCATCTCCCGACCCCGCTCGGCGGCCTCCTTCTGGAGCATCACTGCTTCACAGAAGGAGGCCACAGCCCTCCAACCTCCCTCGTCCGCCAGCATTGCCGCAATCAATGCCGGCGGAGACAGATCTCGGCCGATCTCTGCGACCAAGCCTCGGCGCTCGGAGGCCCACGCGGGGCACTCCGCCAGCGTGTGCTGGGCCGAGTCGAGGTCGGATGCGCAGTGGTGACAATGTGTCGATCCCTCCCGTCCTATTCGACACAGATACTCACCGAAGCAGCCGTGCCCGGTGAGTATCTGAGTCAATCGGTAGGTGACCTCCTCCTTCCCAATTTAATAGGCCACATTTGACATTTGTTCATAGTGAGGTGACCTGCTTAAACACTCCGATTATGGTGAAAAATCGATATTTACTTCAAACATATGTGAATCGAATACAGTTATTATAGAAAAGTATTTTTTTATAAGATCCCTATCTTATAAAAAAAGTACTTTTCCACAATAACTGTAATAGGCAAACGAGCAAATGGATTACTTGATAGTAAGTGATTATCGCTACCCGCAACAACAGATGTGTTGCCGGCCTTTTAAATGGGAATACGCTCTTTTTTATAGGTACTGCATTAATATATTTTACAATTTTAATTGCCTTAAAATTTTTTAACATCAATTATATCTCTGTTTATGAAGTTATTATTGTTTTTTATTATAAAACAAAAGAACAACATGTTTTACATACATACACTCACGCCTTTTTCCCATGGGGGTAGGCAGAGAGACGTCTTTCACTTGCTACGGTCTTTACATATCTCTTTCGCTTCATCTACTTTCTTAACATTCCTCATACATGCTCGACGATTGCGGGTACTTCTGACCTGGCCTTTTTTGAGGACACTTTCGATTTGTTCGAAATATGTTCGCCTAGGTCTTCCTGGTCCCGTGTCTCCACTCACTCCAGCTTCATAAATCATTTTGGTCAGTCTACTTTCATCCATCCGTTCCACATGCCCAAACCACCCAAGCATCCCTTTCTCTATTCTTGTCACGATATCCTCTTTCAAACCACATTTTTTTCTAATCACTTCATTATACAATCTGTCACTCAGTTTTACTCCTGCCATACTCCGCAAAGCTCTCATTTCTACTGCATTTATTCTGCTTTCATGTCGTTTCTCCCATACCCAACTTTCACTTCCGTACATTCATGGTGAATAATCCCTTCACAAGTAATCATTGCATTCATTCGATTTTTTGAGGGACATCACTTACGTATAGACTTCACTGAACGCAACATTGTAACAACGGTCATTTGTGCATTTCCAAACTAAAAAATATTGAATATTTTATGTCCGCCATTACAAGGTTAGTTGAGGAATTTTAATGAAATGTCAAATGTGGCCTATTAAATTGACCCGACTTTAGGTTTAATATTAATGTTTACTGCTGAAAATCGATCAAGGAATCGATAATAAGATACACTTATTCAGACTAGATTCTTTTATTCTTTAGTTTAAATAAAACTATGCGTTTTAGATTAAGCCAGTTTATTCAACAACATTAGGGTATATTCTACTGTACTTATTTAATTTAAGTTACCTAAAGATTTAAACTACAAATTCCCAATAATTTAACAAAACAATAATGTATGCAATGAAAGGAACTATTGAAGAAATAATAAATTAAACAAACACTTGAGATCTTACAAATGTAACAAAACTCAACAATCGGTTGCTACATTTATACATAAAACTGGAACTCAAAATAGAGCGAAAAAGAAATAATAAATCTTTCTTGTGGGTCTGGGTGTCCTCTAAAAAAGAAGTCCTTAGTTGGTTATTGATTTTGACCTCTAATACTAAGTAAAGAAGGTCCTCTTCTCGACAGCATACAGTACAATTAGGACTATCTTTTTGTTGAGCATCCTGAAACATATGACCGTTTCTCTTCTATTTAACTTTAAGCCGTCATGTGCTAAAAAATGACGTCAAAAGAAACGCAGTTTATATTAGCAATCTAAGTGAGAAATGCTATAAATATAGTGCGAGTCGAATGTAAGTGTGACCTTGGGCAGGTGGTGGGGAACCCGTACTGGATGGCGCCGGAGATGATGAACGGCAACGTGTACGACGAGAAGGTGGACGTGTTCTCGTTCGGGATCATGGTGTGCGAGGTGAGCTGGTTCCTGTGAGACGAGCGGCTGCTCGGCCGTTGGGCAGCAGTCGGTCAACACGCTGGCTCTTGCTGTCGGTTGCAGATCATCGGGCGCGTGTCGGCGGACCCGGACTTCCTGCCGCGACGCGCAGACTTCGGCCTGAACGAGGAGGCGTTCCTTGCGGCCTTCTGCTGCCGCTGCCCCGCCGCGCTGTTCCGCCTGGCCTGCCGCGCCTGCCTGCTGCTGCCCGACCGCAGGTCTGCAGGTTGTCTCCCCGCCGCTCTCCTCTCTCCTCTCCTGGCCCCAACGCGTCGCGACTCCAACAAACCCAACCCACCCAAATCATAGCTTTTGCCCACGGTACATATGCGCGGAAGTCGGTTTATGGCACGAAGGTTTTATCGCGGTTCCCGTGGGGCTATCCATTTTTCCGAAATAAAAAATACCGCAAAACCTTACTCAAGAATCACTCTATCTATTGATGAAAACTTAATCCGGACTTTTATCTTTACGTCTGCAAAATTTCAAAGCAATCGGTTCAGTAGTTACGGCGTGAAAGCGGAACAAACAAACAAACTCACTTTCCGATTTATAATATTAGTAAGGATAATTGTGATATATACAAAGTTCGTGACTAGTCGAACTAAAACCTGTGGAACAATCGCGATATACCCACTGCCTGCACGCGGAAGGAACCCTAAAAGGACGTCGAGACGGTGACGGAGACGTAAGATAATATGCTGGTCTACACGATAACACATTACTTTGAACAGTACTAACTTTACCATAACGTCCAAATATACACTAGCCGTGCCGTGACACACCGAAAAAACTAGTTAACCCTACCGAAGAAGATGGTGGCAATATATGAAGCATTTTTCAATATCCTCCCCTCCACCTGCTTTTCCGTAGTGATATTTTTCCTATATTCCAAAACACCCAAATGAATTATTATTTATTTATTTAAATCATAATATACATATATGTGGAAACGGAACGTAATAATGAGTGAAAGAGACAGCATGCTGAATCTAAGTGAAGTGTGTGAAAGGGATAGCGGGGGAATGTCACTAGATGGCGGAGGAACACGAGCATTGAGGAAGTGAAAAAGACGATTTTAATTGGTTTTCGAAATAAAAGAAGTTTTTAAGCTAAGATTTTTATTCCGCATAGCCCCACATATTTATAATTATTTACATTATTTATATCATATATATTTTCGCAACTTCTAGACGTCGATGCGTATCGACTTGTCGATACATTTATCGATAGGCCAATATCGACAAACCTTGCCCACTAATTTGATAGGTCAAAGAGGTCAAGACAAGTCATCACAGACAGTAAAACTTTGTTAAAATCGTAACCACACTCAACCTACAAAACTAAACCCATTAATAGTAAACGAGTTACATTCTCAAAACCAAAGATATTTCGCTTATTGATGTTGCCCAAGATGCATCGGGGGCAGCTTGTCTGATGTAGAACCTCAGGTGGGTGCTTCCTGTCCTGCCGCGTGTGCTCGCTACTGTCCAAGTTCTTGTGGATGTGGCAACGAGGTGATAAACATGTCTTTTTGAAACATCTTCAATTCTTAGCGGTAACTTAATACAAAGATACTATTTGTACAATTTTGAAAATCTATAATCTACAAGTGTGTAATGTTAATGTCTTAAGGAGCCGAGGACGGTAATCATCAATACACACGTGTATCATACAACGTTTTTCAACACACTTCTGAATAAACTAATTCTGAAATGAAAAACCATTTTCTTCATAAATTGTATTTGCAGACATCTTAATTAATAACTAACTAAATAACTTCAAAAGAGAAAACGAGACGAGTTGTGAAAAATGTTTCGTAATGGCGGGAAAAATTAATCAGTTTTCCTATGCGCGCGCTTTGGCCATAGACTAATAAATTTCGTAATGGCGGGAAAAATTAATTCGTTTTCCTATGCGCGCGCATCGGCCATAGACTAAAAAATGAGGTTTCTTTTTTTTTGAGCTTTTCGCGGATAGCTTTTTTGCGCAAATGTAAGCGTAACTCAACCAATAATATTAAAAAGAACTATTACTCACTCGTGAATAATAATAGTAATGAAAAAGTCACAGTTTGATTATAGGTGTCATTATGTGCCTAATTGCCATGGGATTAGAGCTACTTTATGAGGAAGTGTGTTGAAAAAGACTATGAACAGTTCTCTTTGGTCACGATCCACTTCTCCACGTCGCGTGGTCTGACTGAACCGATATCTGGTGGTCCATGATCATGTATTCAGTCCGTGGATGGTGCACGTGTGATGTGTGCAGGCCGTCGTTCGAAGAGATAGAGAGGTGGCTGGGGCGCCTGCGGCGGCAGCTCTCCTCCGGGAAGGAGGACCCTACATTACTGGCGGACGTCATGGGGCCCACGGGACATAGCGATGCCGTCGTCGTTAAGGTTAGGGATAACTGTGTTATGTTTTTTACATGGGAATACACTTTTTTTTGTTTTTTTGAAGTTTTGGATTTCGTATCTTTCGGTTAAGATGTAGAGATATACTTTGTGATCTCGAGCATAAAATTATTTTTTTAATTTAATAATACACAAGTCTAGTTTAAAAGTGTGCAAATTGTACGTTTACGCTTGATTTGAATAAGTTACATAAGTATACATTATTTTTGTTGTCGCAGTCGAAGTCAAATGCGACGATAGTGCGCGAATGTCCCGAGGAAGAATTAGTGAGTGCGTGGAGGAAAAGGGGAGGCGCCCTTGGGAAGTGTGTGTCTGCGGGGCAGCTGGGACCGGGCACCAAACCTGGACCGGGACCGGGAGCAGCGGCAGGACTGGGCCACAGCGCGTCGCAGCACGCGCTGGCCGCGCCCGGCTACATCCTGCGCACCACCAGGGACACCATCAACATCACCAAGGTGCGCCCCCACTGCTACATCCTGCGCACCACCAGGGACACCATCAACATCACCAAGGTGCGCCCCCACTGCTACATCCTGCGCACCACCAGGGACACCATCAACATCACCAAGGTGCGCCCCCACTGCTACATCCTGCGCACCACCAGGGACACCATCAACATCACCAAGGTGCGCCCCCACTGCTACATCCTGCGCACCACCAGGGACACCATCAACATCACCAAGGTGCGCCCCCACTGCTACATCCTGCGCACCACCAGGGACACCATCAACATCACCAAGGTGCGCCCCCACTGCCTCTGCACCCGGCACCTGCTACACCCTGGAGCTGCTCGCCCTCCCTCTGTCAATCTTCAATATTAGTATCCTCTGCAGTTGTGTACACGACTATAATATGCCCAATATATATGCCAACAATAGCCCACAAACTAAATAACGTGAATTATTTTGTGTATAAGTCAAGACATATCGTTCCGATGAAATGGTATTCCATATCTACATTTTGTTTTTATCATTCAACATAAATTAGGAAAAGCAACGGTCCCAATATCGATCCCTGAGGCATGCTCATGATTATGTGCGCCCCAACAGACTGACTTCCGCGAGTGTTTGCTGATGTGTGCGGTTATAACATTAGAACAGTTTTAATTTTCTTCAATAACTTATTTTATACGCTTACTGATATTTTGAAAGACTCAATCATCAACATAACAAAATAATAAAGATATTTCTTTAGTTTGATGTACGTAAATGATTCGCCCCCAGGTGCAGGACATCAGCTCGTGGGTGGAGGGCGCACTGCCGCCCTTCCTGCGGAACCAGTCCGCCGAGCAGCTGCAGCTGCCGCCCCAGCAGGTACGTGGCTGCTGCCGCCCTTCCTGCGGAACCAGTCCGCCGAGCAGCTGCAGCTGCCGCCCCAGCAGGTACGTGGCTGCTGCCGCCCTTCCTGCGGAACCAGTCCGCCGAGCAGCTGCAGCTGCCGCCCCAGCAGGTACGTGGCTGCTGCCGCCCTTCCTGCGGAACCAGTCGCGCGAGCAGCTGCAGCTGCCGCCCCAGCAGGTACGTGGCTGCTGCCGCCCTTCCTGCGGAACCAGTCCGCCGAGCAGCTGCAGCTGCCGCCCCAGCAGGTACGTGGCTGCTGCCGCCCTTCCTGCGGAACCAGTCCGCCGAGCAGCTGCAGCTGCCGCCCCAGCAGGTACGTGGCTGCTGCCGCCCTTCCTGCGGAACCAGTCCGCCGAGCAGCTGCAGCTGCCGCCCCAGCAGGTACGTGGCTGCTGCCGCCCTTCCTGCGGAACCAGTCCGCTGAGCAGCTGCAGCTGCCGCCCCAGCAGGTACGTGGCTGCTGCCGCCCTTCTGCGGAACCAGTCCGCGAGCAGCTGCAGCTGCCGCCCGCAGGTACGTGGCTGCTGCCGCCCTTCCTGCGGAACCAGTCCGCCGAGCAGCTGCAGCTGCCGCCCCAGCAGGTACGTGGCTGCTGCCGCCCTTCCTGCGGAACCAGTCCGCCGAGCAGCTGCAGCTGCCGCCAAAGCAGGTATGTGGCTGCTGCCGCCCTTCCTGCGGAACTCGCTGTATTCATGCCTGGATTGCATATTCAGGGGATAAAGTAGTAATACGCTCTGTAATTCCGCGGGAAATTTCGACAACGCTCCTTCTTCTGAAGGTGTTGAGGTCGCCCTTGGGATTGGCTGACATGGTTTAATCGGTTAGGGGGGAATTCAACCCGCTCAGAAAAACCATATTTTACCCTTATGTTTATTTGTATGAAGGTTATAAACAAAAGTCTAAAATTCTATAGCTATATTATTTAACGAAATAAGGCATTATGCATTTTGATACTTTTAAAATATTCTAATACACTTTCATATATTTCAATTTTTATAATACATTTTAAATTAATCTAGAGGACGTCAAATGCACGTTGATTTACTTTGGTATAATATTTTTTTTTTATTAAATTGCATTTTCGAAAGATGTATATTAAAATTAGATATGACGCAACAACAACTGTAAGAATTACTATTATCTTCCAGGAGCAAGAAGAATCGGATTCTTCATCCGACGATGAAGTGAGTCCGTGGTGCGGCCTGCCCGGGGAGGACGTGAGGCCAGGACGCGTGGTCTCCGAGCTCGTGCGGAGGGGCGAGCAGCTGCTGGCCACCAGGGCCAGCTACGACGTCACGGAGGCGCCCTTCCGACATCCTCAACGCGCGCACGAGAGGAAGCTTCCAGAAGAGGACTACAGAAGATATAACATCGACCATTTAACCAAAAGCCCCATGATGGCTGAAGGTGTTAACAACATACCTAAAACCCTACCCACTAAACAACCAGATAAGACCAGTTTCTTTACAAAAAAACTACTCTCCCCCAAACTTAGCAGGCTTTTTAAACCGAGCGAAGTTACCGAGGAAGAAAAGGATAAATCGAAGAGCAAGTTCTTCGTGCAGCGCCCAACGTCGCCCCTGAGCAGAAGTCGCCGCGTCCGACCAACAGAGGAAGCACAGGTGCTGCCCACAGACCTGAAGCTAGCCAGCCTGGGTAAGCCCATGACTCCTATATTCCGTCGCCACGCGCCGCAGTCGGACTTCTCCGAAGGCAGGTACAGCTGCCGAGAGAGGAGGAAGCCAGTTGACAGTAGACTGGATACGAGGAGGAGCCGGAAAATTTCCTCAGGTCCATGATGCAGCGAAACTTGCTCCTCTTATCAGATGTACTCCTATAAATAATATACCTTCCTTATCCACGGTGCAGGAGAGAGGGGTTAAAGGGAAGAGCCTGGGTGAGAAGGAGGTGGATGGGAAGAAAAGAGAGATTGGTATCTCCCGCAGTAATTATGTGAGTTTGGCCAATCTCAAAGTGAGCGGGCCTCCGCAACCCGCGCAGTGAGCGGCCGTTATGGCCGTCCAATTTAACTCCGATTTTTAACTTATTTTGGAGTTTCGTTATTATTAGGTTGTAGGAAAAGTTAGTCGATAAATTAGGAACAAAAATGTTTTGCATTAATATTACAATATAATCGCCGACAAAACTAATGACAGTGATCTATCTAGTAGGAAGGTGGCCCAAAACTCTGAAAGTTTAGAATCAAAAAAATCTGGTGGGGCTGTGCCGGGGCACAGGGCCATTGATTTTAACGTGAAACGTCATATTAGGGAATCGCTTTCAAAGTAAAAGATTGAAATAAAAAAAAACAAGATTGGCTGGCGGTGTTTTAAGTATTTTAATAAAACTCAATGTCACAACAGCGAGCTGACTATATAAGTGAAATATTCACACCACATTTTTGTTTCTAAGACTAATAGTTTTTTAATTATTCAGGTACGATGATAGACCTTTTCGTTACGGTCCACTTTTTAAACCTGGTACCCGTATGTTTCGGCGCGATTTTAAAGACGTTTCACGTCAAAAATTTTGTTTCGTCTGTTTTTAGATTTTAAAATCTTTAACTTTTTTTTACTTCAATAAGCCAAGATGTGGTACGGTTTCCCAACCGAGGTCCTCTAATTTTGAGTCTTTTTGGCGATGTGTTGTTGCGTTGTCTTGGAGGATTGATTCATTCTCCATAACTACAGAAATAATGCACTGGGCGCAATATATGTATATAGGCCTCGTATGAAAGCACCGAGAGGGTTCTAGTATGTTACTGTATATTTTGGAATGTCGAGATTGTTCCAGGAAAGAAAATGATCTTCGATTTTATTTTTCGACGAACTTTTCCTACAATCTAATACATTATTTTGTATAATGTCATTTTCGTTAAATTGTTACAAATTCCTTAGTTCCGTAGGTTGGACAGTAAAAGTCCATCCTGGAAATCTTGCACCTTACTCTAGTTTTGAAGTCTATGTGCAATAAATAGCATATGCAACAGAAAAAAATATATGATTATCTAGGCCAGGCTTAAAATAACTTTTTTATTAATTCCGGCATATTTGTACAATAGGGTATATAATAAATTATTATAATAATTTTTATTATATTATATTTATTATACTACGATGGTCGCCAAAAGACATGGCTTTTCTAATGGACGCCTGGAGTATCACAAACGCTTTTGGTGACCTTTTTAAAATCATATTTACTCCATTTTTTTATATTTATATTTTATATACACAGACGACATACTTATTAAGCTATTAAATTGTCATTAGATAGAGAGAGAAGTCACAAGAAAAAATGACATGCGGCTTTTTTCAACCTAAAAACTTTCACTCTTCAATGTTATTAAGACACCTTGGTGCTCGTTTAGGTATTATTGCATAATGGCATTTTACCGATATAATAAAAATACACAATTGTAAAGCGGTAATCTTTATTTAGAAGAAGTTTTATACAAAATGGGGGATTTGTCGCAGAGGGTCAATGACTTGCAAACGATTTCAATGGACGTATGAAATTTGTCTTTTGCATGAAATATAACAATAATAGACAATTTTTGGGTTAGAATATTTGATTATTAGGCGCCGACTGTACTTACATATAGACTATTAGAAATAAAATTATGTCAAATGTAAATTCAATAATACTGGTATGTTAAAGAACAAAAGTATTGTTATTATGTCACTTTATAATGAATTGTGACGCTTATACAAAACTTAGACTCGTGTTTGTTAATGCATCTACGATAAGATGCAATTTTGTCAAAGCAGCATCTTAAAATTCAGCCGAAATATAGTTGTTAATACATTATAACGCAATATTGCTAGTTACTTGTTTACTGGACGGCACATTATGAATAATTGTCGAGGACTTGTTACAAGCGCTGTCGTGTTCTTCGTACTGCTTAGATTAGGACGACGTATGGTTGTGGTCCGTAGTTGTAAACGTTCATATTGCCTCACCTGTATTCTTAGTTTGTATTAATATATAATAGTTATTGTGAATGCGTGTGAGTGGGAACCATATTTGAATTTGTCGAGCTAATATTATTGCCTCTAAAAGTATATTTTATACAAAACACTAGCTTTCTGCCCGCATTTTTGAAAATTTACTTCAAGCGAAGCGTATTGTTTGTTTTATTTAGAGTAATCCGAGTATTTTTATAGTTATTCAACTTTTAAACCTTCTCTGGACTTCCACAAATTACTCAAGACCAAAATTAAACAAGTCAGTCCAGTCGTTTTCGAGTCTTAGCGAGACTAACGAACGAATGTGTGTGTGTATTACAGAATTATGACAATATAATCTGTTCAATTAACAACTAAATTAATTATCACATATTTTAAATATGTGATAAATAAAAAAAATGTTTCCACAGGTGTTCGTTAAATCGATGATACGAATCAATATTGATAAGTTAAAGTTTTTTTTTTTTATTTTCAGTTAAATTCTCGATAAGCGATAATTTAAACATATAAAACGTAAAAATATTTTTCTGTCTGGTTGTATAAAATATTGAAAAAAAAAAATATTATTTGGCAAACTTAAATATGGCGGGACAAATGCTCTCTTTATTATATTACTAGCTTTCTGCCCGCGCTTCGCCCGCGTGGATTTCGGGATTGGGTGTATAGAGGGTTAAGGGTCATAGCTTTTGCCCACGGCTACATATACGCGGAAGTCGGTTTATGGTGCGAAGATTTTATCGCGCTTCCCGTGGGACTATCCGTTTTTCCGAGATAAAAAATGCCGCAAAACTCCTCAAGAATCACTCTATCTATTGATGAAAACCGCATAAAAATCTGTGCAGTAGTTTTTGAGCGAAGCCTTTATTGCGCATCCCGTGGGATCTGTCGATTTTTCCGGGATAAAAAGTAGCCTATGTTACTCGGGGAGAATGTAGCTTTCCAAAGGTGAAAGAATTTTTGAAATCGGTCCAGTAGTTTAAGCGTGAAGAGGTAACAAACAAACAAACAAACAAACAAACAAACACACTTTCGCATTTATAATATTAGTTGGGATAAATGTATTTATACAAAGACATAATATCATTCCGCTTGCAAATCTTTTTGATTTTGTATTTCGATTCGATTTTGTAAATATAACGTAAGTTTGTTGGGTACAAGTATGTGATTCCATTGATATCTACCCTCATGGATTATATTATAAATATAATTGTTGAAAACGTAGCACTTGTTATAACAAATTAGTCTGTAATTACTCTGTACCGAAGCGTGCTTAGCGGTGTCATGGTATTTATCTCTTGATAACATTTCCAAAAAACTGGTATAATACGGTAACATTATATATTCCCCTGTCCTTTTTATATTTTCCTAATGACATGTCAAGTATTTTCAAACTTATCTCAAGTAACGGTTTAAAAATAATGCTTATAAAACTCCATAGATTAAATATAATATTGATATATTATAAAAGTAGTGTGCTTTAAAATGACATTTATGATAATCAGTAGATTATATTGTGACAAAGTACATGGCACAGTTTATATGGCAGTTTGGCGAGCGGCGATCGACTCTTGACATGTCTTAGGAAAACAGCTCCATCTGCAGTATATTAGACCAAATATTTTGTTTTACTTGCAGTCAGAAAATGTGTGATTGGTGGAGGAAACGGGATTATTTTCCATATCTCCAATCGTAATTTTATTAATCTGTCGTGGTTTGTTGAGTTCACGTTATGTCTGAGATTGCGACTAGTTAGTCGTTGTGTCGTATGACGTCGCCGCGCACGCGGAGGTAGTGGTGCCTTCGGTACAAGGCTGGCTGTGCAGCGGTTGTCGGTTTCTCTGATTATGGAAAATTATTCGAGCCAGAAATTCTCTTGTTACAGCGAAATGACTCAACATATAAATGCACATTTGAAAAAAAATAAGGAAACTCCAGATTGAACCTCAGGAGACGAATTTTTGATACAATAGAAAACCAATTCGCATTCGAAATCGTGAGATTTGTATACGAATTACCGAATTTACTATTTCTGAATTTTCATTTCGTGCGTTGTGCAACGAGTGGTTCAACCCGCTCGTTTTTATTTCTACTAGTAGAATATCCAACGCTGACGTGACCTTGACAGTGATCCGTTTCACGTGTGAGTCATCGCCAGATTTTTGTTTTTGTGATATTGAATTTTTCTGCGTGAAACGGAATTTAATTAAGAGTTTGTTCTTAATGACAACACTGAATTCGAGTGATTCAAAAATCTATAAAATTGTAAGCAGTAGAAAATCATTTCGCGCACGATTTGTATTCGAATTCCAAATTCACGTCTAATAATTCAAAAATACGTCTCCTGGTCTGATTAGTAGGCCAGTGCCGAAATAGTAGGCCAGTCATCGATTCTATACGTACAATTCAATTCGAGTTTCATGGCGGCCTGGATATTGGCTGCGGATGTCTGTGCACTTATTATATTTTTGTTTTACTTTACAGCCTGTTTTCGAAACTAAACTAGGTTTTATTTCGTTTGCAAAGAAGATTGACATATTTAATTACGATATGTCAAAAAATTAAGTTTCATGAAAAGGCAAGAAATGGCAGCCTTTGATTCAAAGCGACTCAATTTGACTCCGCCCTTCAGGTACCCGACATTGTAGTCTGCTACCTACGATCCCAGATAATATACCCTTCGATTCGGCTATAACTGTACACATCTGACCCGCTTTATAAAGCACTACTTCTACCTCTTGAGGGGGCCGCCATCATTATTAGCCTAAGGTCTATAGGACTGCTCCAGGCAGAGTCGAGTTGGTAGGAACGTTCCGCCTTAACTTCAGAGCTGACACAAAATTGAATCGTGCTGTACGTTAAAATATTACCTCGCATATATTCGTGACTAATTTTACATTTATTAATTTTGATAAATACTTTTTTCTGATTGACTCGAGACGCAGACAATGGCGGCGGTCCGTGGTGAACTTCGCCATTAATTATTCTCACACTGCAGTATACAATCGTTGTTCTTTCGATGTTTACACGTACTGTTAGTAGGTTATAAAAATATACATACATTAGTCTAATTGTATTGTGAACGAAATATTTAATACGCAATATTTGTTATACGATAAATTTTATATACACTGTCCTTAGTATAGATTTCCGTCGCCGCTGATCTTTCTTATTTAGTATTTATTAAGACGAATATGTGATAGTTTGAATAATGTAACCGCTGTATTGTATGTCTGCCAAATATGTACAAGTTGCCGTAAAATTATGTCTGTTTATTGTAGTATTAAGATTAAGGAAGAACGCTGAGTTTAATGTGCGATTTGGTAATTTAAATGTAAACGTATTTAAAAAGTGCGTATTTTCTATTTTAAATTAAACGAAAAACGTAGACATCTAATAGGTAATACGTAAAACGGCCCAAGCTTATGTTACCAGTTTTTCAAAATTAGCTCATAATTATTTCGGTAATTTCCGAAAACATTATCCGAAGTTTATCGCACTTAATAACTCAGCGTTGTTGTCACGTGCAAGTCGATCGTTCGACAGAAGTTGTTACGGTTATTGTGGAAAGCGAATGCGCAGTGTTTATGCTCTTAGTTAAGTTTAACTCGATTAATTTATTAATTCTATTTTTGTGCTGATACGTGTTGAAAGTCTGAAGGGGTGCCATTTTTTTTTATTTTACATTGATATTTTTATGTTTATATTAAGAATACATTTATTTTTATTTTACGAAGGAAGTGATTTAAGTTATGTACATGAATCTTTAATGGAATCTCGTATTATTTTATTTCACTTATTTCGTGCTCATATTGTTTACCTTATCTGTGATACATTTTGTTAGTAAAATGTTGCAATAACAAGTATTATTAGACGCAGTTAGACAGTCCCCGCGGCTGTGAGGACTTTGTAAGCCTCTTGGTGGCTGAAGGCAGTGGATTGAAACTTTTATACTTCAGTTAAATTGGCGAAGGTAATGGTGGTGTCACATAGTGACAGGACAAAACGACAGTAGCAAATATAATCCCATTTATACGAAGAAATAAATATGTTATTGTTAGAAATAGGATAACATTACAATATAGGTTTGCATTTGTTGTTTTTATGAAAAAGTGCTAATATTTTAATCAGCTGCCGTCAGAGTAACCAACACTGCAAGAGTAACGTGTAACATTATTAATCGTCTAACATTTCCGTCTCCTGCATTCCAGTTTACTTTGTTTTTAAGTACAAATGAATAAAGATTATATTCCTAATGTTTTTTGTTTCAATTTTAGTCCCCTTTTGCATTTACTGACATGATTTTTGTTACTAATACTAATAAAATACCAACTGAGCACTGTTGCTATTTCTTAGACCCACTCTGACAGATGACAGTCCCCACCGAGGAGCACGAACGCACCAAATCAAATGAAAATAATTTTTATTTAACATAGACCGTTACAGACACTTATTGACATCAAAACAGAAAAAAGAAAACTTAAAAAAAGCAAAAACCTTGTGCGTACGTACGAACAAGGAAAAAAAATATTGCCTCTACACCTGTTCGGGAATTGAAATCGAGAGCTTTCTCGAGAAGAACAGGCTAGAAACTCTGAAGGTTACGCACCTACGTTCCGCGGTTTGGCAGGTTTATCAGGATGCCCCCACAATGACTTCCTACACAGCAGGAGAGTCGCAGCATCATGTACGACCAATATCAAACACTGAACATTGCCGACTAATGCTATTTTATTTTCTAAATGTATATAATACCAGTTGATAAAATACGGGCCAGGAGACGAAATTCGAATCATTAGATGTGAATTTGAAATTCGAATACGAATACGAAATTATTTTCTACTGCTTAAAATTTTATAGATTTTTGAATCACCCGAATTCAATGTTGTCATTTAAAACAAATTATTCATTAGATTTCGTTTCACGCAGAAAACTTAAATATCACAACAACATAAATTAAAATATATGTACTACCTACTCAAACAATATTTACATTAACCAGAGTGTCGACAAGGACTGTATTGACTGCACCTTCCTAAATACATTTTACTTTCCATTTTTGAGCTTCTTTTTAAAGACTTAGTAGGTATTTTAAGGGTATGTGTATTTGTGTGAGGTAGGCACTTAGTATGTATGATATTGTTTAAATATCATACATACTTATAAACTTCTCAATTTAATATAGGTAATTGAGTTTCTTTGAGGATGATTCAATAATTTGAAATGTTCTCTACATAATATTCCATTGAAACATGTTAGTTTTCACGGTTTCGTAGATACCTCCGAAGTAATTTGTGCTCTTCAAACACATTTTAATGATGTCTTATAATAGATCTGAGGATATGTATTAAATAATTATGATATTAGCTGTGTTTTTTCAAATAAAAATATAACCATAAAGTATTTTTTGATTTTGGCGGTTTTTATTGAGACATAACTTCCAAAACTTTATAAACCGATATCTTTTTTTCTAGACTTCGTAGAATCTTCATTCTACTACCGTTTTACTCAGATAATAGATCTCTATACTTTGGTATATGTTTCATGACTGTACACAAAAAAGTATGAGCAAAAATTTGTTAGGGATTTTGCCATTGTTCTTTATCACTGTCAACGTCACTTCAGCATTAGATATTCTACTAGTTGAAATCAAAAACGATTGCGTTGAACCACTCGTTGCGCAACGCACGAAATGAAAATTCAGAAATAGTGAATTTGGTAATTCGTATACGAATCTCACGATTTCGAAAGAGAATTGGTTTTTTATTGTTTCAAAAATGGTAATTATTATTTATTGAATGGTAAATAATGATAACAGAGCGCTGTTTAATATTATATTTAAAAACAGCTATCAAGCTATATGTATTGAGTCAAATACGAGATATTGTCGTGCATGCAAACTGGAGCATTGTTTGTAATTTGCATTAATTTGTAATGTAAATTATACTAAAATAATTTCTTTGCCTTTTCTACATTAATAATTTATGAAAACACCAAAAATTTTCTGAAAATTATATAAACTTAAGCTGTCTACATTCACGTAGAAGCAATTTATGAAAATGTACATATTCCTAGATAAACTCATTTCGGTATAATTCGTGCGTAATACATATGCAATAACATATACATTGCGCTCGCACCAGTCAATTGTTTTAAAATATCTATTCAATATTCTTTAATAACTAATATTTAGTGATTTAATTTTTATTCAAGTTGAATCTTGAAAAACACAAAAATAAATCCAATACTTTCCGAAACATATCTCATGACATATCTACATACAATTCACTATATATTTTATATACCAACTTAAATAGTTATTTCAACTTTATGATCTAAGATAAAGAATACAGAGGTGCTAACTCTCAGAGGAACTATACTGACTAATAATTGTATATTTTGACGTGTATCTAGTAATTATTTATTCCTTCTTAGTGTTTATACTAGCTGGGCTGAGAACACCCTCAGCAATAATGTCAGATTAAATAGAAATACTCCAGGTTGTGATGGCCAGCAAAGTTGATCACGCACCAAAGCTCTCGCATTCCCCAAAACAACTAGCTGTTCTAATATCAAGGTGAAGTTGTAACAGTCATCTGCGACTAACAACAGTAGATCTAATTAGATATAAATATTATTATTAATACATATTTTTTATATTTCCTTTATTTATATTATGTATCATAAGAAGGAAACATTTTATAGACATACAAGTTAATCAAAGGTTTCCCAATTGAGTACTGTATCCGATATTTAGGATGTCGAAGAACCATAACTGGAGGAATAAATGAAAGTCGTAAAGAATATAATATTATTTATTTAAATACAAATCAATAAAATGGATAATACAGGTTCCCAATAGTATACTAAAAGTACCGTGGTGTAATTTCTATAGAATCATATCAAAATTACTAACGATAAGTGGTTGAAGTTAAACATACTAATATTTGGCATCTGTAACTACGGTATCTGTACACGTTCGTTAAACTGCTCTCCAACTCTGAGAACGTAATTAGTCGCGATAAGATAATAAATGAAGTATAATAAAATATAGTAAGCCTTTCAATAAGGTGACAAAAGTACATGTGATTTGTATTACCGATCTAAATAACAATAATAATTTATTGAATACTGTATTATGTGATCTGTCTAGATAGCGAGACGCAGTTAAATGATACTTTGCAAAAATATTTTGTGCATTCAGAAGTACTTAAACTTGCTATCTTAGTATAGGATTGGATGCTCTGTTGTACAATGTATATTTGATAAAAACTGCATCTTGCGCAAAACCTAAAGGCTAAAATAAGAGAATTAACTTAAATATTACACAATATTGTCATTAATATGATATGGCACATGATCAAAACAAAACATGTCACTAAATTACAAAGGATATTGAAAATCCCTAAAAATACCCCTAAAAATTTCATGTCCCTAAAAAAATCCCATCTCACTTATTTAGCCCTAAATCTAGGGGGAAAACCCCTATGTTGGGAACCCTGCCTTATATTTATTAAATAAATACAAGCGCGCAAGGCGCCGTCTCGTCAATAAAGCCAGTAGGGTCAATAGGACCAAAGGCTAGGCTGAGTTTACAAAAAAAAAAAATTTGCAAGGCGCCGCAAGCCAGTCGCTCGTGAGACACCGAGCGGGCAACATATCCTGAAGATGTCTCGCTGAGAGACGAAACACGTGTCGACCTTGTCTGCTTGTTGGACAAGTCATCATCAACTGCGCGGAATCAGCAAACGTAATCAATATCCTTTGTAATACAATGGACTTCCGCAAAATAACACCTGCTACAATAGAGTATGTCACTAAAATAAATTGTTATTTATCTGTTACTTCTCCGACAACCTAATGAAGCAGGCGTGGTATAGAGCCATAGATAGTTGATATATCTATAAATAGACTTAGAATAATTATTAATCTTCGACTTGAAAACGTCTCTCATAACAATTTAATTACACTGCTATATACAGGGACGCAACTAAATTACAGTAAACGGTGATGCTCTCAAAGTGCACATCTAGTGGGCACCCGTAGAAATATAACGAAATTAGAAAAAATATTTGGAAATGAAGTGGCGTGTGAAGGATGACGCCATTATTAGTTTTCATTTCATGAAAATATCCGATCCACACATATGTATTTAAATTTGATTTATAAGGTGTGTGGCGAATATTAGCTTAGTGAATTGACGATGACTTCTACTAGACTTCATCTGCGCTGACGCAGCCGGTTGGGGGTTGGCGTGACGTCCCACACGGCCTCGCTTCTACGTCACTTCCTGTCAGTCTTTGAACTGGCGCCACGCCACCGCCAGCCTCGCTGCCGTCCTCCATCGCAGGCGCTATGCACGCCACCAACTACTTTATGGTATTTCCATATAAACTAGCATACCATCGAAAACCTTATTAATTATGCAGATAAATAAATAATTTCACATAAACATTGAAAATAGAGATGAAACGGATATCCGGTATCCGGCCTTGTTTTCACTATCCGGCCGGATACCGGATAGTAATACAGTATCGGATATTAAAATAAAAATACATTAGTTTATACAAAACAAATGATACGACAATAGGATTTTTATAATTGCAAAGTAATTGGTTAAATATTAATTAGTTCGTTTAGTACTCAAAATTAACAAGTGGCAAATTGTGGTGAATGAATACTAAATTTTCCGCATTTGTTGGTAACAGGCGACTCTAAAACTATGACCACAAATGAAAAAACAATGACAGAAACAAACACGAACTCACGCGCGCGACAACACTCGAACGCCCCCGATCTCCGCTCACGTGCGATAACACCCGAACGCGCCCGAATATTTCCGAAACGGCCGAATATTCGGTGGCCGGATATCCGCTACTTTTAAAACTCCGCTCTAACTAGTGGTCATGATGACTAGTTGTATAAATCAGTGAAACAGTTACTTATAATGAAACTACTTCGACAGCTGTTGAGTTTAATATCTAATAAGTTAGCTTTTACAAGTCACGACTTAGCAATCGACAAGAGTAGCATTAACAAAAGTAAACGCTTTAAACAAAACAGATTATTATACGATACAAGTCTTATCTATTGATTAATTAAATGCAACAAATTGCAAGATTTTTAAAAGACGTGCTGAATAACTTAGAAATCGGAATACGATATATTAGTTAGCAAAAGTGCTCAAACATGGACGTGCGTGTAATCGTTAATAATATTGAGAATTCTGATAGTTATAATACACGGATTAAGTAGAAACATCATTATTTCTTAGGTTCCATTGGGTGCCTTTGTAGTACCTCTTAACTATTTTACTGAAATAATTTTTGTAATAGCTAAATTAAGAGTATCAACAAATAATCATAGAAATGGTTCGAAAATGTTGCGACTATCTTAATACATAACTATTACTTTATTAATCTACTTAATAAATAGTAGAGATATGTTGCTAGTACCTATATATTACAGTTTACGTGTAAACTGGAAATAGCAAATTGTGTAAATATTGAATAGGTGGTTATTCTGGCTAATAACTGGCTAGGGAAGGGGGGGCATAACGGGGACGCGAGGCACGACGGGGCCACCCACACATACAAGTAACTACGGTCGCTAGCCGTGTTTTGTTTTAGCCAATCAGAGGGCATTTTGCATTGACCTTCAGTGCGTCAGCGACCGGCGATCAGAGTGCACGCATTTATTTGTGACGATCAATTCATTTTTCTAGCGACATTTCATCTAATTTTGAGTGGTTACCAAAACGCGTCTAAAACGGTAAGTGTTTAGATTACTACTATAAGTTTTTTAATGTGTATTGCTACTAACATCAACTATAGATATGTTTTGAGCGAAATCACTCTTACCTTTAATTATTTTTTTTTGTTCGTTATTTAAAATTCTATTAGACATGGGGGCATAACGGGGACATAGCTATGGGGCACAATGAGGTACCCCATTGTGCCCCGTCCCCATTATGCCCCTGAATGGTCTGCTAATTTGATAATATTATAATAATTATTTATTTTGTTTTAGGTATATAAAAATGGTACGAACTTACAAAAAGAAAAGTTCTAGAGGCAGTTGGTCTGTAGAAAACATGAAACACGCAATTGATGCAGTTTTAAGCAAATCAGCAGGTTACAGAAAAGCAGCTCAAATGCATGGTGTTCCACAAACAACATTGGAGCGTCACGTCGCAAAAATAAGGAAGGGCGAGGTATCTCTTAACTCGACTCCAGGTAACTTTAAGCCTGTATTTTCCAAACAAGAAGAAGAAGAGCTAGTTAGGTATGTAAAAGATATGGAGAAGCGATTATTTGGATTGACAACTGTCGTCCTACGAAAACTAGCCTATCAGCTCGCTGAAAAAAATGGTAAAACTCACAATTTTAACCATGTTAAAAAGATTGCTGGCATAGATTGGTTAAAAGGCTTTATGAAACGTCACCCGGATTTATCAATTCGAAGACCTGAAGCTACATCGGCAGCGCGAGCGATGGGTTTTAATAAAGTAGCCGTGAATAAATTTTATTCTTTGCTAGGGGAAGTATATGACAAATATAATTTAACGCCGGATAGAATATATAATTGTGACGAGACTGGAATATCATGCGTCTCCAAAACAAAGAGCAAAATCATTGCTGAAAAAGGCAGAAAACAAGTAGGCTCCCTTTCTTCTGCAGAAAGAGGGCAGACAGTTACCGTCGAGATATGTGTCAATGCAGCCGGAACTTATATGCCTCCCATGCTAATATTTCCTCGGCAGAGAATGAAGCAGGAGTTACTGGATCGAGCTCCTCCAGGGACGACGGCGGAATGCAACGCTCGAGGCTGGATGACAACTGAAACCTTCATGAGTTGGTTCCAACGATTCGTTATATTTTCTGGGGCCTCAATTACTAAACCAGTCTTGTTACTTCTGGATGGGCATGTAACTCATACTCAAAATATTGAGGTTATTGAAAATGCACGTAAAAATGGTGTTGTTATGCTTTGTTTTCCCCCCCATTGCACCCACAGGCTCCAACCCCTGGATGTCGGCTTCATGAAGCCATTGAGTGTGTATTATGATCATGCTTGTTCTAACTGGTTACGGTCGCACCCAGGCCGAATAATTACAACCTTTCAAATAAGCGAAATTTTTGCAGATGCTTATATTCAGGCTGCAACAATGTGCACGGCAATTAATGCATTTAAAAAATGTGGGATATGGCCATTTAACCAAAATAATTTCACCGATTCAGATTTTTTAGCTGCATCAACAACTGACATTCCGATCACAAATTATGAAACTGAAACAACTTCTTCAACTGCTGATATTCAGCAACCGTCTTCAACTGTTAATAATCAGCAACCACTGCCGCCTCCCCTTGAACCTATTTTACCTGCAGTACATCAGGAAACGCCTATATCAGAGCCTCAGTCTGGACCATCTATGCAACAAGAAAATAGCGTTTCCCGATCTCCAATCCGAAGAGTCTGTCGTGATTTAACAACTTCCTTTGAAAACGCTTCTCCCAAAGACATTCTCCCCATCCCTACCGTTGAACAAAGAAACCAAACGAGAAAAAATTATCGCAGAGGGAAAACGGTTGTTCTCACTTCTACTCCCTACAAGAACGAATTAGAAGAGCGCGAACAACTTAAACGGACGAAGAAGTGTTCCAGTCCGACTGATCACGGATATAAAAAAAACTCAATGAAACAGAGGACTCAAAAAGCTCGCTCTGAAGGCGAAAATGTTAAGGAGGATGCCTTATGCATCTATTGTGTTGACTCAAACCACACTTATTTGAAGTCTTCGGAGCGTTGGGTGGCCTGCCAACTATGTGGACAGTGGGCCCATACAGCCTGTGCAGGAGTTGATGACGCTGATTTGGAAGAAATCCACATCTGCTTATTCTGTGATAAATAAAATAGTGTACCCCGTGCTGCCCCAGACTGAGTACCCCATACTGCCCCTACCCCGGGGCACGATGGAGTTTTCATTAAGGTTTTGTATTATTAAAATTAAAAATATTATTTGATTTCTTACTTCACCAAATTCGGTGCCAAATGATAGCTTAATAAGTAACCAAAGTGTTGTCATTAGTTTTCATTAAAAAATATTTTATGTTTACTGTTTTTTTTATTTTTTCCCTTAAAGTCCCCGTTATGCCCCCCTTCCCAAGCCGCGCTCACATCTGGCTATTACAGCTTACTTCGAATTTTGTGTACCTACCCTAATTCTCTCATTCATCACGCCCCTAACATTAATACATCAGGTACGAGGGTCCTCATATGATGGCTACCTTTATATTACTCTAAACGACACACTTACCATTTAGACATAGTTTCAGACATGTGATTTCTTAAATACAAATTTCTAAAGCGATTTTCCCGAAACATCTACAAGCTGAGCAGAGTCACAGTAATTTTAATCCCAAAGTTGAACTGAGTAAAAAGAAGTTAAGTAAACTAAGTGCACATATTCACATTCAGGGGCATTGCGTGCGTGCATAAGCGAGATACAATAAAAGTTTTTTTTTTATTTAGATACCAAACAGATAAAGCAAATGGCTGAATATGAGATGGATGTTATGGAATGTACACTCTCGAATTGCCACACTCAGCTGAGCACTGTTTAATTACGTACAGTCCAATATTAAATTACTGCTGGCAGTGTTTGTTGCCAACTCTCCATTATTGAAAACAACTGAATAATATTGAAGTGTTGATTATTGTTGAACGATGACAGAGCAGAGTTTAATGATAATAAGTCATTGTTGAATGAGAGCAATGATGACATCTGGCTATTTTCAAAAGATCATTTCATTTCGGTTGTTGATTGGATCACCTGGACACACTTGAATGATGAATCGAATGAAGTGGTGATAAATGGCAGCTAGGACTAATTCACAGCTTTCAGATTGCTTAAATAAAAATCAGTGGGCGAAAACACATTCATCGTAGTCGTAGGGTGTAAGGGCGGTGCGGTTTTTGATTTATCTTTTGTATTTAATGGACAAATAATAGTTCAATTCAACTATAATATTTCTTTTCTTTCGACTATCGCTCGCACCATTGCCATTGGTAGCGCAAGATTAGAAAGAGATGAAGCGCCAAGTTTTCGCTGTTTCTTTGCTGGCTTAATTAATAAATACATGAAAATAAAGTTATTCGTATAATGAACCTTGTATGAATTCGTATGATGAAGACAGCCAGGCAGCTTTACTAGCAATAAACAATAACACCCTTAAATCAAAGCTAGTACAAGACTGTGTGAAAAAACTCAATGACCTGGGAAAAAAGAACAAAATCACTCTCAAATGGGTGCCAGGTCATTCTGGAATAACCGGCAATGAGAAGGCCGATGAACTAGCCAGGGCTGGGGCTCAAGGAATACAGTTCGGCCCAGAGCCTATCTGTGGTATCTCAAAGAACCAGGCCATGCAATACCTGAAAACTCGCCTTCTTAACGAGGCGAAAGCAGACTGGCACAGTACGTCCGGGATGACACACTCAGAAGCACTAATCGAACCATACTCTCGCAAACGCACTGACGAGCTACTAAAGCTTAACAGGAGTAACTTGAGCGTGATGGTTAGGGCTTTGACCGGTCACTGCATGTTGAATAGACACCTTCACAACATGAAACTTAAGGACACTGACACATGCAGAGTCTGCGAACAAGAGCGTGAAACACCAATACACCTCTTGTGCTACTGTGAACCGCTGATTCACAAAAGAAACAGACACCTGGGGAAACACATCCTTGACCCAGATGAAATAAAAACAATCCGAACTGGGCTATCTTTCTTGGTCAGTGCCCAGTTAAGGGAGCTACTGTAGGGCCTACATGGAACCTAGGTACATAGGAGGCTGGTCACAATAGATCTTAATAGGTCGCAGTGATGCACATCAGCCCCGACTTACATGAAATAATAATAAATAATAATAAAATAATGAACCTTTTTCCATCAATGTTTGTGTAGATGGAAGGTTGAAGTTGATTTTGCGAAATATTTAAGTGCAAATATTGAAATATGTACATAATATAAAACATATACTAATATTGCTTTAGATATCGTGTTTGATTTATATGATATGTGTGATTGCTGTTCATCTTCACAATCGTGAAAAGTCAATTTTGACAAGAATCCTCGTCATACTTTTTCTGTCAAAACTTTGACATTTTGGCAGATAATCTATGGGGATGACATCTGTCAAAATGAGTTCTTTGATTGTGTATACTGTTCAATACTCGAATAAACGGCCTTTATTTTAATTTATAATTCATCATAGTTGGTAGTATAGGCGTTTTATTTTATCTTTCATTTTAATACAAGGATGTATTCAAAAGAAAGGTCTCGTATTTATTTTATAAAACGTCACACTGCCCCAAGACGTATATTTTTTTTACTCTCAAAAACAACTTGGGGGACAAAAATCCAATATTCAGTGTCAGTCGAAGATTTTGTCGGAAGTGACACAAAAATCGAACCTGATTATACTTAATTCTGTTCCTATTAAATTTGATTGAAACTGCTGTATCTGTAAGATTTAATGTTTAAGGTTCAACCTTACGAACGATAAATAAAAATTTGTGAAAAAAAAAATTATTTTAATGAGAGACCTTACTTCTCAATACCGATTCGTACATATTGAGTAACGCAATAAGAGGCAGACTAGCGTTAATCTATAGATAAAGCTACATCGACATAACACAAGCAGAAATGACAGCAAATATTCTATTACTATACAACATCTAGATTCCCTTCTCAACTTAGCACACGGTCTAAATTCGATTCACAGACATCCCACACGGCGTTGACATGTAAAATTAACTCAAACTATTATCAATCATACGACGTGTAAACAATGGTTGTTAATGCAAACAAGTGTACAGTTTGTTCAGACAACAAAATATACGGGAGGTTATATAATTATCTACCAGTTGTGGGAACGTAGTGCTGTCGTTAAACGAATTTTAACAGAATTTATAATTGACATTGTGCGGCAATTTTTTTTCCATTTAGCATTTCCTTTCATACTAAAATAGCATAATCCGTGAGATACACTCATATATGGATCACATTTGTTATTCGGTATATAAAAAAAAATCTTATAGCAATTTAATTTACAACGTTATTCAAATAAAATCCCTTTCTAATAGCTTAATAATCTTGAAGAAACTTTGACGTTGTTTTTTTTTTTTATGAGTACGTTAATAGGGTATTACAGTCTAATTCAAAAAGTGTTTTAATTTAATGTTATTGATAAAATACCACAAAAAAATATAAATACATTTTTTTATTCCAATTATTTCATAAAAACGTGTTTTAATTTTACAATTCAAATTTGGGCGCGAAAACGCCAATTCTCAGGCCGCCATGTCTGTGACGTCACGGGCATTGTAAACATTACGCTTCGCCGAAAGAAATAAACATATTTTCGAAATAAATAACGAAATATTTCGAAATAAATATTTCATATAATAACTGAGAAACTTCGTTAATTTAATAAATTACACAGTAGACATGTACAACAAAAACCGAGGTTGTTTATTTACAAGTCCAGTGACGTCACAGCGAATGCAAACATGGCGTACAGCGTTTTTTACATTCGAAGCACAGATAAAAAAACTTGTATTTTCAAATTGAAATATTTAATTTATTTTGCAGTTTTATGAATAGAAATTAATATTTTTCGTTTGTTTTTTCATAAATGAACTATAAAAACATAAATTTAGATTTTATTTTTCATAGTGCGTAATACCCTATTATATAACATAGCTTTGAATTAAAATATATGAAACAACAGTACACCATAACACGGAAATAAAAACATACATTAGAAAGAAAATTAGAAACGTTTATTTGGCGATTTGGTTGTAACTTTTTTTATAACTCTTAAAAAAATTGTAAAAGAATTATAATTATAAGTTCAAAACTAGGCGTTCTGCGACAAATTAAAATCTTATAAAAAAAAAACAAATTATTCTTCAGTATTAAGCGACTCAACTCATTTCGTGAGTCACCACAAAATGTGACGCTGATATTGTGACAAAGTATTCCATTACCAGACATTATATTCACAAGATATTTATACAATCTTTGTCCAAGTTCTTTAATAAAGTCATCGTGCATTTTTTCGACAGTTAGTACATTGGACTTAGACACAAACTCCAAGGAATACCAACCTTACATAATAACATTGTTATTGCACATACATACCAACATTACAGAATTAATTTTAGACAATCGTCATTTAATTTCGTGATCCACTCCCACCCCTGCACATAGCACCACCTTAATAATTAAAATTAAGTATAACAGTTTAAATTAAGTATAGTATAATCCATAGTAATTTACACTAAGTTGACTATAACAGTCGATGCGTAGACTAGTAAGTTTTGTCCTTTCAGTAAATGCAAGTTATTACAATCTAATACAGTTTTTGGCTAGTACAGTCTAAGTTTACTATTTATACATCTAAATGTGATCGTTATAGGTATATTAATCTAAAAATCAAATTAATTCTAATTGAACGTAATATTGGTCCTACCTTTAAAAATGTGTTTTTTTTTTATTTGGACACCCTAAAAGTATCCAAACAGAAAAATCATTATAGTGTAGGGTTGCCATTTGTCCGGCTTTCGCAGGACATGTATACGATACGATTTGGATACAGATGATACTTCTACATTTATATAATGTTATTAATTGAGACCGTCTTAATTTCATATCCCTTTTAACGTAGGCGTTTATATACTGAAAACTACAAATGCCACATCACAACAACTAAACGCCGACTAATTCTTCTAGCCAGCCCCCTAGACAAAATGCCTTTCTATTTGCGTTTTCTATAATAGATAACATAAAAAATGTATGGAACTGACATTTCCAGTAGATACGTCACGTGACATGATGACGCTGATAGAAAACTCTCAGACAAGATGCTAACTGTGTTTCTATTCTATCGCTCGTCTGTGTTCTATTTTGACAGTAGAAGAGTTCTATACAAATTCATAGACAAAATGTAGTTTGTGACGTAAAATATAGATACGGTTCTATTATATTTCTACTCAACAAAGCGATTGCTCATACCATATTGTTTGTTTGTTGTTTTAAAATAGTGTGTTTTTGCCAAATTATTCCTAAAAATGCAGACAGACAAGAGTTACTTTTGCAATTATAATAATAGTATGGATCTTTAATTTGATAAACTTTTTATATAATCTTGATTGTATAAATATTAATATTATGTCATTTTGAAACAACCGTAAGTAAACAAAGCTAATTTGAATTCAATACTGACACTCGCTTTTGTAATGATTAATTGTAAAACTCATACTTACCTCTAAATGCATGTCTACGCAACGATTTTCAATTTCAAATCCAAAGTTTGTTTAATTTTGTACTAATTAATGTAGGTAAATAATTGTGAAGTACGCACGTTTGAAATGTTTTGAAGTTCCTCCTAATGGCATTTTTTCTCTTTAAGCAAAGGGGATTAAGGCGAAACACGGTAGATTATGTTCTATTTCTATTCTATTTTCTACTGTCACGGTAGACACAGCCATTCTATCAGTAGATACACTTTTCGATAGAAAACGCTTAGTCTATTATAATAGTAGAAATAGAATAGAAAAGACGCGCGTGCATTTTGTCTAGGGCTACTGGGTAGGCTAATTTATACAAGGATACACTTTACACAAGGATGTTGCATCCAGTTGTAGATATCACACCAGCATATTGAAACTGTGCCGTCCAAATTCAGTCAGTTGGTGTGATTCCATTTAGCCGCATAATAGCGAGTGAGTGAAGGCATTTGCAGCGGTATGTTTGGCTCTCTTCGCTTCATGTTGTCATTTTGATCTGCTTCATTCTCTAATAATCTTGTGATATGTCAAAAGATGAGTATGTATGCGAAGCAAGGTCAGTTTTAAAAATTGCGTGATGTGGAACATCTTTGACTTTACTTTTATTTCAATATTTTTGACTAGTCTACCATAGGACAGTGCAATGTAACTTATTTGTAAATAAGTAACTTTGCATTGTCCGTTTTAAATATTGCAATTTCTTGGAAGACATTAGTTGCCAGCAATAGCGGCTATCGCACTAATGCATTTGTATTAGTTCGCATCTAATTTGCAACAAAGGCTCATTTATGTTGAAAACTATCAATGTAACAGAAATCAGCCTTGGATAGGAAGCGCGAGGAATATCACCGCTGTGATCTGACTTCGGTTTTTTGTAAGTTGTTGTCATGCGCCAATATATAGAATATCTATTTAGATGACCCATGTTGATAAAATAAGAACAATCAACGAAGTAGTTGATTATTTGATACTCCTCTCTTTGTATATAAATTATTCATATAATTCGTACGAATACTGCTTTGGCACATGTCGATTAATAATATATATTATAAATCAACTAAGAAGAGATATTTTATAAAATACTACATAAATAATACATTTTATAAAATATACAAAGTATAAACGACTTAGATTAAAACATATTCTACTAATTTTGTATATACTATGCTAGGATCTAGATCTAGGGATTGATTTAGTAAATATGATCATATTGATATAGACGAATGCTTGTGAAGCAAACAAATTGTGAACTGTTGAAATGGCTTCCTTGTTGAATTGGCTGACTTGTGGAGGTCTTTATAATAAACACTCATTAAATAAAACAGGTCACATGGAATTTGAGCGTACAGCTTGTGATACAGTTTGAGCATTTGTTCAATGGTAGTGCTAATAATTATCATATTAATGTCTGAGCATTAAGAGTAGGTAATTTGAAAACTGCACAGACTGATAAATGTTAAAATGGGCCTTCGTAGTAGCACATAGAAAGATTTTCAATTAATAAACCAAGTTGGTGGGTAGTTTGTATGGTATGCGAAACGTGTCCAGAGGGGCTATCGCACTAATAAATCGCAACCGAACCGTTCGGCTTAACCAATCCGAACGCCACAATATCACGTCATCTGTTCGATGACGTGATATTCTCTCTCAGATTAGTTGAGTGGAACGATTTGATTTCGTTTCAGCTGCGATTTGTTAGTGCGATTGCTCCCCAGGTCTTTCTTGACGTTAATCAAATACGTTTACTTGACAATAAATTAGTACCGTCGCAGGTGTTGTTCGCTGTCTACTCGCAGAAATGTGTTCTTCTATTTTTACTTGATCAATAATAATATGATTTGATCGCACGAAAGTGCACGAAGTTGCCTCCATGGATAGTTTGTTGAGTTGGAAACTTGAGTATAATGAATGTTCGATGGTTGGCGAGGGTCAGTATGCAGTAAGCTAGCGCTCGGGCGGCACGCTGGCCAGGCGCTGGCGCAGGCGCGCGAACTTGCCGTGCACCTGGCGCAGCTGCGCTCGAAGCCGCGCAGACAGCTCGCGCTGCAGCTCCTGCACCTCGCCCAGCTCGCGGCGCAGCTCCAGGTACTCCGACCGCACCTACCCACACCACACGCGGCCCGCTCACACCCGCCCGACTGGAGTGCCCGCCTGCCATCGGCACCCTCACTAACTACCTTCTCCTTACCCCAAGTTCTGACTGGCGAACTTTTACAGCTTCAGATAACTAACTACTGAACACGATTATTTATTCCTAAAAACTTAACCTTCTCGGCGTAGGGCCTCAGTTATATAAAAGCTTATATATACTAGCGATGTGCCGAGTACGGTTTGACTCGAGTCAGACTCGATTCCTGCTTTAGATTCGCCTACTCGAATACCAATTTATTTTGATTCGAGTACAAGTCAAGAAGAATCGGTTCGTACTCGCCAACTTGATTCTATTCTACGAGTCCTGCAGACTCGAGTCTAGTATTCGAGTTTGGTTAACTTGCTTGTACTCGCAAACTGTTTACATAAGCTCCTATGCTTTATGTCTTGATTCAATGTTTATTATCTTTTAATAAAAATTACAGTATTATTATTTTTGTGTCATTGTGCTTAACCTAACCTACACACTTGAAGCGTTTGAAGCTAACTCATTTCTATTTTTCCTTTCAGTTCTAAAATCAGACTCTAGTTCTAGACTGAACTAGAATTTCCAGACTCGAATTTTTAGACTCGAGTCTAGGAATCGGACTCGAGTCTAGAAATATTCGAATACCTAATATAGAATTCGAGTAATGGGCTCGAATCAGGGAATAGAGTCCTGATTGGAAACTGACTCGAATCGACTCGATCCACCAAAACGGCGACTCGGCACATCACTAATATATACTAGTGGAAGTAACAGTGGAAATTTGGCAGAACTTTGCACAACATGTGCCAAAAAATTTCATTTTTAAATTGCCAACTTGTTCATCAAATACTGGACTGAGCTGTGCTAGGCTAAAACTGTTTGGCGCTACACAGCAATTATTGTAATTATTGTCTGATATATGAAATATTTTTACATATTGTTCTATTGTTCAGAGTTGAAAATGTTTTTAGCATATTAACCTTTTAAAACAATTGGATAATAATACATTTACATACTCTGTAATTTATTTATTCAAAATAAATTACATAAAAATCCTGTCCCATAGAATAAAAAACAGTCAGTGCAAAACCAGTATTATTACTCTTTAAATGGAGACACTTGGCAGGCAGACATAGCATCCGGTTTACATTGTTTGGAGTTTGTATGTTATTGCAATTATTGATACCACAGATAGAAATAAAATTGAAATAAACACTAATCAAATAATTTATTTCTCAACACATCATTTATATTGATAAAAACAAAGACAATCACACACAAACTCCATAAAAACAAGGGCATGCATTACCAGAAATAAAAAATATAATGAATTTCATATCGCATCTATCTTCTCATGTTGATTATATAAAATACTGCATTCTACTATAATGTTGATGCTGCAAACTGTTGCATCATATTGAAAATAGCTGACAGACAAAATTGCTATCATGAAATGAATATGACCATTTTGACCATATATAGAAGTATTCAAATGTAATTAAATTTGTAGATGTACCCTAAAATGTAATAAATAATAAAGAAAGTGGCTAAATTGACATAAAATAGCTTCATTAGACACATAGACATTTAAATGTAAGTTAAAAGACTATTAATTTCCAATTCAAACAATTGAAATTGTACTTGGTGAGATCTTGGAAATTAACAGTTAAGCTGTTGCATATTCATGGCTTGTTGCACGGCGCTCGTGTCTCAGCCAACAGATAGCAAGCCCTACAAAGCCCCTCCGGCCGTCCATTAGGAGGGGTGAAGCTTAAATTCGTACCACATTTAAGCTCCAGCTAATACGAAGAAGCATGACAGTTACAGTGTGTTCTTTCTACAACTCATTTAAGTTGATAATTTTGGAGTTATTAGTTTATTTATTATATTTATTTTTAAGGTATATTAGCTTATTTTTTTGGTCATATTCTTAAGCAAAACATATTAATCTAAATAATTATTCTAATTAGGTAACAAGTTTTCTTATAGCGAATCTATAATAAAAATATATATAAAGGACTCCATAAAGATGTTTTAGGAACTTGTATTATTAAAATACAAATAATTAAATCAATACCTACTAAAGGTTTATATGACTAAAATATGAGGTGACTCAGACTCACATAATTATCAAATTATTTGTCATTAGAATTATTGATTCAATTGTTTACAATTGTTTTGGAGGAAAATGTTATTTGATAAGAAAAATATAATTCTATTGCTTAATTTTATCAAACATGTAACTAGAAATATTCATTCAATCCACCTATAGTGAAATGTAATGAAATGTATTTTTAGAAACCCTTGGTTAAATATTTTTTCTGTAAAATACCTAGAAATTTATTGATTTGAAAATTTTGAGAGCAATTACTGATGCTGATTATACATACTGACGAAATGATATCTTTACATTGTTGAGAAAGAACACCCCATAAGCAACATGACACCTGAAACATTAATGCTGATCTGACCTGTTACAATATATTAACGCAACCCACTGAAAAACAAACATCACAATATTGTTACTCTTTGTACAGAATCATGTAAAAATCAGAACAACTAAGACAAATTTAAATGTTATAGATTCTAAGGTCATTTACGTAATGACACAAAATAGTTTTAGTGACTAATTTATTACATATTTCATGATATGTGTATATACACATATGCGTACAAAACATGTGATATATATAAAACACTTTCAGTCATATGAAATATAATAACAGACTACCAAACAAAGATTTATTTGTTTTATTGTAGAATATTAATATTTCAAAACCCAATGGTTCTATACAATACTACCTATTATCTACTCCAAGCCTCAACTTAAAGCTCCATAGTATTAGTGATAACATACTGTCAATATGTTATCATTTAGTCATGGATGCCTCGATTTTATGTTGAATAATTATTACCTACATCAATGACAACAATACTCTATCTCCCTGGCATGATAATGGTTTTGTTAGAGTAATTATTCATACAGTACCTCTGAGACAGACTTGAGTAGATTCACAACACATGCATCTTGGGCGTCCACTTGCTCAACAAGTTCTTTTTCAACATTATCCATTTTCCAATCCATTAGCTCTAACTGTTCATCAGTTCTTTTGACCTAAATTAGATTAAATGTAATAGAAATGTAAGGCACATTTTAACAGAATAGTTTGTGATCATAAATCTTATAAATTTACTTTATTCTTATTTAATTGACGTAAATGTCAATTTATTTCATAAGTAAGGATTAAATAAATTTATTTACGTTAAAATTCAAAATAATTACACACTGATATAATAAAGTTTAAAATATATAAATCAAATTATTACAAAATATAGTAAATAAAAAGAAAAATGTTTTTAACATAGAAACTGTGTGTGGAATTACAAAGGCCAATCATTTTAACTGTATTTACGGAAGCGGCTATCTGACCTACTTTTGTAATTCAATTTTCAGAATAATTGTCTACCAAAAACTTACCGACTCTTCCAGTTCATCCAGTGTAATCTCTTTTTCAGTCATGTCCACAATATAATTTTGAACATTCAAGTAATAAATTGTAAAGTATTTCAGTAAATAAGCTTAGCCCACCATTTCAATACACAACTGACAATAAAAAAATTACTTGTACTCAAATACTTTTTAATTTTTCATATGAACGGTAAAAGGATCTATCATATACAGCCAATTGCTTTTAGAATTTTTTTCTTTACATCATTATAAGAAAACTAGAAAGGACAATGTTTTTGTGGACCACAATCACTTAAATGAAAGTATTTAGCAAGAATGTATGGGGTTAGTTTTTATAATGAAAATCTCAACATTTTTGATTTTTATACAGTACTATATTTAAGACCAATTCAATTTGCACAATATTGTCAGATGTATATCGCGGAGATTTTGTCTATATGTAGTTATTGTCTATATTTAGCAGGAGCGAGACAGCAATGTCTTATGGATTTATTGTTGAGGTACGTAGACATCGTTATTATTTCGATTTTTGACATGATTATTCCAGCGAAGAACTTACTGGTGAACATGGATCAAGGATCTCAAAATAGTTCGGTCCCGTGTTGTTAACATCCAGGGTTTTGTAATCTGCACCAACTTTGCGGTCCACTTTGTCCAAGACTTGGCAGCACTAAGTGTCTCGGCGTACGAAACCATTTCCGCACGAGCGCAAAAGAACTCCAAACAAATTTTGCAATACTTGATTTTTATGCATCTCCCAAATTGTCAATTCATATCCATCGCCAAGTAATAATGTAATTGATGGGTAGGCGATGCGCATTTATGTGTACATTAAAATACATTTTATGGTCAAACGTTTAATTTTTAACCGATAATCGCATAGATCGAGATACACTTTTTGTAGGACGTGTGCGTTTCACTATTGCAATTAGCACGTTCATATTTCACAGATTATCGGACGTATGAATACATTAATAAGATAGGATCTTGTGAAGAGAAATAAGATAATGTAATTTATATACATTTATTTGTCTTTATACATTAAAGAAATATGAGAACAATTGAGAGGTGAGCGGTCTGCGCGCGCGCCACTCGATCAATCCTATAATAAAGGAACAACTTAATATATCATTAACCCGAAATAATTATTTTACATAAAGAAATACGATCACTAAGCAGCTAAATTCTCAAATTACTGTTAATTTTCATTAATAAAAATAGCTGCTAGTCTAGAACACCGTAAGGGAAGTTTAAAAAAATTCGACAAAGCGACTAGCATTCGTGTAAATAGTTGTAGTTTCTATGAAGGGGCAAGGTACAGTGTTCTAAACCGGCACACGCGGGCGAGCTGGAGCTCACCAACGCCGCGACAGCGACAAATGTTAATAACTGTCTCAATCCTAAACATTTAACTGTTCCTGTTTAGTAAATAATTCAATTGTCATTGGAGCGTACATGTATTTTGTTGTTTACACCAAACTAATTTTGTAATGCCAACATATCCTTTTTATTTTCTTCAATGTACGTGACAGAATATATGAGAGTACAACCATACATAATAGTAAATATTATGTATGGTTGTCGCTGGGAGACGAAAACCTCTTGCTGGCCAAACAAGTGTGGGGGTGGGGCTGACATTTTTTCTCTGACAATACCGTCTTGGCGAGAGACCGACCAAATGGTAGGGCAAGTCCGGGCAAGTGGGTAGTGGTATCGCCATCTGACCCTGCTGCACGCAAACAAAAGAGCACCGAGGTCTTGGTAGTTCCCATACGACAGCCACCTAGCCTACGTTAGGGGGTGGTGCGACGTCACGCAGTTTCATTAGAAAAAAAATCTGTTTCCCTATATCATTTTCGTTTTGGTAAACCAAGCTGCGAGCTGAAAACTAGTCAGGGTGTCCACAGCTATTGGTTAAAGAAAATCCCTGACTTTCCATGACTATCCCTGACCATTTTTTCAAATATCCATGACTATTTTTTCAAATTTCCCTGACCATTTTTTCAAATTTCCCTGCCCAAACTAATTAAAACATTTTTTTTAAATAAGTCATTCACTCGCTCTAATACCACAATGAGAAGTGTTGGCAATTAAAAAATAATAATAAAACAATAGCAGGCCCCCAAGTGGGGACGTGGGACTATTTCAGCAAATAGAATGACTTTTTCATCAAAAAGGAGGACTTTTGTTACTGAAAAGTAAAACTTAATTGTACAAAAAAATCAAACACTTTTTTTACTAAAACAAATTAAAAAACACATAATATTAGAACATTCAACAGTCTATCTTTTATCTAACTTTTTCTTATTATGACTATCTGGAACAGATGCGTTTGTAACAAGTTCCAATACTTTATCATAAACTTTCAAAGCTCGGTCAATGCAAGGGTCATTTTCAAGCCATCTTATTGAAGTGAACTTCTGTGGAAATTCTGTACTGCCAATAATTGTTGTATACAGAGTTCGACGTGCCGGCGAGTCTTTGAAATAATTATATACATTGTTCTTAAGAGTTCGTTTATTTTCCAATCAGTTTGCTTATATCCGGTTTTAACAGCGCCATTCACGGTGTGTAAGCCATAAACTCCGATATCTATTAATGAAGATTTTGAATTTTCTGTAGCAAGTTCTGCTTTCAATTTATGAAGAAAGCTCAGGTTAACATTGGGTCCATCCATCGAACTGCATGCAGTAACTTGTCATGGTCTAGATTTAACAAACTCTTTAAAAATCCATTTAAATCTTATAACAATATCCATTTGACATTTCTGGGAGACTTATTTATAATAGTGATTCATCAAAGGAAATTACGTAAAATAGACAATCTTCTAAATTTTTTTGCAAACATGTTTTTAAATAAGGTGCTATTCCGTAGTTTATTACATATGACGCTTTTGTTTTTCCCAATGTGAAGTTTACGGCAATTTTGCTGTCAGGAAACATTCTTTTGAATGCATGCTGGTTCTATCACTAGAATTAAGGGACATTTTGTTTAAAACAATTTCTAATGCCCAAAGTATTTCCGCTGATGTCACATCATCGTCTTTGTATGTAGGTATACACATTTTTGTAACTTTACTTTTATGGGAGTCATAAGAACTTTCGATATTGAGGGACGAAGTCACTGTGGCGCTTGCAATTGTCGAAGTTGATGGTTCATCAGATTCAACCTTTTTTGTAAAGAATGAAATGTTTGGTTGCATTTTTCTTAATTCATAATTTTTAACGTGTGTAGGTCTTTTGGCATGTGAAACCAGTGCATGTTTACCCATGTTACTTAATTTGATGGACTTGCAGCATATCTTACAGAATGCTAATCCTGGATCATTTGGAACATCATTCAGCCATTCAAAAATTTCAGAATTGACTTTGGGATCTAGCCACTATTTATTAAATGAACATTTTTTGGCATTCATTTTAGTTCTAGTGTTGTAAAATTTCTATAATTCCTCGTAGATAACAGTAATGAGCTGTTTTGTATGAAGAAATAGAAGATTTCTAAATACGAAGAATTAAGTAATAGTAAAAGTGAGTAAACTAGTTATAACCTATAATTATAACATAGTTCACTCTAATTTTGAAGATACATGTCCATGTGCACAATATGACTGATAGTTCACCCTGTCAAAGTAAAACTCTTTATTTATTGTACCTAAATACTCATTTATTTCAAACAAGAAAGGAGTAATTTTAGTAGGTAATGGCAAAAAACTACGTAGTTTTCTCCGGACCTAAAAAAATGCTTCAATGGTCTGGATTAAGAATCAAACCAGAGCATAAAATATATCCCTCATTTTACAATCATTGGGAAATTTTTGCATGGATTTCAATTTACAGTTCAAGAAATTTTTATTGACAAATATCTTAAATTTTCCCTGACTCTCCAGGTAGCTCCTCAATATCCCTGACTTTCCCTGACCACCTCAAGCGTCCCTGACTTTTCCATGACTTTCCCTGACTTTCCAGAATGTGGACACCCTGCTAGTATATTATAAATTGAAGAGTAAAAAATAAACCTTCACATTTTCAACCGCCTTTTCCGTGAAGGTACACCCTATTTCCGAACCGGTGTATTCTTTGTCCGTACACAGAAAGCTTAATAATCATTATTAGGGAAAATTAACAATTAACAAATATAAATTCCATGTAACAACAATAATGCTTCTTCGTTAGGCACTATATATTCCACAAGTACTACTAAATAGGATATATCGGACGTGTGCGGCCATTACCAGTTCAGTTCTCGTGTACAACGCGTTGCCGTGTCGCGACGTTGGTGAGCACCCGCCCTAATAAACTAGGTGGGCGCTAAGTTAATCAGTATTGCACTTGCATCAGTTTTATTAATTATATATAATAATATTATAACCATAACAACGTCGTAAACATGTTATACATTATACGGTAGACGTTAGCCTACAAGTATTTTATTTGGAAGTTTCATTTGCCATGAAACTTGTTCGTTATGCCAGATAAAAACAAAGGGAATAGAAAGACTAAAAAATTTTTACTAAATTAAAATTCGGTCGAATCGTATGCGGCAACCCAAAGATAAATTATCAGCAAATCCGAACCCCTCTATTACGCAACTCTAGTTTCCTAGGAACAGTCAATGGAACATTTTGACAATTCAAAAGAGCTTTTTATATAGTATTATTTAAATAAAGTACATTTTGATTGTTGCAAATACACTAATCCAGTAATAGATATAAAACTGACCAAGGCCGACGCGGTTACATAATAGGGGGGCTGGGTTTCTCCATCACGTTCCTACCCTACCCTACGTCCATTGCACTCCGATAATTAAAACTTGAAATACGTCGTCTATGAATTAAGCCTTATTTGTCATGTAATTTACACATTTCATTAGGACGCAGTTCATCATTTTAACAACTCGTCATTAGAAAAATATTTGCCGCATGTGCTAATTAATTACTCAGCAAAATAGTACTTTACGTTCATTTTTATAAAAAGAATAATCAAATAACTCTACAAAATATTTGTATAGAACACGTAGTCATATATTTTCATGACCATTCTGGGAAATAGACAAATTTCTTTCATGTGACCATTGTAAAATTAACGATCTGCGTCAGCCCATAAATTTAACATCAATATTATGTTTTTTGGTATTTTTAAATATTTATTACGGTTAAAGTAACAATTATACAATAATACTTATTATTGATTTATTAAGCTGGCTTTTCACTGCAGGATATAATGTATATTAGATATATAAACATATTACGCGATTGATCATCACGAAAAGAATCTAAAACCATGCCTTTTTATACTTATTCCCTTTGAATCTAATCTTAAGAAAACTATAGACAGGCTGGGGTATGCATATATTATAGCCCACAGTCAAAACCAACTATGCATATTTATACTACAGATTGGTGCTATTATTATAAACTAAATGATAATAACTGTTATATGTTTACTTATAAATTCTTGTTTCTAAAATATTTAACTCTAACCTTTTTTTTTTCAGTTCACACTTGCATTTACAAAACCTGTCTATTGTAGTAAGGGTAACAAGGTGATTGTATAATTAAAATCTTGTCAATGGATATTGTTTAATTAAGAAACATGTTCACGCTTTCACGTTATAATTGTTAAGGCTCTATTTAACCAACAGTTTAACAAGGTATTACAGAAGTAACGTAGTAATAAAGTAACGTCGAAAGGAGCATATACCCATTTAAAAGGCCGGCAACGCATCTGTGCCTCCTCTGGTGTTGCATGGGCAGCGGTTATCGCTTACCATCAGGTGATCCGTTTGCTGCCCTACCCTTTAAAAAAAAGTGTCGCCTAAACAGCATTGAACCTTATTCTCAAGATATGTTTGATGAAATTTAAACTCTCATAATCAAAGTAGGGAAACTGAAGCAATGAGATAAGGTTTATCACGTTAATTAATATATAATAATGCAATATAATATTAATGTTGATATGACATATTTAATAACTTAATTTTATATATAATGTTTTTATTTTTTCCATATACATACATATTTAAAGTGACAATTTTTTTTTGTAAATTTGCATGCCAACTGGCTAAATATGGAAGTTTTAATAAACAATACAAGTTCTAATAAACTTTGTAAAAACTATATTTCGCAAATAAATGTGATTTAATTTGATTAATTTTTAGTAACAATTTTCTTACTAGAGAGCTTCTCGTCAAAAATATTTTCTTATAATAATTATTATAAAATAGTAAATAGTTCATACCTAATTAGTAATCTTATATTTCGTGCCGGTATGGTGAACTTTTGTAATAGCAGGCGTCCAGTGACTTGTCTTGTGCTACAATCTGTCAAACGCTCTATCACTGTCATTTGTAAGAAAGTATCTAATGCTTTGTTAAAATGTTGGTGAAACTGGACCTACCTTTAATAAAATTCTAGGTTACTTCAGCAGTTACATGTTTATCTATCTACCACCTCATTATCCGCTGTTACACAAACAATTCAGTACTGCCACCGCGCACAACGGGCTGCCTGCAAACCTTGGTTCAAGTCCAACTTTTAAATCCGCCATTTTAGAAAACGCAGTCCTCGCTAGGACGACGCGACTACTACACCTAATAGGACACATTCCACCACGCAATTGACACGATCCAACAAAAGAATAATAGAAGGATTATTACCTAATTTTTTTTTTATAAATAATGGTAAAACTTTGGCCTTCAGTCCACCTGATGATAAGTAAGTGAGGACAAGGTGGCAGCTTCGTTCGTACTTCAGAACCTCTGAGGAACATCTCCACACCACTCAAAGGTTGGCTGGTAGAGAATACCTTAGGTATTAAGCCCGCCTATGTAATTTTTTTTTGCATAAAGTTTGATAAATAAATAAAAATAAATAAACGTGCTATCACACCTCCACTTCAATGACAACATGGCGCCCAACAAGTTGGGTTGCTACCCAAGGGTAGCACAGTGACAGCGAGCCGCCCACCGCAGCCTTGCCATCCAAATCGACCAGCGAAATATCTGCCCCGTGCTAAATCAAACTCTGAACCAACTCACGAGGTCACCGCCACTGGATCATTGAAGCGATTTTAAAACCACTTTTTCATAAAAAAAAAACAATATGGCGTGTTACGATCTGCACGCATTTATTTGCGCATCCAACGAATGCACTTTTATATAAAAGTATTGTTTTTCTCAATTTACGCTAAGCAAGAGAATTCATTGTCGTAGGCAAACGTTTACGCACGCGTACTAGGCGTGTTAGTAACGAACTGTTTACAAATTAAATTACAAAGTAGAATACAAATTATAAAAAAAAATCGTCTTAATAGACTACCCTGTCTCAAGAGCCGTCCTAGCGAAGACACCCGGAAACTTGCACGGTGCAGGCGACCTTTTCACTGCGCATACAAAAATAACAACAAAGAAACAATTAGCTACTATTTAAAAAAATTTGTTTACAACTTTAATGGCAGCACATAATAAGTAAACATAACAGGTTACAAGGTTCATTTAGGTAATAAAGCAAATAATCAGTCACGATCCCTCCGCAAAATTAATATCAAAAGAGGGGGATGTTAAAAAGTGTTAGCATTGCAACCGATAAAATTGAGACATTTGCTAACACGAATGAATGATAGCTATCCATGTACGTAAGCAGTGTGTCATACATTTCCGGCCAAACGTGTCAAGAATCGTTTTTTTTTTGCCACGATTTACCACGATTGCCACTCCATATATCTATATACTTTGGCATAGGCCTCGCCTCGCGTGTCGCCGACACGTCGGCCACACGACACGACACGCACGAATCGGTCACTGGATCTAATTCGCGAATCGTTCGAAATATTCTTGTTATAAAGTCAAAAAGGCACTCAACCTAATTTTATTACACTGTATTGTGACACAAATAAGTGATAGAATATTCGTTTCACGCTGTGTAAAGCGAAATCGATGAGACAAATATGCCATTTCTTTATTAATATTACATATTAATTGATTTCATTTATTTTACTTGTACATATTGTAATTGATTTAATTTAGACATTTTCACAGTGTCCACTGCGAATATATGCGATATATATATACAGTGTGTCCCTGGATAAAGTGCAATCCCGAAAGGGATGAAACTAGACCATGAATCATTGACTAGAAAAATATAAAAAAAATTATAAAAAATTATTGTAGGATTTATTGGTATTTTAAGATTTTCATGTTTCATTAAGGACTCTATGTACAAAAGTATTGATTTCTTCCAAAATAATGGGTCTATTTCTTTGAAATAAAAAAAAAAACAGTATGCCTAATACCTGGCGATGACCATGAAATAATAAATAGTCCGCAAAAAAGTAACTATCTTGGGTAAAAAAATGTATTTTTATGAAAAAAAAAATTTTTAGACGTTTATTTTAAAAAACTTCAAATTACTAAAACAATGTGCCCTATAACTATGTAATTTTATAGCTTACTTTTATTCTTTACCATTTTAGCTTCCAAATAAAAAAAAAACACAATGTTTTAACTAAAAAAACACGCTATCTACGAACTTTTAAAGTGGAGCCTAATCGTGTTACCGTGCAGGTAGAGACCGTTTTTCCATTGTTCCATCTACAATAATTTTTTATAATTTTTTTTAATATTTTTCTAGTCAATGATTCATGGTCTAGTTTCATCCCCTTTCGGGATTGCACTTTATCCAGGGACACACTGCATATACAACAAAAAAGAGTTGGAAAAAGAATATCTGAAATAGGTATTTCAAGAAATTTGTATATTGGCCTTTTACAAAAAAATTCCACAATGTGTTCCGAAATTGCCTTTTTTCAGACTTAAATTAATTGTCAAAAATATTGTTATAATATATTGTTAAGGATTACTTAAATGACAACAATGCTTGGGTTTAATTTTAATTACTCAATAGTTACGTTGCTCAATATTTTGACTATATACAATAAGATAATGAATCTATAGCTATAATATAAACTTGTTTAAGCTAGCAAAGGAAGTGAGATTCGGAGTTTATCTGAAGTCGAAACCATTGAAGCAATTTAAATTAAATTTCGTATACAGATTTCAAAAGAGGTCTAGATCGACCCCCAGGGGTCTATGACAACCTGCAAGGGATCTACGTCAGTGAAACAAAAATTTGGGGGTCCACGCTAATGGATCTCAATATGATGTTAGCATGATAGTACCTATTCACTTACATTATATACTATCTTCTTCTAAGAGATAAAATCCCAACTAATATTATAAATGCGAAAGTGTGTTTGTTTGTTTGTTTGTTTGTTTATTTGTTTGTTTGTTTGTTTGTTTGTTACCTCTTCACGCTTAAACTACTGGACCGATTTCAAAAATTCTTTCACCTTTGGAAAGCTACATTCTCCCCGAGTAACATAGGCTACTTTTTATCCCGGAAAAATCGACAGATCCCACGGGATGCGCAATAAAGGCTTCGCTCAAAAACTACTGCACAGATTTTTATGCGGTTTTCATCAATAGATAGAGTGATTCTTGAGGAGTTTTGCGGCATTTTTTATCTCGGAAAAACGGATAGTCCCACGGGAAGCGCGATAAAATCTTCGCACCATAAACCGACTTCCGCGTATATGTAGCCGTGGGCAAAAGCTATGACCCTTAACCCTCTATACACCCAATCCCGAAATCCACGCGGGCGAAGCCGCGGGCAGAAAGCTAGTTATTCATAAAAGTAGAGAAAAGTAAAAAATATCAGGTAAATAGGGGGTATACCCAAAACTGAAAAAATCGGGTGGGGCTCTGCCGTGCCGGGGCACACGGCCGTTGGTTTTAACGTGAAACGTCATGTTAGGGAATCGCTTTTAAAGTAAAAGATTGAAATAAAAACAAGATTGACGGTGTTTTAAGTATTTAAATAAAAAACTCAATGTCACAACAGCGAGCTGACTATATAAGTGAAATATTCACACCACATTTTTGTTTCTAAGACTAATAGTTTTGACGTGACAACGTCTTAAATTAGGTTGCGGCTGGGAGTCACTTATGAAAAAGTGTAACGCTCGGTAACGTTACGATGAGTCACCGAACGAGAGAGAGGCCCGCCGAATGCCTTGCGATAGGAATTAGTTAAGTTTAAGTTTACATGTACAATGTTTTAGTAAACAAAATATATTTCTATAGTTAAAATTTGTGCAATTCTTATTTTCATTCAATTCCTTGTTCCTATTGTGCAATTTAATTATATTCATATCAATAAATATTCTACCGAGAAAAAGACGTTGTCACGTAAAATCTTCGCCCGTAAAACCGACTTTACAGGCAACTATTTTTTTAATTATGAAGGTACGATGATATAGACCTTTTCGTTACGGTCCACTTTTTAAACCTGGTACCCGTATGTTTCGGCGCGATTTTAAAGACGTTTCACGTCAAAACATGGTAAAGGGTCTACGATACTAAAACGTTTGGGAACCTCTGGTCTAGACCCTGAGAGAGACAGGCTGCTTTTTAATTAGAGAACAAGGTTGAAAGGGGGGATGAAAAGGACGCGGACACGTCGAACGGAGGTTTCGCCATTTTTAAAGCTAGAACGATAAAACTTTTATCTTTGGCTTTTGATTAGATTTGGTGAATTGTGTTTAAGTTTTTAAAATACATAGTAGAGCATGATATCCAGGGAAGAATCGGCAGTACCACTATGCGATTTTAATATTATTTTTTTTAATGGGCAAGGGAGTCGGCATCATTTCACACTTTATTTTTAACCCCCGACGCAAAAACGATAGGGTGTTATAAGTTTGACGTGTCTGTGTGTGTGTGTATGGGTTTGCCTGAGGCAACGTAGCTCCTAAACGGGTGATCCGATTTTAATGCGGCTTTTATTTTGTTTGAAAGGTATATCCGTCGAGTGTTCTTAGCTTCGTTTGGTGGAAATCGGTTCAGGTCTGCTTGCAAGCATATGTGGGATCTGACATTTTTTTATTCGTATTGCTAATTCTGAAAAAATATATAACTCGAAATGTAAAAAAAATAATAGGTATTCTAATTATATTTGCGGAAAATATATGGGGGTGATTCGGGTACTACAAGAGGTGCTCTCTATTTCGGGACATTCGCCGGACACTATTTCTGGGATCACCTGCATAAACTTAATACTCGTTATTGTACTTATATTTCATATTATTTGTGGGTTGTCATAGTGGTTTGCTATTTGTTATTTTTTGTTTTACTCCAATTTTATTGGAGAGGCTAATGCGATTTTGCGCCAACAGATATCTATGGTAACGTCTATGACTATGGTTGCGTCGCTAAACACCATAATAATGATGTTATTTATATTACTGAATAATTTAAATATAATAATTTATGAATATATCATAGAATTTAGTTCAGTTCAGTACCAGCGGATGATCAGCGCTAACCGTGAGGATAATATTCAATTTGTTTTTTTGTCTGTAATAATAGTTTCTACCTAATTTAATTAAATTGAAAACATTTATACACGATCAGTTCAGCTCCCGAAACGTGCGTGTCCCTTAACCTATCCGTTTCAAAATTCGTAAAAAACCTACCTTTGGCTCAAAACACTTCGGGTCGAAGTCGTCAACAAAAGAAATGAGGAATTCTCGACAACAATTTCCACCCAAACTACTTCCAGCCGCCACACTTAGCCGATACACTTGGTCCGAAACACTGCGACTCGATAACGAAACAAAAATAACGTACAAAACATCTATATACATAAACGTTCTAACCTCAACTTTGTGTACATAACAATACGTACCATATTGGCTTGTCATCCGTTGGCCAGTGCTGGGATACACTGAACGTAATATGCACATGCTCACGGTAAGAATGAACTGCATAGACGTTATAAGGATACAAACCGCTTTTTTTAATGTAGGTCAAAATAATAAACTGTACACACGTATATATTGACACATGACGCTTTGAATTTTCTCGCGTAAACTTTGCCATTAAGCCGACAAAATAAATTACGTATCCATTATTTTTATTACTGAACTGCTCAATTTAATGAGGGCAATTCTTTTTGTTATACGTCTGTTTTGAGTAAATTGAAAGCGTTGGCTTGGCGTAATGTGTAGTACACGCGGCGGGGCTCCCCCCCCCCCCTCCCCCCTGTACCTCCCCCTGTACGAGGGTTCCGCGGCCAGCTTAGGGCTCCGCAGCGTCGTCGGCGTCCTCGAACTTCTGCTCCGTCACGGACACCGCGTCGGAGGACAGCGCCTCTTTCAGAGGTTCCACGCAATTCTTTGGGATCAGCGTGCCTGTCGGAAACGCGCATTGATTTCAGAATTGCTACGTAATCTGTTGATTGGCCAATTAAAATGACGAAACCATAATACAAACAAAAAAAGGGGGTGTGGCTGTGTTATGGACACGGCCGTTTGTTGTACGTGAATACGTCTCGTAACGGGTAATAGTACGCAGCAAAATGGCCTTCAAATTGGCGGGGCTCCCCCTCCACCGCGCGCGATGTGTTACTGTCTTTACTGGGCGTAATAAATTCTTTGATCCTTTAGCTATCCAGTGGTGTAATTGGAATTTGGATGGGGATGATAGATATGTAGCTACAACACTAAACTGTATCCCCCGATTTTGTTATCATTCGATTTTTTGATTTGCGTCCCTATGGAAGCAATTTTAAAGACGTATTCACGTCAAAAACACACGTACACATTCAAACAAAGCCATTATCACATCCCGGCTTTCTTGAATGCCTTTACACAGGCTTTCTTAATTTCAACGTGAGTGGAACTATCACCAGCTTTGTAAAGCATCAGCTGGTTTATCATTTTCGCTTCGGTTTGATCAAACAAGCTGACCTTCCTGATGGGAAGTGGTTACAGACTTTGTTGCTTTACACCAAGTCTCCGCAAGTCGTAAGAGCTAATATGTAAAGTTAAGGTTGGGTAATTTTACCTCTCTGTCCGGAACACAGCAATGCAACCACTGCGGTAAAAATAAAAGGTATTTTAAGCGGATGACCCGTTTGTAATATAAAATAATACGAGGGCTGCTACTTAAGTATCCGGAATCTGGAATTATCCGCGTTGGATACCGCACAACTTAACTCAGCATCAAAAAGAAGCTCGCGTCGAATGGTGCAAGAATATGTTTAAAAAAATTAACGGAGGTGACTCAAAATCGGTTTATAACATCTACACAGGTGATGAATCTCGGATCTATGCGTACGATCCCGAAACTAAGTAACAATCTACAGTTTGGGTGTTTCAAAAAGAGCCGAACCCTACGAAAGTGACTCGTGCAAAAAAAGCACTTTAAAGCAAATGGTGGCCGGCTTTTTTGGTATTAATGGTCATGTGCCTGCAATACCACAGAAGAATCGTAAAATGGTCAATTCGGAGTGGTACACGAGCATTTGTTTGCCGGAAGTATTTGAAGAAATACATAAAAACAAGAAGCGACGAAGAATCATTCATATCACGACAAAGCCAGCTGTCACACATCACGCGAAACAAATACATTGTTGGAGGGTCAAAAAATAGAATTGATGGGTCATCCACCGTATAGCCCAGACTTGGCACCTAATGATTTCTATTTATTCCCAAATGTAAAGAATAAATTACGTGGTCAACGATTTTCGACCCGTGAAGATGCCGTCGACGCGTTCAAACAGCACGTTTCAGAGATACCGCAATCAGAGTGGAAAAAATGCTATTAAAATTGGTTTCAACGTATGCAAAAGTGTATCGATCATCGCGGAGAATCCTTTGAAAAACAATAAACCCATATTTAGCCATATATGTTTGTTTAATTTTTCTATTCCGGATACATAAGTAGCAGCCCTCGTACAAATCAAATAGTCAATAGTAATAGTAACAACACTTTCATTCTTTCACAAACACTCCACGCATACACGCATGTACGCACGTACCCACACACCACGTACCCACACACACGCACCACCTGCAGCTTGTGCGCGGCGGTGCGCGCGGCCAGCACGGCCTGCACGCACACACACGCACACACGCACACACAGACACACACCTACCACCCTGCGGCCGGTGCTCAGCCGCACGCGCACCACCTGCAGCTTGTGCGCGGCGGTGCGCGCGGCCAGCACGGCCTGCACGCACACACACGCACACACAGACACACACCTACCACCCTGCGGCCGGTGCTCAGCCGCACGCGCACCACCTGCAGCTTGTGCGCGGCGGTGCGCGCGGCCAGCACGGCCTGCACGCACACACACGCACACACAGACACACACCTACCACCCTGCGGCCGGTGCTCAGCCGCACGCGCACCACCTGCAGCTTGTGCGCGGCGGTGCGCGCGGCCAGCACGGCCTGCACGCACACACACGCACACACGCACACACAGACACACACCTACCACCCTGCGGCCGGTGCTCAGCCGCACGCGCACCACCTGCAGCTTGTGCGCGGCGGTGCGCGCGGCCAGCACGGCCTCCACGCGCGCCCACACGGCCAGCACGGAGCCGGCCAGCACGTGGTACTGCCGCCGCCGCAGCCCCACCTGCCGACCAGGGCACACAACTGCACTGCACTATACTACACAGGGCAACTGCGTTATTGCACATACAATCATACATAGCGCCACGATAACCACGTAGTATATAACCGTTAGTTTCACCTCTATAAAACAAACTAAAACGACACTCGAGTCTCATTAAACCCGTTGCCAATTTATTTGGCAGTGGTGACCCCGACGTGATACCAAACTGCACTGTACTACCCTCCACAGTCAAACATTAAACGTGTTAATCGTGTATATAAATAACGACGTCCCGAAAATGAAAATAGCGCATTAAAACCAATGTCTTGTTTACATTTTAATTTGCAATTCAACATTTTTAATTGAAATGCAGTCACAAACGCGCAATTTCTTGACGAGTAGTAAGTATTTATAACAACACAACAGCTGGCAAATAAACAGAATAACTCCTACTGGATCCTAGCAGTTAGGCGCATGTTCCTTCAGCCGTCCGCGGCGTTGATCCATCAAGCGGCTGGATCGAGATATGGCTCTAGCCGCTGCCCAACGCCGCGGACTGGTCGGAGGAGGGACGGATCTTGCCCGATCTCGGTGTGCAAGCGCAAGCGGCCTGGCTCAGGGAGACATTGACGTCGATCTGCGACGTCTCTATGCCCCGAGTCAGGCCGTCCCGGCGGGGCTCTGCATACTGGTGGAATGAGGAGATCGCGCGGCTTAGGATTGCTGTTATAGCCGCGCGCCGTCAGTACCTTAGAGCCCGTCGAAGACGGCAAGCCTCAGTCGAGGAAGTTCTGAGTGCCAGAAACGCGTACGGAGCGCAGCTAAGGCGATCAGCATCGCCATCGCTGACGCCAAGGCGAGGTCCTGGAACGAGCTCCTGGAGGGACTGGAGAGGGATCCATGGGGGCGCCCGTACAAAATGGTACTGGGCAAGCTCCGACCATGGGTCCCTCCACTGACGGAAACCTGGACCCCGATACTGTGGGAAGAGTGTTGGATACGCTCTTCCCGAGGGTCCAGGACAGTTCCTCCGTAGCCCCGTCGCCCGCTCCGTGGTCGGATGACCTAGGGGTGACGGAGGGCGAGCTCGCCGGGGCCGTGTCGCGACTCTCAGCGCGCAGCACCGCACCGGGCCCAGACGGAATCCCGGGGAAGGTGCTGGCGCTGGCACTCAGGACATTGGGGAACAGAGTGAGGCAGCTCTTCACGTGCTGCCTCAGAGAGGGCGTGTTCCCCATCGACTGGAAATCGGCCAGGCTGGTGCTGCTGAGGAAGGTAGGAAGGACCGAAAACGTTCCGTCGTCGTTCCGTCCGATCTGCTTGCTGAACGAGGCGGGGAAGCTCTTCGAACGAGTTATCTCCGCCCGTGTCAGCGAGCACCTGTCGCGCGTGGGTCCCGACCTGTCGGACTGCCAATTTGGATTCCGGCAGGGGCGATCGACGTTGGACGCTGTCCAGCGCGTGCGGTTGCTATCGGAGTCCGCAGTCCGATCGGGGGGGTGGCTCTGGCGGTGTCTTTAGACATCGTCAACGCCTTCGGCACCCTCCCCTGGCAGGCCATCAGGGGGACACTCGACCACCACGAGTTGCCCCCCTACCTGCGAGCCGTGGTCGGGGACTACTTGCGCGACAGGACGATCGGAGTCAAGGGAAGGAACGAGACGGAAACGGAGAGAGGGATCGAATGCGGCGTTCCGCAGGGGTCAGTTTTGGGACCCCTCTTATGGAATCTCGCGTTCGATGCGGTCCTTCGCACCAGTCTTCCTTGCGGCGTGAGTGTCGTCTGTTACGCTGACGACACTCTCGTCGTGACGACCGGGGCCGACTTCGAGCAGACGCTCTCAGGCTTGCCGAGCTGGGGGTGGCGTGTATCGTGAGGGCGATCCGCCGGCTGGGTCTGGAAATAGCGCCGCACAAGACCGAGGCACTATGGTTCCACGACCTTCCAAAGCGACGGGAACCACCCAGCTGCCGGATACGGGTAGGTGACGCGGAGGTCCAGGTGGGGCCCTACATTAAGTACCTTGGCCTCACCTTGGACAGCAGATGGAGCTTCGAGGAGCATTTCGTGCGATTGGTCCCCCGAATCAAGAGGGTCGCGGGCGCCTTACATCGCCTGCTGCCCAAACTCGGGGGACCGAGGGATGGTGTTCGCCGCCTGTACGCGAGCGTCGTACGGTCCGTGGCCTTGTATGGGGCCCCCTGTGGTCGCAAGACTGCACGAGGTCCTCCCGCTGCAGAGCTCTGCTCCGGAGCATGCAGCGGACAATGGCTATACGGATCGTGCGAGGCTACCGTACGATCTCGTACGAGGCGGCGACAGCTCTGGGGCGGTCCCCCCCTTTCGAGATCCGACATGTACGCGGTGATGTACAACGCACCGCGACATGTCGGTCGGGGGGGGCGACGGGGGGAGTCCCCCGGCACCAGCGCACGGAATGCACAGACAGGGCCGAGAGGGCCTGGCATGCGCAGCTAGAGCGTGGGGGCTGCGTGCGTCAGCGCGCCGTCGGTGCGGTACTCCCGCACTTCGAAGCTTGGCTCTGCGGGAGGGCGGAAGTCACCTACCGCTTGACTCAGATACTCACCGGACATGGTTGTTTCGGTGAGTATCTGAGTCGAATAGGAAGGGAGGACACGACACGATGCCACCATTGCGCATCTGACCTCGACTCGGCCCAGCACACGCTGGCGGAGTGCCCTGCTTGGGACTCCGAACGCCGAGTTTGTTGGTCGAAGAGATCGGACAAGATCTGTCTCCGCCAGCGTTGATTGCGGCAATGCTGGCGGATGAGGGAGGTTGGAGGGCTGTGGTCTCCTTCTGTGAGGCGGTGATGCTCCAGAAGGAGGCCGCCGAGCGGGATCGGGAGATGGCCGATCCCGCTCGAAGAAGGCAGCCTCGGGCCAGATAGCCTGGCCTGAGGCGCCGCCACGGGTCGCTGGCGCGGCGCGACGCAGTTCGTGCCCGTGGAGGCGACCCGGGAAGGACCTCACCCCTGGATGGCCGGGGGGCGACGTCGAGAGGTCGGAGGGGAGGAGGCAGCAAGATCACTCCTCCCCGAGAAGGGCTCCCCTAATGCACCCAGGGGTGCAAAGGCCAGGGGTCCTCAGATGCGATACTTGATCCTGAGGGCCCCCTACAACGCTAGAGGATGGCCATCGCTGAGGTTTTTAGTGGGTAGGCCTCCCCCTTCTGGGGAGGAGAGCCCCACATAACCACCGGCTCTCCGCAGCCGGGGTATGCAATTCAATGCATTTTCCTCAGCGTAACAAAAAAAAAAAGGGGCATGTTCCTTGTGTGTACCTTGCAATGTTGTTATGCAAGTTGTTGTACACAGTTGTCCCACGTACGCAAAGTATTGGGATTCTGAAAGTCAATTTCAGGATAATTTGTTTTTAAAAGAATATTTCCGTACTGAAGTTCCATAATGAAGCAGCACGACATTCTGTACATTTAAGGGTAAAAAAATGGTTTCACATAATTTAAGGTACCTACGATTTTATACGTACTGATAGCAACGTCTCTTTCCCATTAGATTTGTACTTGCTAAGAAATTTACTTCTTTAGCTTTCTCGAAATCCATTAATACTTCTATGCACATTCGTCGGTTATAGGTACTCTCGTCTTGACTTGATTTTCTTTTAATATATCACCCTATTTAGTCCAAGTATGTTCGTCTAGGTCAGTAATTCCTAAAGTGGTCTAGGTAGACCCCGAGGGATCCACGAGAAAATCAGTGGGTTTCATTTAGATAAAGTTAATCTTCACTTTTAGAATTTAGAAAAATAATCAACACTATGTAACAACGCATTACGACATAGATTTAAAAGAAATGTCACCACGGGCGAAAAAATCCTTCACAGTAATAGTTGCCACTTGTATATTTATTAGTCAGACTACAGCTACTTATAACTAAATTTTCGCAAGTAATACCATAATGGAGTTATGCGGACAAATCAAATGCTAAAATATGCGTGCAAATATGACTACCCAATATTGCATAGAAATTGAAGACATCTAAGGAATGATGCCAAATTGTTAGCAGATACTAGATTTGGAAATTACAACTACTGGAACTCCCCCGCCTCCCACGTAGACTGACCTCACCGTGGGTCACTTACCTCGCAGCCCGGGGTCCGGCAGGCGCCCCGCCAGTAGGCGTGGCTGCACAGCCGCCGGGAGGACGCGTGCTGCGCCCGCCACGCGGACTCCGCCTCCTCGGGCTCCACGCGCCGGTACTTCTTCTCCAGGTCCGCCAGCGACTCGAGCCGCAGCTGCAGGCCCGTGTTAGGTCTGCAAAACAACCACATTTTATATTCTACTTTTTTTTTTAAAAGGCTCCGGGTTTTGCTGGTACACATCTGCACATCCTTCACCTGTACACGTGCATCATGAGGTCCCGGCGCGACAGCTTCTCCTGCCGCAGCGAGGGCTGCGCCAGCGCCAGCACGGCGGTGTGCTTGCTGTTGCGCGGTTGCAGCGACAGGTAGAACCCGTCCCGCGCTCCTCCCGCTGACGACAGCTTCTCCAGCGCCTCCATCCACTCCATGCCGCGCTGTAACCACATACATTGCGCTTGGATTGGGTTGCTTATACATTTCCTTGCACCACTATCATCGGCACACCTCACATATGATAACTAAACTAAACCTTAGTCGACCACACCTGCAGGTCTGTGGCATTAGGCGGTCGGGGGGCAGACCCCCCACCCACCTCGCAGTGCACCACGTGCAGCTCCACGGGCGCCTGGCCGGTGGCGTGCCGCCGCAGGAAGCGCACGGTGCCGGCCCGCCCACCGGGGGGCAGACCCCCCACCCACCTCGCAGTGCACCACGTGCAGCTCCACGGGCGCCTGGCCGGTGGCGTGCCGCCGCAGGAAGCGCACGGTGCCGGCCCGCCCACCGGGGGGCAGACCCCCCACCCACCTCGCAGTGCACCACGTGCAGCTCCACGGGCGCCTGGCCGGTGGCGTGCCGCCGCAGGAAGCGCACGGTGCCGGCCCGCCCACCGGGGGGCAGACCCCCCACCCACCTCGCAGTGCACCACGTGCAGCTCCACGGGCGCCTGGCCGGTGGCGTGCCGCCGCAGGAAGCGCACGGTGCCGGCCCGCCCACCGGGGGGCAGACCCCCCACCCACCTCGCAGTGCACCACGTGCAGCTCCACGGGCGCCTGGCCGGTGGCGTGCCGCCGCAGGAAGCGCACGGTGCCGGCCCGCCCACCGGGGGGCAGACCCCCCACCCACCTCGCAGTGCACCACGTGCAGCTCCACGGGCGCCTGGCCGGTGGCGTGCCGCCGCAGGAAGCGCACGGTGCCGGCCCGCCCACCGGGGGGCAGACCCCCCACCCACCTCGCAGTGCACCACGTGCAGCTCCACGGGCGCCTGGCCGGTGGCGTGCCGCCGCAGGAAGCGCACGGTGCCGGCCCGCCCACCGGGGGGCAGACCCCCCACCCACCTCGCAGTGCACCACGTGCAGCTCCACGGGCGCCTGGCCGGTGGCGTGCCGCCGCAGGAAGCGCACGGTGCCGGCCAGCCGCACGGTCTCGCCGGCGCTGCCCAGGTCCAATATCCCCAGGTCAAACCTGCCGCTGCGTTTCGCTGCGGACAGAACACGCATGCTAACTTTAATTAACGAGACATTTAGGGCATCAGTTCTGCAGCATAAATACCGGGGCAATAGTACTCAATTTGTATAAAGTCATTCGACAAAATACAAAGTTAGGAGTTAGTTAAGCCTTTTTTTGAGGAGTTGGATAGGGCTTGGCTGCCTACTTTGAGTGAAAAAACGTAAATCACGTTTTATGCGACTGCGAAGCATTGTCACATCGTCTAAGCAAAAAACATATCAAGAATCCTGACTCCTTGAATTATAAACAAACAAATATGTATAATTAATGACGGTCGTACTAAAGAGTGGCTATTAAGCCCGTACCTAAAAAAAATTTAGTCCCGAAGCAATGGGAGTACAATGAAATAACTATTTGCGTATAAAGTTACTTATGCAAACTGGAATCAGTGGGCACTATGGTAAAAATAAGTTATTGCGTAATTAATTGAAAAACGTTATAAAGAATTAATAATAAATTAGATAAATCTAAATATATTAAGATTATACATTTACGTATTAATTAAAATGAAGTTGTTTATGCTAAATAAATAATGCAGTTTTGTCTCTTAAGTAGCTACAAATTGTACGTGTAAAATTACAGAAAATATTAATGAAAATAACTAAAACAAAACCGCACCAAACCTTGCTCCATTACAGCGTTGAGTGTGTCCGTGAAGTATTTGAAGAGTCTGTTCTGCAGCTCCACAGGCATGCCCAATATCCTGTTCAGGAATTTGGACATGTTGTTATAGTCCTGTAACAACAACTCATGACTAACACGTGTAGGGTTCTTTATTTACCTCTGTATCTCTATTAAATCTGTCAATTTTATATTTGAGTGTTGCAGAAAGATTTGAACCGTTTATATTGAAAGTGGTGTAAGTCCATTTTTGAGAAAAATTAGCTATCACTTAATTCACAATTAATTTAATGTAATATTTTGTTATAGGTATTATATAACTAGTCCGTGTTTAATTTCTTAAAAAAAACATGTTTTGTACAACTTAAAACAATAGAAACAATGCCAGACCTCATATGATTTGTCTGTATTTTTAAATCAACAAATATTAGAGTAACCTTTGATTTTCTCGAAACAAAAGAAAATGGACTCGCACCACTTTCACAATAAACGGTCTGTTTGATTTTAAAAGAAAAAAAAAAAGTAAATGAAAATCTAAAGAAAAACGTTTAAAGGGTAAGCTAAAAGAACAATTCTTACTTATCTCTTACATTGCTATTTTAACTACCAGACGCCGGCAATCAATTTATACAGGGTGTCCCAAGAAATAGTGTCAAGCGTAAGTCTAGAGTTAGAGCACCTCTTGGAGTACCCGAATCACCCCCATGTATGTTCCGCGATTATTCGTAGTTTTCGAGTAATAATTTTTTTTCAGACTTTTTGAAAATTTTCATCCAAATAACTTTAAATTTTTAAATAAAAAAAAGTATAACATATTTTAATGTTTTTCTTTTTGCTACTGAATCACCTTTAATGCTTCTTTTATGTCCAAAATAATCAGCATCGTAACTTTAGTGGAAATTTAGAAAACAGTAGTGTAAAGTCAAAATTTGAATGTTAGTGAATAATTACTTAAAATTACTCGGGTAATTAATCTGAACCTTAGAAATTATAAAAGACCAGATATTTTTTTTATCATCTGATAGGAATCTGGTAAATTTTATGAAATTTTCACCTTGCTGTCTTTGATGGCCGATTTAAGCCAAAGTAGCCCTATTAAGTCCTACTTTTTTTAAATGATTGTGAAAGCAGAGAGTCTAGAGAAGTTTAGAAGAAGCAACCATGAATTCGCCTGTTTAGATTTTTAATTTAAAGATGAATTTTTAAGTAATTATTCACTAACATTCAAATTTTGACTTAACTGTTTTCTAAATTTCCACTAAAGTTACGAAGCTGATTATTTTGGACATAAAAGAAGCACTAAAGGTGATTCAGTAGCAAAAAGAAAAACATTAAAATATGTTCCACTTTTTTTTATTTAAAAATTTTAAGTTATTTGGATGTAAATTTTCAAAAAGTTAGAAAAAAATGATTACTTCAAAATTCAAAAATCATTTATTCAGTCTGGGCTGTTACAAGCACTTGTGAATGTCGAAAAGCTACGCCATCGGTTCGCAAATCTACGGCGGGAGACCTTGTACTGAGAAGAACCGGCAAGAAACTCAGCAAGGGCTGTTTTTTTCCTGTATTAAATAGATACAGAGTCGTCAATTTGGAAAATGACTTCAATATTGACAATTCATGAAGTCACTTTCCATTACATAAGATAATTAATAAAAATTTATTTTGAATATACTACTCGAAAACTACGAATAATCGCGGAACATACATGGGGGTGATTCGGGTACTCCAAGAGGTGCTCTAACTCTGGACTTACGCTTGACACTATTTCTTGGGACACCCTGTATAACAAATTGATCGCCACTGTGGCAGTAGTGCAGTAAGCGCCGTGGCGACCAGATCAGCACGCGGAGAGTACCTTGTCGAGCGCGAGCGCGCCGTCGCAGTTGACGATGAGCCCCACGCCCACGAGCGCGCTGGCCACGTCCTGGAAGAAGTCGCCGCGGTAGTCCGCGGGCGGCGCCACCAGCGGCCGCTCGTACTTCATGATGGCCTTCATCACCGCCTCGAGCGCCGCGCGTCCTGCAGCAGTCGGTCGGTCGGTCAGTCAGTCAGTCCAGTGAGACGCGCGCGGTCAGTGCGGTGCGCGGTGCGCGGTGCGCGGTACAGACACAGACACACGCACCATACTTGTTGTCGATGTTGAACTGGCTCAGGTCTCGAGTCTCGGTGGCGCGGCGGTCGCCGTGCGTGAGCGCGCCCAGCGACTCCAGCCGCTTGGCCACGGTGGACGCGAAGCGGCGCTCGCCCGCCAGGTCCGAGATCAGGAAGATGTACTCCGGCGCGTTCACCTGGTTCGACCGGTGCGTGCGCCCTGCCGGCCGACCATTACTACTATTATCAATCGGAAACTCACTTTGTTTCTACACGCCGTAACTACTGAACTGATTGCTTTGAAATTTTGCACACGTAAAGATAAAAGTCCGGATTAAATAACAGGCTACTTTTTATCGCGGAAAAATCGACAGATCCCACGGGATGCGCAATAAAGGACTGGCTCAAAAACTACTGCACAAAGGAGATATCCCATATTGGTTTATACTAACTCGGGTAAATTTGATATATTTGGATAGAAGGCTCTAAATGAAAGTTGGGCAGGGGCGCCCCAATACCAGCTTCTCCCTCTAGACCGGATTCAACAGAGATCGATTCGCATCGTCGACCACCAGGAAACTTCAAGTCGGCTTGACCCTTTGGCATTGCGTAGAGATGTAGCTTCTCTCTGCATACTCTATCGCATTTACTACGGGGAATGCTCAGAGGAATTATTTGGGCTAATCCCTGCAAGTACTTTCCGACATCGTTCCACGCGACAAACCTTCCATCCTCACCATCTCAATACTTGGCAGTCCACCACTGTGCGTTTTTCTAGAAACTTTCTGCTCGCACAGCTAAACTGTGAATAAATTGTCGCCTGCAGTGTTTCCGAGGCGTACGATATCCAAACCTTCAAGAAAAGAGCGTACTCCCATTTAAAAGGCCGGCAACGCGCTTGTGACTCCTCTGGTGTTGCGGGCGTTCATGGGCGGCGGTAATTGCTTACCATCGGGTGATCCGTCTGCTCGTTTGCCCCTATCACATAAAAAAAAAAAAAAAAAAAGTAATCGCCGTAAGTCATGTTATTTTCAAGCCCCCGATTTTTAATAATTCATATTCTAGTATAATAAAAAATGAAATATCTTTAATGCAATAATTACACATTGCTTAAAAAAAATTAACAATAAGCCTTTTAAAAATCTAAATACATACAATTGCTTTAATGAACCGAATATTTCTAATTTTGAGAAGTTTTTAACTAACAAAATATAGGGACTGCTATGTTACTTAATGTATGTTATCTAGAGCCAGAAAAAATATTAATAAAAAATCAACTGACAAGTCAGGCACCTGCTGTCAATGTCATAACTCAACGGAAAATATTAAACATAGAGTAAGATACCGGGTCACCAGATTAATAAAAAACATCATTAAGGTGTTGCCATAATGAAATATTTCTTAAATTTATGTTTTATTTATTTTAAAATAATGGGGGTGGTAAAAATATTCTTTTATTTGTTTCATACTTCATATTTTTTCGGCTTTCAATTTAATGTAGTTTGGTGTTTGTTAGTTAACGCTGATCACAAAAAACCAACCTCCTTGTAATAAGAGGACATCTCCTTTTCGTCTCAATCACATCAATAGATAGAGTGATTCTTGAGCAAGGTTTTGCAGTATTTTTTATTTCGGAAAACCGGATAGTCCCACGGGAAGCGCGATTAAACCTTCGCGCCATAAACCGACTTCCGCGCATATGTAGTCGTGAGCAAAAGCTGTGACCCTTAACCCTCTATAGACCCAATCCCGAAATCAACGCGGGCAAGGCCGCGGGCAGAAAGCTATACATAGATCATTCAATAATAAACACCCTCTCGGTGTCGCCGCCCCTCCACAACTCACAAAATATGACTTAATAGAAAACTCTTTCGAATCGTCCAACTTTTATTCTCTACCATATTATAGTTATTTGAATTCTTTATTTTCTCGATGACAGATGTAGTTCTTCTTCTTCTCCTAACCATGGCCACCGTCAAAAAATTTATAGTTATAGTGTAAATATTTGTCAGTATTCACTCAAAAAAAAATTGTCTATGGTAAAATGTCACTTGAAATGTAAACGCCTCTTTGCTGTGCACCTATACTATAATTCTTTAATATTCCTAAAAATCTAAAAGCAACAAATTTCAATAAAATTAAAAAAGTATTGTGTCATGTGTTTGTGACTTACTAAATATGCCTCCAATAATTAGGCGGTACGAAGTTCACCGGGTCAGCTAGTCTACTATATAAATATAAGTCGGGTTTTCCTTCCTGACACTATAACTCCAGAACGCACGAATCGATTTTTACAGTTTTGCATTCGTTGGAAAGGTCTAAAGCTCCGTGAGGTTTATAGCAAAGAAAATTGAGGAAAAATTTCCTTATCTATAAAAGGAACAAAAAACTGCCACTTTACAAATCTTTTTGATAGGATGAATTCTGTCGGGTCCGCTAGTCTTATATAAAATTGATTTATTATTACTATTTGGCAAAAAAATAATTAACAGCTACAAAATAGTGTACTTACCTGTGGGTTGTAAAGTCAAATAAATAAATACAAATCCAAAAATGTATAAAAATGTCATATTTCATCCACAAGTAATGTATGCGTCTCAACAGACTCACCGAACTGCTGTATCGCTCTGTCGGCGGACCACGGCAGCTCCAGCGTTATGTGCACTCTCCGCCTTTGGTTCCGAGCTCTGTTGAAACCAGAAATACATTTGTCAATAGAAACGTCACAATCTTTTTCTATCACAAACAGAGGAAGTCTCATTGTACCTATTAATAGCCCGGTACACAAACATTTTACTAATACCAAGGGTATGGAGAGTTTTAAAAATTGCATTTGGCTCCATACCTACTTTGTGTAATGCAATCACAGCGATTCGGTTCTCTTTATCACCCCACTCCATTTTAATATCGCAAAATATTATAAAATGTATTGGCGCCAAAATGAGAAAACACAATGAACAACCGTATACAAATGACAGATTCGAAATTCAAATGTAATATTTTTTTATTTTTAAGTGTAACAGTATTTATGGCCAGACTAAGTAGAACATCTCCTATAGAACATTTCCAATTTTCATCTGTTATTAAGTTTGTGAAACACTGCGAATGCGTAATCGTTTCTTATTTGGAGTGTCAATTAATTATAGAAAAAGGAAAAGAATGTTCTATGCAGTAACGACTATTTATTTTGGCGTTTCGTATGTCATCCATATTGTTAAATTCTTCACAGCCCATATTCGTCCCAACGATGGGAACCTACCCTAACGCTGGCTCAGCGCAGATTGATTGACTACACCCATCTCCCAATTTCTTCGCAGGTTGCTTCTACGATGTTTAGAACTATCAATGTACATAGAAAATACCGATCAGTCACTATACAAGTGATGCTTTGGTAGTTCTTGAGGAATGATAAGAAAAATGAAAGTAAAACTCACGGTACATGAAGTTATAATTTTTCTTCAATGCTTAATCACTAGTATATATATTTTAAAAGCATAAAATCTAATCAGTAAGGAAGCCGTTCTTCGCCAGGGTGAGCGGCTAGCTACTACACTAGCCACAGTTCCCACCTGCGGTCGCTCTGCAGCGATATGCCGCTGGAGGCGGCCTCGCTGATGATGGCCACGTCCTTCTCGCCGTCCATGAAGCGCTGCTTCTCCGTCAGGTTGAGCGTCTCCAGGGGCACGTCCGCCTCGGAGCGGCTCTCGTACAGGATCTGCCCGTCTTCCGACTGCACCACGCGCCCTTTGCGACCCGTCATCTGTCACAAAATATTGCAATATATATATAACACACCACTCGCTTCTCATATCGCTCATCCAAAAGAATATTGACGTAATTACGTTTTTGCGATTTTTCAGGAGAGCGTTTTAAAAGTTTGACATCGAAAATATTGTGTATTTCCAATCATTCTATCGATATATTTTGATAGTTATGTTGAATTACTTTATTATCAATAATATTACATAAAAAGTTTGCGAGAAACCTCAAGATAACTATTAAAAAATACCAAATGAAACAAACCGGACGTACATTTATGACATTTTGTAATTTAAATATTACAATTATGACATTATACCAGGTTTGGATATGGGAATAAATCATTAATTTAAACTACATAATTCTTAATTTGTTTTATTTTTATAATACATTTTATGAACTTGAAACGTAAACTTTTTCAAAAGCTTAACTAATTTTTTTTTTATAAAAATCTTAACATAAGAAAACAAAAATAACTGTTATTAAAACAATTCTAAGTAAATCTAATATTTTATGCTTTGTGCTGTAACTTCTTGATGGAACTCCATATTATGATCTTAATAAACCACTACTTTTCACTAGTTACGTTACCTTACGAATAATGGCCAAAACCATAACGACAGTGACTCTCTCTGTCGGAAACTAATGGAACAAAAACTCTGTCGTTTTTACCACAGATAAAACGTGCAAAACACGAAGTTATGGTATCAAAAACTCATTTTCGACTTTTTGGTAATTATGTCAATATTCTTTTGGATGAGCGATATATACACGCCGTATATCACAATTCACAGTTCGACGTTGTATTAAAAATTTTGAAAGTTTTGGGTATTCTTTGGAAATCACTACATAGTATAAAACAAAGTCGCTATCCGCCGTCTGTTTATCCCTTCTTTTTTTTTCCCCCCTGAGGAAAATGCATTAAATTGCATACCCCGGCTGTGGCGAGCCGGCGGTTATGTGGGGCTCTCCTCCCCAGAAGGGGGAGGTCTGTCTATCCCTATGTATACTTAGATCTTTAAAACTATGCAACGGATTGTAATGCGGTTTTTTCAATAGATAGAATGATTCTGAAGGAAGGCATAATATAGTAGAGAAACACTGATAAATTTAGAGATTTCTAATGTGATGTCGTAAATAGTTACATTTTTTCCGTCTACACTGCAAACGACTATATACAACGTTCACAGTTTTTCTGTAGTGTTCTTAGTATCACCATTGCACCCGTGCGATGCCGGGGCGGTTCGCTAGTTAAAAATAAAACAAACATTTGCAATTTATCTTTCTCAAATTCCTGTTATATCTACTTAAATCATTATCAATTTGACTGCTCCTTGAGGTACAGTGATTCATTCACATGTAACACATTTTTTTTCACTTTTGGTCATATTAATGAATATCACAATTTAACATTTATTTGTCTCACGCTTAATGTTTACGTTAATCGTCTCTTTGACACTGACAGTTGTAATGAGAGTATAATGGTAATAGTAGTAATATTTATCCTACATGGTCAGGCAAAGGTAGATAACCATACAGCCAAATCTTGTATTAAAGAAACTATAATGGTTCCTCTTGATCGTGGCGCATAGACAAGCAGAGTTTAGTTGAGTTATAGCCGGGTGTAGTCTACAAAGATAGTTTCTTTATCAGTAATCTTCAACACCCACTCAGGATTATTATTATTTTTATATGTCACTTTTAGTCGTTCAAATTTAGGGTTTTACTTTTTCAACATTTTATCTGGAAGCGCGCCTGTTGGCAGTTGCGGTTGAGCTGTATCGACCTAACTGTCAGGATTAATATAACAATTAATCCGCGTTCAGTTAACAGATTCAGTCTCGATCGATCTGGCTGACATGCGTTGTATACTAACTAGTGTTGTAACGGAGGCCTTCTTAACGGAAGCGGAGGCGGATGCGAAAGCGATGAGTTTCACTTCCGCGGATACAGAGGTTAACGGAGGCGGAGGCGAAGGTGAAAGATCATCGTCTAATTTGAGTCCATTTTCTTTATTATATCCATTAATTAAAAATGTACATATCATGAGCTTTCGTTATTTTCAGTTTCCTCTTCACTGACACTGCGATTTGTCAATATGTCAGCCAGATTCGAATGCACGCTTTGTGTTGGTGAAAATATCTGGAAGCTTGTACTGCCTGGTTCATCATGCATTGGGTTTGACTCTACTCTAGCTTTTTTGGCAGCACGATTCGTGACCATTTCGCGCGACGCTCGTGCGGAATTGCTCTATGATTACGTAAATAAAACTCCGTTACAACTCCGCAAAAATTGTGCGGAGGCGAAAGTACGATTTCTTGCGGAACTTCCGCATTAACGGAGGCGGAAGCGAAGTTCCGTTACAACCCTAATACTAACTTCTCTCAGGGTTGATATTAAATTAATTAAACTAAGTAAAACTCATGATTTTAAAAGAATTATACCTGTGAATAATTTTATTTCAGTCAGATTTGTAATGATTCGAGTGGACGTATTGGCGTTCCTTTGCTATGTTTCTCTATGCGCTCTATGTTACTCTATGCGCGGGTCGATCGATAATATTTGGTATCTATCTACTACTTAGTCTGTGGATGATTCATTGATATTTCATATTCATTCATATTTTCGCCGTTGGTTGATTTGTGACTAGCCGGTTTTCCAAAAGTGAATTATCATTGTTGTTATTTCTGGAGAAGCTCCGAAATAATTAGAACAGCTGAGCGTAGTAACACCCTGATGAAATAAAAACTAGGAAATTTTATTGCTTTTTAAATCAGGCGACAAGAAACTTTCCTCAAATTTCAGGCCTACATCTATACTACGAATTTTTAATAAGACTTTTGAGAACTGAAAACCATGCTTTCTTTGTGTTTCATCAAAGAGAGATTTACACAGATTGGAGTTTGCCGTAGTAAATTATAATATGAGTGCGTACATTGATGTTTTTCTTCGAGATCTGAACGTACTCGGCGTAAAAATCCTGAGCCTCTAGTGACGAGTTCATATCTCTGCTGGTCCGCCCAGCGCTGAGGGTGGCACTGGCACATACCGCCCAGCGTCCAGTAGCTGGTCCAACGCGTTGGGCGGCAGCCTCTTGCCCAGCCGCTCGATGGCGCCCAGCAGCTGCTCCTGCACATACCTCTGCCACGTTGTCGGAGCCGCCCAGCTCGTCCAGTAGCTGGTCCAACGCGTTGGGCGGCAGCCTCTTGCCCAGCCGCTCGATGGCGCCCAGCAGCTGTTCCTGCACATACCTCTGCCACGTTGTCGGAGCCGCCCAGCTCGTCCAGTAGCTGGTCCAACGCGTTGGGCGGCAGCCTCTTGCCCAGCCGCTCGATGGCGCCCAGCAGCTGTTCCTGCACATACCTCTGCCACGTTGTCGGAGCCGCCCAGCTCGTCCAGTAGCTGGTCCAACGCGTTGGGCGGCAGCCTCTTGCCCAGCCGCTCGATGGCGCCCAGCAGCTGTTCCTGCACATACCTCTGCCACGTTGTCGGAGCCGCCCAGCTCGTCCAGTAGCTGGTCCAACGCGTTGGGCGGCAGCCTCTTGCCCAGCCGCTCGATGGCGCCCAGCAGCTGTTCCTGCACATACCTCTGCCACGTTGTCGGAGCCGCCCAGCTCGTCCAGTAGCTGGTCCAACGCGTTGGGCGGCAGCCTCTTGCCCAGCCGCTCGATGGCGCCCAGCAGCTGGTCCTGCACATACCTCTGCCACGTTGTCGGAGCCGCCCAGCTCGTCCAGTAGCTGGTCCAACGCGTTGGGCGGCAGCCTCTTGCCCAGCCGCTCGATGGCGCCCAGCAGCTGTTCCTGCACATACCTCTGCCACGTTGTCGGAGCCGCCCAGCTCGTCCAGTAGCTGGTCCAACGCGTTGGGCGGCAGCCTCTTGCCCAGCCGCTCGATGGCGACCAGCAGCTGTTCCTTCATGCTGCACGCTCTCTCAATGGCAGACCTCGGCGGTGGGGCTCCTCGTACCGGACCTTACGACAAACATTCCCAATAATACTAAAGACCGTTTATATTTCTGGGAAAACTTAACACATGCCAAAGGTACTATCCAGAAGTTACTGTCTGCAGGTTTCCGAAACTATAAAACCGAGCGAATGCCCACACAGCAAGTTTTGGACCGCACTTTTTACATTTGCATCTGTATTTATTTTGTAGCACCAATTGCTTAACCTAGCTTAGTTTGAGTACGAGCTCTCCGTAGTTGAAGGGTATGAAAGAATTTGTGAAAAAATTTAAGTGTATGTTAATTGCAGACGGCAACTGCAATTTTTAGTTTTTAGTTATATAGAGAATTCAAACAAATATGGTAAAGTAACAGTAATGATTACGAATCTAACGACATTTAAAAAAATACAGATTTCATTATTAATAATTGCATATATAGTGATTCATCATGTATCGGCACATAGTACATATGTTTAACAATGGACAGAATACTATGTTTACAATTGGATTACAACGGATATCAAAAGAAACACAAAGTACACTTACCCAAGTAGAGGCCGTTGGTGCCGACGGGCGTGCCCACGGGCCCAGCGCTGGGCGTGGGCGTGCTCTTGCGCTCCAGCATTGTTTCTATTTTATCTTGAGTGGACACTGGCTTTTTCTTCACTACGTTCTTCTTCTTCTTCGCTTTTTTCTGTCTACCCACCCATGGATCTGCAGGATGCGAGAAAATTACTTTTTTTTAATACTATAGACGATATCATTAAAATGTGTTGTAACACATGATGAGAAGGATGAACAGTTCCGACCATCACCAAAATCGTGTCGGGGTCGGGTCGGGGTCGGATCGTAGTCGTACCGAGGTTGGTTCGACAGACAGAAAGAGAGAACTGACCGTCATCGCTGTCGCTGCCGCCCCGGAAGGGGTTGGAGTCGCTGAGGTCGGAGTCGGAGCGGTCGGAGGGCTCGCGGTCGGAGGGCTCGCGGTCGGCGTCGAACTCGTCCAGCTCGTCCTCGGAGCCGCGCACCCACTCGTCGTCGGAGGACAGGCCGCGCGCGCGCTTCGCCGCCGCGTTGGCGATCTGCCGCGGCGTCACTGCCGCGTCATACAATACGTTCAAATAAAAATTGCATCTAGATAAACACATCTTACGGCCGTTTTCAATAACCTATCTATCCTTTGTTTTTGCTACTAAAGATAGTAAAATCTATCCTTATGCCCTAACTTGCGTTTCAATAACCTACTGATGGATAGCATCGCCTACCGAAGTTACCTATCCATCGTCGGGAGGACGGATAGCTTACTAGAGATAGGGACGCTCATACAAATCTGACGTAACTGCATTTCAAAAAAGTTTCAACTTACTCTCCGATAGGCGGAGCTATCTCTAGTGACGACATTTGGCTATCTGTCAATATCGGTGGATTAAAACACAGATAGGCTTCGAAAAAATTAACTATAATAACATTATAACTTAAATTACAAAAGTATCGTAAATCCAGATACTTACAGAACTCATTTTTTCCACTTTTGCTTATATTTAATATCAAAAACATGTAATACACACAAATTGACGGCAACAAATTATCTGTCAGTAATGTTCGAATGACATCACTTGTCATTTATAAACGTTTCGTTCTATGATTTTTATAAAGAACACTACAAATAAAGTGAAAATGTGGATCTAAGATTTTTTTTTTTCAATTATAGTATCATTGTATGCACTTTTTACAACATAATATTAAATATAAAATACATCAATAAATTGTACATATGTTTTAAACGTACTAAAGCTTTATGGTTAGCAACGAACAAAACGTTCTACAGGGCTTGGATAGACGAGAGGACATAAAGCTATCCTTAGTTAGACAAAGATAGATAGCTCGTATCTTTGATTGTGAAACGCAGACTACAGATAGATAACAGCTTACTGCTAATCGGAGATAGCAATTTATCTTTGATCTTAGATAGGTTATTGAAAACGGCCGTTAATGTGTACACTAACAAGAGTATCGATTTGCTCGTAACTTATTACAGACAGAACTGGATCTTTTTCGTATCGACTTTTTTTTTTTATAAACTCAGCCTAGCCTTGGCCCTAAGGGCCCTACGGCTTGAATGGAATGGTTGGCGCACCCTCAGGAGAGGGCACGTCAGCGCTGCCCTCCGAAGAGGACATATGCGCGAAAGAAGGCTCGGTACGCCAAAGTGGGTCCGGCCTTGAAATGATGGGGCCTACTCGTACATGTGCAGCAAGCTGCGAAGTATGGACTAGCTAAGGGATGGCGGCGCAGATGCCGCCTCTCGCAAGGCTTGAAGAGCCAGCGTCAAGTCGGGAGGGTCAGAAAGGACGTGGGTCAACGATGTTCTGTATTACGCGGATTGACTGGGATATCGACTTCGAATTTCAATTTTCCTCGTAAGAGGAGAGCCTGAGAATCCACAGTATTAAGCACGAACCGAGCCACGCGCCGCGGAGATCATGTCAGCCGGGATGACTCGACCGACACTGCCAGTCGACTAAACTCAACGTACGAGCTACCCATTTTATGAAGTCTGGAAATGCGTGCGACTGCTTCTCAGGGGAGGCGGTATGTTAAAACACAAGCTCGAACACATTGGTTGTTTTGTTTTATTGCGTGTTGACAAGGCTGAGCCGTGCGCCGGCCATACTCACGCTTGCGCTTAGCGGCGGCGGGGGCGGGGGCGGGCGCGGAGGCGGGCGCGGCGGCGGGCGCGGGGCGCGGCGCCGCGTTCTCCAGGCCCAGCAGCCGGCTGATGCGGCCGCGGTCCGGCGCCGGGAAGTGCTTCTCCACCAGCGTCTGGAACACGCCCCTGCGCACCACACGCACATTACCACATCTCCATCCGTACAACGCTTCACTTTATTTTTATGTCATATCTTAATGACTGTCTGTCCGCCTACAGTACTTGTGGATCCTGTGAGATTCGCGTCATCACAAAAACCACAGTGTACAATCGGCAAAGGTCCCGCTGTTCCACTCGTAGGCGATAATCGCGTAGCGCGGACGTGTGCTGCTTGGGAAACGATCCGCCCCCCTCTACGCTTTGGAGCCAATAAGGGTCCGTCAAGCTAAAGTGAATGGCTAATTTAACGGAGTATGTCTCATTCACATATACAAATCTATGGTTGAAAAATTTGTGAACAAATAACTTTTGTTATTATTATAACACCTGTTTTCCTTGGCTTGCCCAATCGTGAGATCAACTTAACGTCTACTGAATTAAATAAATAAAAATAAAGACAAAATCTGGCGGGAAACTATACAATATTCCAATTGAATCTGAAGCGATTTAGAAATGCAAAATTTTGTTTACCAAACGGACACTTTTACGAGCATAAATTTAATATGAAGAAATATGTTTACCATATCACATTCACTACTTGCGGAATACAATACCTAATAATATTACAGGTAAAATATATATGATGTACCCTATATGAACTAAATACAAATGTCTAAAATAATTATCATAATAAATAAAACATTACATGAGTAACGAATTTAAAAATTGATTGCTACGTATAAAAGTCTCCATGTTAGTAAAAACACAAATACTAAATACATTGTCACTATTCCTGTTAATTCTTTAAATTATTCATTGAGATTTACAGTTATGTTGTAGTATGCATTTTTAATTACAATTTTAATGTTAAGTTTCGGTATAATTTTGTTGGTTGTAAGCTGATTTGTATTAATTATTAAATAAATAAAAATTTAATAATTAAATAAAATAATCATACAAATACGTTGTCCACGTTGTATCAAAAATACTAATAAGTACCAAATACTGGAAGATTTTCTCGATCAAACTTATTTGTGACATGTGGTTTGTTCATTTTAATTCCGCCGTGATATTTTTTAACGGGAACTGGGAACTTTTTAAAGCTGCTCATGACCCGTGTCACCTTAGCCACTAAACGTTTCACCAATTTTTACTAATATTGATTTTCTTCGTTTTTCAGCATTAACTATGTTACTGCACGTTTTTTAGGATCGACTAAGTTTCTATACGTTTTTAATTCTAAGATAACGATTAATTCCTTTACGACGAAATACGGTATGATGAAAAAGAATGATTTTTGTCAACAGAGACAATGCTCCAATTTGCTGGTCCAGTCCAGAGAAATTGTTTTCAAGGTCGTCGCCAACGTAAACAATGGGGTAGACGACTACAACTGATTATGGCCGTTTTTATACTATAATTATCTGATTTGAGCAATTTATAGCTCATGAAAGTATGTCAATATAGTAATTTCAGTTTAATTATTAATTTATATTGTTTTTAGATTTCTAAAAAAAATGAATTATTATTATTTACGTAATTCTAATGAAACGAACACATTTCTAGCATTCTTACATTAAATGTAACATTTTTTTTTTATATAGAAAGTATACCTACAAACGTACACATAACAGTTATTTTAAAATTTGTTTATACGCTCATACAAATTAGGAGAGTTTACTTTGTTATGACGTCACAATTGTAGTGTTTTTAGTATGGAGCGTTTTTGAGCGACCCGCGACAGCGCCGCTAACATGTCGATGTATCTTCAAAAGTAATAGGCGCAGGTGTACTGTTGGTTCTACAATATTTCTAACCTAAAAGAGTACCTACTCTTATTATATATAAAATTTAAAAAATTGTCGTCTACCCAATTCCGCAGGGTTTTAGATCACTATTTCAAATAAGCAAAAACATGTTTATATTCAACCGGCACCGTTATAAAATCTACGAATACTATTATATCTGCGTCCAGCAGAACAAGACACCGAGAAACTGCGCATTTGATGTCAGCGCAAGCTCTTGTTAAGTGGTAGATGCCAGGTCGTCCAGAAACAAGAGACACGGACAATACGCGGCAGACTTAGCAGGGCAAGGGTCTCAATGCCTGGTGCTTAAATACACCACGTACACATTTTAGGTATTGGTGTCGTACCGGCGACCATCGCATTGTGTTATTATTTTTAAACCGTCATTTTATATTTAAAAACTGACTAGAGTTTTTGTAACCGACTATTGGTTGTAAAATCGTTTCCTTGATGTCAAATAGTCTCTAAAATGGTTTAAAAACAAAATCTCATCAAAGTTATACTTGCATACTACACTGGAAAAATTCATAACTTTCGCTTTAAAAGTAGTAACATATTTTTGGGAAACTATTTATCAATCCTAACCCGCGAACTGAAGAAGCGCGTCTCCGAATAATAAAAGCAAACCATAGTTCAAGGCGGACAGCAGCGGTCGTCGACCCGAGCCGCGACGCCAATCCATTTCATTCCAGTGAACCGCGGCCGGCACATGCGCGACGCTCGCTCGTTGATTCAGGCACAGACACCGCGCGCACCGCTCCGAATCAGAGTATGCTTTGTAGAAACGCGTGTTATATTAATCGACGTACATATCTTCGTAGCTCTGAAATATGCTGACGCAACAAGCCTTGAAAAAACATATCGAAAGCATATCGGATGGAGCGGAATTTCGGAAATTCAACTTCGTCTCCGCGGAACATTTCACTGTACAAATCAAAAGTAAGGTGGAGGAAGACAAGAGCACGGAGTTCTACAACGAATATATCACCACGTGGATGACACGATTTTCGTCCTTCACGGCGGCCACGTGGGTAGTATACCGTACTTATCCGCGGATGAAGAGGTTGGTTTATAGAAAAACGTATCGATGCCATCGCTCAGACTACAAGAGAAAATCTGCGGCCGGTACGGCGCGCAACCAAAGATGCAATGCTAAGGTAGACTTCAGATTAAAATTTATTAACAGAAATACAATCAAAAACGATTCCGACTTAGAAAAAGGATTAAATTTAACTGCATACGTGAATTTCGTACACAGCCACAAACTAAGATCGCCGGAGGCAATGAAATTGTTGAAGAGTTCGGTAGACACTGATTATGCTTTCGAGAAATATTTCGCGGCTGGACTTACGCGGCCCGCGGCCAAAGCGTACCACGAGCTGGTGCTCGCCGACCGATATGGGGACAATTTGGAGTACAAAACGAATGCCAACATCAACCCTTCAGTTCGACATATCAATTACATATACCAAAAATCACAACGTCACATTCAAGTTAAGTCGTTTGCAGATCTCATGGCGGAACGAAAGGCGGCGCTGGAAAGTGACGGAGGAGTCTTCATGTACGATAATGACGAAACTATTTTAATAATAACACCAATAATGAAGAAGATATTACTCCTATCTAGCTTGAAAACAATTGTTATTGACGACGCCTCTACATCGAATGGAGTAAACGTAACATTTCTGTACGTCACTCATCCCACAGGCAGTTTGCCAGTGGCTAGCATTTTACGGACAAAACAACCGAGCTACAACCAACCTTTAAAAGATTTTAAACTGGTTTTAGAAGCAGCAATTATGGGTAGATGTGATCCAAATTACATAATAATAAAGGACTGTAAAGAAATAAGAGAGGCTGTTACCTCAATATTTTCAAATAGCAAAGTACTGACATCTCCGTGGTCACTTTGCCAACAATTTTGGGAGTACGTGTGCACCGAACAAAATACCATAGACTCGGAGAAACGACACATACTAATGAATAGGTTCAGTAAAATGTTGCGATCAGAGGACATGATGGATGTGAAAAAATATTTTGATTTAACATTTCCTGAGCTACCGACAACACCAGATGGACTGCAGAAATTTGTTACGTATGTGTGGGAGCGGCGTTGTCGCTGGCTGCATCGCTTCGATCGAGTTAATCCTTATATGATTCCAGCTGAGATTTCAATACGAATCATGAACGAATTTATAATCAGTAAATGTAAGTCTTTAAATATTCACGCGATGACAGATGTCGTGTGCAAAATAATTGATAAGCAGATACTGCAGGTGCTGCAGGCCAACGTGATGGGGCAAGGAATTGCAGCAGCGTACACGAAGTTGCTGACAAACAAGGCAGAGATTGCACTCTTAGAATCGAGCGTAAAACGAGAATCAAATCAGTTCAAAATAGCGACGCAAGGTCCGCAGCAGGCAGCGATAACATTCAGTACAGACACGTGGTACTGCGACTGCGCCGCGGGCAGGCGTGCGAGGTTTTGCGATCACCTTTATTCAGTCGTAAACATTGTTGAAGCAGAAATAATGAAGATAGATGAGCTAACAGACGAGCAAAAGTGTCTGTTCGGAGACATCGTGGGCAACGTCAAAGATGACTCATTCATTAAAATAGAAATAGAAGATGAGGACGACAACGATACCGATATAAAAGTTTCTGATGCCGATGAAGATGAAGAAGAAGAAGATGATGATGATGACGATTTAAATGAAAACAATTCTGTGAAATTACAAGGCGATGTATGTAACAAATATGATAAAATGATTACTGTTTCACCGAAATCGGAACCAGACGATTTCTTTTATTTGGATCAGCAGTTGCAACCAGAAGAGCACTTACAAAGTAACGACCCTCTTGAAGAACGTAAAGAACCTCATGCAAACAATCATGTAGAAGGAACACAGACATTTAAGTGTGTAAAAAAGGAAGGCGAATTAAAAAGAAGTTACGAAAAAGCAATAGGAGATTTGAATGGCGAGTTCCGACGCTTGAACAAGTACCTACGAGAGAACCCGAGCCGCAGTAACCTGGAGACGATGCAACGTCTCACAAAGGAGCTATCAAAGATACGGCCAGTAGAGAGGGCAGACTTCTCAAATATCGTGATCACGTTGAATAAATGAATATTTTAACTATTGCCATGTATTTCTTTTTTTTCTTTTAGGGAATGTGAAGTAACTTTTAATACCAGAAATATTCGTAACCACTTCAAAAATAAATTCAATGTAAAATTTTGTTTCCATCTTTCAAATCGTATATGTTTATTATAAAAGCATGTTATATAATTTTAACTTATGACTAGAGATCGGATAATCGGATGCATATTTACCTAGAGTTAGTTTAAGACAAAGTATGGAAACGGCTTTTTATTGTTTTGTTAAATAAAAATCCCGGGATTGCGGAATTGGATAGCCGGATGTTTATTTATTTACCTAATTTAGTTTTTGACAAAGTATGGAACTGTCTTTTTATTTTATTTCCATAAATAAAAATCCCGGAATTCCGGTACTGTAGAACATTTTGGTAATGCATGCACGGGGAACTGAAACTAAACTTCACGTAAATACGTATGCATAGTTGTATAAATGAACCCGGAGTCTCGGTCTTTTGAAAATAACGTGCTAATTTAGTAATTTTCAAACAATATCACTACGTTAAATTTGCAGTCCCGTATTTTCCCGGGATTTTTATTTAACAAAATGTATTTTAAAAAGCCGCTTCCATAATTTGTGAGCCAAAAATTAACTTTAAGTAAATATGCATCCGATTATCCGATCTCTACTTATGACTCAAGAACTTCTGAACGGATTTAAATGATTACCTATTTGTTGAAATCTTGTCCGTCCAGAATAGTAATAGAAAATCCTTACTAATATTAATAAGGATTTTCACATCAAAACTACAGAATCGATTTCAATGAAATTCGATACACAAATAGTGTACAGTCTGCGACAGGAGTTACGGTACGTTTTAATACGAAAAAACGGCTGTCAGGGATTAAAATAGGGGATAAAAATTTGTACCGAAAGAACGCCATATTTAAAACTTGAGATATAAATCACTTGGGTTGAGATATAAATCACTTGGTTGGGTTGTTGAGATATAAGTCACTTGGGTCGTCGTCGTTGGGTTTTTTTTGTCTTACCCGGAGGATGTTAAGAAACCTTTTTATAAACACAAACACACACCATACCATAGCCGACAGGTTGTATTTTTTGAATAGTGTATATATGTCAATAGGCTTGTTGCCTAAATTTCAGTAGTTAGATACTAATATACCTTGATGCCTATTCGATACAAAATAATTATTATTTTTTGAAAAAAAATGCTTATTTATAAGAATAATTTTGCATTTAATTAAATATTTGACATTAGTCATCAAAAACGCTCATGACTGTCATGGCGTCTTGAATGACGTCACGCCGTGCAAAACACAGCTGTTTTAGTATCGGAATATTCGGTATTGTGAAGTTATTTTAATAAAAAATGGATTCATCGTATTACAAGTACTGCATAGTGCCCCAGTGTACAAGCACAAGTATAAAAACACAAAAAAAAATTATTTATATACGTGCCAAACAATCAGCAGATACGTAAAAAGTGGCTGACACTCGCGAGAAGGAATGATGCCCATTCTTTTTCGCACTTCCACAAGACACTTGGGAATGACATTTTGACTTTGACGTTTCGCACGGCGTGACGTAACACTTTTTAATTGGTGTTTGCTGTCACGTGACTTATGGCTTATTTTGTGCAATTTTATTTTATAAAAATATAAATAATCAAAAGTTATTATTTTATAAAACTTTGTTTTTTCATAATTAAATGATCATCTTAATAGTTATGCAACCTAATGCATCAGATTTGTTCATAGTGGATACAAGCCTATTGTCCTTTTGTTTTTTTTTTTTTGACAAATTGAAAAAATAGACAGAAAAACTGAATCCGACCTGAAGCCTTCTTTATACCAAAAATCCTTTTAAATTTCCACCACGGTAGGTCTTTTGCTCAAAGAGTACAGTGTGATACATTACCTTGATATTGTAAGTATACAAGAACCACACCCCAATAGTGAGAATGTGCCGTACATACAACGGTTTGTGTCAGAATAAGGCGGACATCACGCTCCGATGTAGTACCTACGTGGCCGACCAGAGCCTGGAGACGTATTTTTGAATCATTAGACGTGAATTTGAAATTCGAATACGAATACAAATCGTGCGCGAAATTATTTTCTACTGCTTACAATTTTATAGATTTTTGAATCACTCGAATTCAGTGTTGTCATTAATAATAATAATATATAATAATAAATTTTTATTTACCAAAAACCTTACGTAACTATAACATTTATAGTGATTCCCACACTAGACTAAAAGTCTGTATCGTGGTCTCAGACAAAGGGATTTCAAAATAGATTAAGCTAAGGTACAAGACATGCTTTCTTTTCTTTACATTGCTTAATTATTATACGCTTCTGCTATACATATTCGTTTATATATATGAATAAATACCTACATACATATACACATCCATGCTGTCTATACAAACACTATAATAAATAATAGAACAGTACAATATAAAGGTACACATGCATACATACATAAACAAAAAGTTTGAATCAAACATTAAAAACAAATTCTTAATTAGATTACATTTCACGCAGAAAAATTAAAAATCACAACAACAAAAACAAAAATCCGGCGATGACCCACACGTGAAACGGATCACTGTCATGGTCACTTCAGCGTTGGATATTCTACTAGTAGAAATCAAAAACGAGTGGGTTGAACCACTCGTTGCACAACGCACGAAATGAAAGTTCAGAAATAGTGAATTTGGTAATTCTCTCACGATTTCGATTGCGAATTGGTTTTCTATTGTTTCAAAATTCGTCTCCCGGTCGCCGAATATAGCCACCAGTCTCTAGCCTCCTTCTGGAGCATTACTGCTTCACAGAAGGAGGCCACAGCCCTCCCACCTCCCTCGTCCGCCAGCATTGCCGCAATCAATGCCGGCGAAGACAGATCTCGCCCGATCTCTGCGACCAAGACTCGGCGCTCGGAGGCCCACGCGGGACACTCCCCGAGTGTGTGCTGGGCTGAGTCGAGGTCGGATGCGCAGTGGTGGCAATGTGTCGATCCCTCCCGTCCTATTCGACACAGATACTCACCGAAGCAGCCGTGCCCGGTGAGTATCTGAGTCAATCGGTAGGTGACCTCCTCGTTCCCGTGGAGCCAAGCTTCGAGGTGCGGGAGTACGGCACCGACGGCCCGCTGGCGCGCGCAGATCCGTAATTCGAGCTGCGCACGCCAGGCCGCCATAATCCGTCGGTGCCACTCCCGCCTAGGCACTTCGTGCGCGGGTTCCGGGGCGCTCCCCCCATCGCTCCCCTGGTCGACACGCCGCGACGCATACGTCGCCGCGTACATGTCGGCCAGGATGTCGAATGGGGGGAGCGTCCCAGAACTGTCGCCTTATCCGCTGCAGGCTCCGTAGCAGAGCTCTGCAGCGGGGGGACCTCGCGCAGTCTTGCGACCACACGGGAGCCCCATACATGGCCACGGATCGCACGACGCCCTCGTACAGGCGGCGAACTCCATCCCTCGGTCCCCCGAGATTGGGCAGCAGGCGATGCAATGCGCCCGCCACCCTTTTGGCTCGGGGGACCAACCGCACGAAATGCTCCTCGAAGCTCCAGCGGCGGTCCAGGGTGAGGCCCAGGTACTTGATGTACGGCCCCACCGGGAGCGTAAATATGCCTAGTGAGTCAATTTTGGCTTTTGTTTCGAGAACGTCACTTATATCAGCACAGCAACAGTTTGTTTAGCTCGGCTATTTCACAGATTTATTATTTTTTACACTCGTTTTTGCACACTGTCCGCAGTGTATGTTGAGGATTTTATATTTCCTTATAACTTATCTTCTATTAAGTAGATTTTTGTGCACTTATACTTTTTTAAAACAGAAGAATATTACGGAGACGATGTAAGCAGTAAGAGATAAATACCCGCCCCCTGCATAATAACTGATCATAAAAACATTATCGCTAGAACAAATCTGTTGAAGTGAATCTGCACAAATGTGGTACGGTAACTATGAGAAGTATTATTAATGCGAACTAAAACGCAACTTTTGAAGGGCTGATATTGATGAAGGGCTTTGAGAAGTACATTGACCAGTTCACTGGCTAGTATAGTAACATTTACGTATGACGATACGGAACGGCCGGTGACATACGAGCAATGCGTGCGGGCCGGCTTGCATTTATAGATCGATGTTTATAATTGGGTAGACGACAAGTTTTTAAATTCAATGTATAATAAGAGTACTCTTTTAAGTGAGAAATATTGTAGAACCAACAGTAACCTGCACCTATTACTTTTGAAGATACATCGCCATGTTTGCGGCGCTGTCGCGGGTCGCTCAAAACACTGCAATCGTGACGTCATAACTAATTAAACTCGTCAAAGGACATCACCCATTTTGGGCTAATTTTTTTTTAGCCGGCCAACAAAAATAACTAAATTTTATCATAGGCATAATTATAATAAACATTTTTTATTATGACAGTAAAGCTCGAAACCTATTGGTTAAGTTGGTAATCAGTCTCAAAGTATTTATTTTATTACCTACGGCTTGCACTCGTCTTGCGTGGTGAGCTCGTGATTTCCAGGTAAAACAAATATTAAACAGTTATTGTTAATGGTGTGTGAGCGAGAAGACGTTACAAGTACATTTTTGCACTTGGTATATACCAAATAAAGCAAGCTAGGAGTTACTATGCGGAGCATTTGTAGCCAAATGGTTTGTTCATCGTTGAACTTGGCGACCAATTACCCACAGACACAAACGAGACCTAGGAGGAACAAACCTTCACGTATTGCGAGGTTCTTCGTTCCGTCCGATCTGCTTGCTGAACGAGGCGGGGAAACTCTTCGAAAGGGTTATCTCCGCTCGTATCAGCGAGCACCTGTCGCGCGCGGGTCCCGACCTATCGGACTGCCAATTTGGATTCGGCCGGACGATCAACGCTGGACGCCGTCCAGCGTGTTCGTTCCCTATCGGAGTCCGCAGTCCGATCGGGGGGGGGGGGGGGGGGGTGTTGCGTTGGCGGTGTCGTTAGACATCGTCAACGCCTTCGGCACCCTTTTTTTTTTTTTTTTTTTTTGTTCCCCTGAGGAAAATGCATTAAATTGCATACACCGGCTGTGGCGAGCCGGGGTTATGTGGGGCTCTCCTCCCCAGAAGGGGAGGCCTACCCACTAAAAACCTCAGGGATGGCCTTCCTCAGGCATGTAGGGATCCCCCGGGAACACAAAGGCCACTTCCAGGAACCCCCAGCCTCCGCTCCCCTTTCTAGAGGGGAGCCCTCCTCGGGGGAAGCTACCACCTCCCCGGTCCCCTCCACCGACGACGCCCCCCGGCCACGGAAGGGGCGTGGTCCATCCCGGGTCGCCGTAGCGTCGCGACATCCTCGCGCCCGCCGGCGACCCGTGGCACTTCGGCACCCTGGCAGGCCATTAGGGAGGCGCTCGCGCTCGTATACCACGACCTGCCTCCCTACCTACGGGCCGTGGTCGGGGACTATCTGCGCGACCAGGACGATCAGCGTGATGGGACGGGACGGGATGGAAACGTCGAGGAGGGTCGAATGCGGCGTTCCCAGGGGTCGGTGTTGGGACCCCTGCTATGGACCTCGCATACGACGCGCTCCTTCGCACCAGCCTTCCTGACGGCGTGAGGCATCTGCCACGCTAACGACACTCTCGTCGTTACGACTGGGGCCGACTTCGGGCCGGTGCTTACGCTTGCCGAGCTTGGGGTGGCATGTGTCGTGCGGGCGATCCGCCGGCTGGGTTTAGAAATAGCGCCTCACAAAACCGAGGCGCTATGGTTCCACGGCCTTCCGAGGCGCCGGGAACCACCCAGCTGCCGGATCCGGGTGGGTGACGCGGTGGTCCCGGTGGGGCCGTACATCAAGTACCTGGGCCTCACCCTGGACCGCCGCTGGAGCTTCGAGGAGCATTTCGTGCGGTTGGTCCCCCGAGCCAAAAGGTGGCGGGCGCATTGCATCGCCTGCTGCCCAATCTCGGTGGACCGAGGGATGGAGTTCGCCGCCTGTACGAGGGCGTCGTGCGATCCGTCCATGTATGGGGCTCCCGTGTGGTCGCAAGACTGCGCGAGGTCCCCCCGCTGCAGAGCTCTGCTAGCCTGCAGCGGATAATGGCCATACGGATCGTGCGAGGCTACCGTACAATCTCGTACGAGGCGGCGACGATTCTGGGACGCTCCCCCCATTCGACATCCTGGCCGACATGTACGCGGCGACGTATGCGTCGTGGCGTGTCGGCCGGGAGGGCGATGGGGGAGCGCCCTGGAACCCGCGCACGAAGTGCCTAAGCGGGAGTGGCACCGACGGATTGTGGCGGCCTGGCGTGCGCAGCTCGAATTACGGATCTGCGCGCGCCAGCGGGCCGAGGTGCCGTACTCCCGCACCTCGAAGCTTGGCTCCACGGGAACGAGGAGGTCACCTACGATTGACTCAGATACTCACCGGGCACGGCTGCTTCGGTGAGTATCTGTGTCGAATAGGACGGGAGGGATCGACACATTGTCACCACTGCGCATCCGACCTCGACTCGGCCCAGCACACGCTGGCGGAGTGCCCCGCGTGGGCCTCCGAGCGCCGAGTCTTGCGTCATTGCGGCAATGCTGGCGGACGAGGGAGGTTGGAGGGCTGTGGCCTCCTTCTGTGAAGCAGTGATGCTCCAGAAGGAGGCCGCCGAGCGGGGTCGGGAGATGGCCGATCCCGCTCGAAGAAGGCGGCGCCGGGCTCGGTAGCACAGCTGCGGCGCCGCCGCGGGTCGCCGGCGGGCGCGAGGAAGTCGCGACTGCTACGGCGACCCGGGATGGACCACGCCCCTTCCGTGGCCGGGGGTGTCGTCGGTGGAGGAGACCGGGGGAGGTAGTAGCCTCCCCCGAGGAGGGCTCCCCTCTAGGCAGGGGAGCGGAGGCTGGGGGTTCCCGGAGGTGGCTTGGTGTTCCCGGGGGCTCCCTACATGCCTGAGGAAGGCCATCCCTGAGGTTTTTAGTGGGTAGGCCTCCCCCTTCTGGGGAGGAGAGCCCCACATAACCCCGGCCCGCCACAGCCGGGGTATGCAATTTAATGCATTTTCCTCAGGGAAACAAAAAAAAAAAAAGAATCCAGTCCCGACATGTCCGTTCTCGTTCGTATAACGTTTATATTGGCATAGATAGGGCTCTCGAAGGGCGACAGGCTATAAAACACTATTACTGTACATGTAAGATTGGCCGAAGAACCATTGGCTGCTGCTCACACGTCATGTGCATTGTGTGGTACATGGGGTTTGCCAGACACGAGCCAACGATACACATTGCTGCCGAAGATTTAGAAGATATTATTGTAAGGCCAGGAGAGTTGTAAATATTAAATAAAAATATATGAAATGAAAATAATATGCATTATAATTAATAAAAAACCTGTACATAAACGCCTGCGTGGAGGAAACTAACTCTTGCCTCTTGTTAACACTTGCAACTCAAAGAATAACTGTTTACCTGGAAATCACGAGCTCAACCCGCAAGCCGGGTCATCTCAACCAATAGGTTTCGAGCTTTACTGTCATAATACAAAATGTTTATTATTATTATGCCTATGATAAAATATAGTTTATTTTTTTTGGCCGGCTAAAAAAAAAATAGCCCAAATTTGTATGAAGCCTGAATGATGTCCTTTGCATGAGTGTGTAAACAAATTTTAAAATAACTTGTTATTTGTACGTTTATAGGTGTACTTTCTATATAAAAAAATGTTACATTTAATGTGAGAATGCTAGAAATGTGTTCCTTTCATTAAAATTACGTAAATAATAATTGCTCATTTTTTAGAAGTCTAAAAACAAATAAATTAATAATTAAACTGAAATTACTATATTGACTTACATTCATGAGATATAAATTGCTCAAATCAGATAATTATAGTATAAAAACGGCCACAATCGTAATAAAATTTGTAGTCGTCTACCCTGTTATGGATAGTTTTGTAGTGAGAACTGTTTATCCTAGACCATAGATTCCCAAATTTCATGGTTTCGTAGACCATTTTCGAAATTGTGCTAGCACCAGCGGACCCCTGCAGCTGTATTACTACAAAAAAGCAGAGAAAATTTCAAAAAGTCTCGACGCGTCGTACTGAACATGGAATATGTAAGTTTTTAGAAGTCTTTGAGCTTCTTAAGCTACAATCTGCTTATATTGATAGGAAAAGTCAAGCTAACATTTTAATTATTTACTATCGAAACTAAAATATCTTTCATACACACCCGCCACTTTGGGAATTACTGTCTTAAATATAATGTTTAGGATTTATGACATTCGGACCGCGGAAAAGGAAGGGCAATAAAAATAAATTGAGACGATACGTTACTGACTACGGATTTATCTCGGTCGCATTTTTCAGCAGTATTTATTCGGATTAATAATTGCATATTTACGAAGTGCTTTAAATATGCGATTTCACATTTATATCACTTACGGACAAGCAACAAATATATAGTGTCTTGAAGACGGGATTGGAAAGTGGACGACCACGCGTTCGCCTCACACTTTACACTATAGTCCATTTCAAATAAGATGATCTCTGTGACAGTTCAATTTCGACACTTGTAGAGAGGTCCTACAGTAAAAATAAAATCGATTGTTTCTGGTAATCGATTATACTTTATATGGAAATGAAATCGATGTTATCTTAAGTTTTGATAAACTTTGAGTATCATTAGTGTTTCTGTATTATATTGAAAGTTTTTGTTGATCAATGCATTTATCTTATATATATAATATTATGTAGGTATAGTAGAAATATAGTCAAGTGTTTACCTGTGATTTTTTTCGCCATTTTGCCATAAAAATAACAACAAAAACAGCAAAAACAGTCAACACACAACTCGCATACAAGGCTGACACTCCCGTACTGACGCGATTGTCAGGTAATCACAAGATAGCCGCCGATTATTCGATGTCCCACCTCTATGTTTTTTTGACGTTCCGTTTCATGTTTGCGAATTGCATAGTTATTTAAAAAAGATTTATTTTTATTCTTTATTTCATTAAATTAAACTAAGCGATACTGTCTTCGTTTTATAAGTAAAATATATTTTATTTTATTATTTTTTGCAATGAAGCTACTATGAATAAAAATATTAAAGAATAAAATTATTTTTGTTTGTCAAACGAAAAATGCGTAATTCGGAGCGCGATGAACTGTCACAGAGATCATCCTAGTTGAAATGGACTATAGTACACAAACACAATACAAGCAACGGCGCAAGCGCAGTCTGGTAAGTAAAAACCTATATATTTAGTGCGGCCATCATATAACAATAGTAACGCTGGCACTCACTTGGCGGTGGACACGAAGTCGGACAGCTCGCCGTCGTCGCGCTCCAGCTGGTCCAGGTGCGCGCCTCGCCGGTGCTCTGCAGCCCGATCATATAACAATAGTAACGCTGCACTACTCACTTGGCGGTGGAACACGAAGTCGGACAGCTCGCCGTCGTCGCGCTCCAGCTGGTCCAGGTGCGCGCCTCGCCGGTGCTCTGCAGCCCGATCATATAACAATAGTAACGCTGGCACTCACTTGGCGGTGGACACGAAGTCGGACAGCTCGCCGTCGTCGCGCTCCAGCTGGTCCAGGTGCGCGCCTCGCCGGTGCTCTGCAGCCCGATCATATAACAATAGTAACGCTGGCACTCACTTGGCGGTGGACACGAAGTCGGACAGCTCGCCGTCGTCGCGCTCCAGCTGGTCCAGGTGCGCGCCTCGCCGTGCTCTGCAGCCCGATCATATAACAATAGTAACGCTGGCACTCACTTGGCGGTGGACACGAAGTCGGACAGCTCGCCGTCGTCGCGCTCCAGCTGGTCCAGGTGCGCGCCTCGCCGGTGCTCTGCAGCCCGATCATATAACAATAGTAACGCTGCCACTCACTTGGCGGTGGACACGAAGTCGGACAGCTCGCCGTCGTCGCGCTCCAGCTGGTCCAGGTGCGCGCCTCGCCGGTGCTCTGCAGCCCGATCATATAACAATAGTAACGCTGCCACTCACTTGGCGGTGGACACGAAGTCGGACAGCTCGCCGTCGTCGCGCTCCAGCTGGTCCAGGGTTCGCGCCTCGCCGGTGCTCTGCAGCCCGATCACCACGCACTTGCCGCACTTCACCGCCTCCCGCGCCGTCACCACGCAGTGGTTCACCTGCACATGATGCCATGACGCCATCATCACTTGTTATGATCATGCACTAAACCTGCGCCGCTTAGCCAATAGCATTGGCCTACAAGTTTCTTCTTTTTTATTTTCGCACTTACTTGTACATATAAAGAAGAAAGAAAGAGATATTTATTTGGCCATTCTTGTACAGTATGTCGCTTATGATATAATAAAAGAAAGAAAAAAATAAAATAAAATAGAATAAAAAACATCGAAGTCTGGCCAAAAAGGCCCCTACCTCAGCTAATGCTATTACTGCTATACGCAGCAAAAGCGCTGGTTTTCAGGTAGGACCATTGATTCCGATCATTGAAGCAATATGCACGTGGGCATAGTGCATATTGCCTCCATGATCCCGACATCGGACGTAAAAGACAGTACACACACTATATAGTCTGTGGTCATGACAGTGACATTATCATATAAAAAGTACTTTGTCTTTGAAAATAACGCAACAGTGTTATTCGTTATTACAAAACAATCGTTATTGCCATTACTACTGTTTGTTCATAAGACAGTTTTGTATAGATTCCAGGTATCTTGTTTGTAAATCTTTGAGGTTGAGAGCCTGGAGATTCTGTAATACAGGTTTTATACCTATAGTCGGGTCAATTTAATAGGCCACATTTGACATTTCATTAAAATTCCTCAACTAACTTCTAATGGCGGACAAAAAATATTCAATATTTTATTAGTTTTGAAATGCACAAATGACCGTTGCTACAATGTTGCGTTCAGTGAAGTCTAAACATTGGTGATGTTCCTCAAAAAATCGAATGAATGCAGTGATTACTTATGGATGGATTTTTCATAATGAATTAATAGTCTAATTTTAATTAAAATAAAACATCTTATTCTTTTGTTTAAAAAAAATAATAACTTCATAAATAGAGAAATGATTAATGTAATTTTTTTTAAGACAATTAAACGCGTGTAATATTTATTATTACAGTACCTAAAAAAAGAGCGTATTCCCATTTAAAAGGCTGGCAACACGTTTATTGTTGCGGGCGGCGATAATCACTTACCATCAAGTGATCCATTTGCTCGTTTATCCCTCTATCTTATAAAAAAAGTTCTTTTGCATAATAACTGCATTCGATTCACATATGTGTGAAGTAAATATCGATTATTGCACAATAATCGGAGTGTTTAAGCAGGTCACCTCACTTAGGGATTGCAATCAAGAAAAACGGATCCGGTAATCCGGCATCATTTATTGGTTATGGTTAACGGCATCATTTAATGGTAGCAGTTAGTCATCATGATGGTATCTGTCATAATCACAAATACCTATAAGACTTGTTTGTTAGCATTCTCAAATACTTTAATAATGATTTTGATCTCATTTCAGTTAATTACGTAAGGTTAATTGTATCTATTAGATATTATAGTTACTTGATAATTAATATTGTTACTTATACATTGATCTATCTGTGAAAGTGAAATCTAGAAAGACTGAGCTAAATTTGAATTGTTTTCTTGTTGTATATTTGTCTCAACATTGGTTAGGAAATAAAGTCGATTTTATATATTTGTGATTTATTTTTTATAAACTACCTACATATAAGTGCAGTGACACTTGATTAACTCACTTATTTTGTACTGAAACGCGAAAATAATGTTGGTTTAATGAATGTGATTGATTGGAATCCGACCGTATCCGGGCGGCCTGAGTGTTGGTGTTACTGGGTGCAGGTGGAGTGGGAGTGGGAGTGGGGGTGGGAGTGGGGCGGCACGCACCTTGGCGGCGATGCAGAGGTACTTGAAGAAGCGCTGGTGCGCCGACCAGAACTGCCCCCACATGGTCTTGCGCATGCGCGACTCCGCGTCGATGAGCTCGGCCGCCTCCGTGAACCGCTGCATGGCCTCCACCCACTGTTGCCAACCACACAAGTGTTAGCCGATCCTTATAGCTTATGTATAACTCATTAAAATAGCCGTTCAATCAAACAGCTAGCCCTTTAAAATCTTATGCCCAAACTGCGTTAACTTAGCACTTGTATATATTTTATTTTGCATATTCTATGGATGCAGCCCAACCACGCTTTTATGTCAACTTTCTTAGGTATATAATGACGAACTTTATGCTGTTATTATAAATATGATTATGAAGTTATTTAATCAGTCGTTGTGCCACAAAACATTGAAGCTATACGAAAACTAATTATGCAAGACCGTCATGTTACGTATCGCGAGATAGAGGCTACTCTGGGCATATGTATGATAAGCATTAATAAAATATTACATGAACATTTGTTCGCGTTGGATACCGCACAACTTAACTCAGCATCAAAAAGAAGCTCGCGTCGAATGGTGCAAGAATATGTTAAAAAAATTTAACGGAGGTGACTCAAAATCTGTTTATAGCATCTACACAGGTGATAAGGGAGCGATACGGCGTAGTTGAAGATGTAGTGACAAAGATAGAGAAAGGGATGCATAGATGGTTCGGCCATGTTGAAAGAATGAATGAAGGAAGATTAACGAAAGAGATACACAAGGTCAGAATGATAGGACGAATCGGTGCAGGTCGACCTAGGCGGACATATCTCGATCAAATCGAAGAGGTCCTAAAGAAAGGCCGGATCAAGAGTACTCGCAACCGACGAGCATGCATGAAGACGCTCATGAAAGTGGAGGAAGTAAGAGAAGTGTGCCAGGATCGTAGCAAGTGGAGAGAGGTGGTGTCTACCTACCCCATTGGGAACAAGGCGTGACATGTATGTATGTATACATGCATACTTTAGTGATATAGATAGTATAGTAATGCGACGTCGTGCTCACCAGCGCCACGGCCTTGTCGTAGGTCTCCTTGAAGGCGTCCGTGAGCGGCACCTCCTCGATCTTGAAGCTGACCCCGTGGAAGGAGAGCTGCCGCGCGATGTACATCCCGCGCAGCTTCATGTCCATCGCCACTATCTCCATGGCGCCCACGCCCCTGCGGCCGGGGACTCGTTATCGTTATCTTGGTGACGTTCGCTACTTCGTAGGGACGACAAGAACGTCGCAACTGTTGGGTTACCGGGGACATGCGAGAACGTCATCTCGCAGAAGGAGGCAGCGGAGAGGGAGCGGGAAGAGGACGTCGAGGCCGCTCCTCTCCGCCGTAGACGGATAAGTAGAAGGCGAGCACACGCCAAGAGCGGTGCTCGCCTAATGACCCTACCACGAGGCTGCGTGCGTCTCTCCGTTTGGGAGACTGTCCAGGGGTTCTCGGACAGTCCCCCAGTCCTTGGCGTAGGCTCGACCAGACCTAGGTCGAGCCGGCCCCGGAGCACATGGTGGTAGAACCGCGAAAGCACACCCTGCCATGTGCCTTGAGAACTCAGGGGGGTTTTAGTGGGTAGGCCGGTCCTGTCAGACCGGAGAGCCCCAGACACGGCCGCGCCTAAGCAGCGCCGGTGTCACGGTGCAAAAGGTGTACTTCCCATAAAAGTGAAAAATGCAATTGATTTTTGTTTGAGAGAACTTGGCACGTTAAGTTACGGGTTCGAGTTGGAGATGTGTCAATCTTTACAGAAACGATTCAGTGGGTCGTGTCTTTCAAGCGATTCATTGATTCAAATCTCTAACAGCGCTTCAAAGGAATCATTCGTTCAATTGCATCTTGGTTCCAATCGGCACGCGGCGCTCGCACGTTTTTCAATAAGTATATAGTTCAGAGTCGGAGCGCGTCGGATCACGTCGCTCAATTGCATCTCGGTATCATTCGATACGCAACACTCACACGATTGACTCGAGTCACTGATATAATTAATCAATAGCAATATTTATATCATATATCAGAATATTTGTATCAGTGACTGTGAACCGATTAAATCGCTTTAGATTTTGTCTAATTATTAGTTCGAGTGCAATATGATTGCTTATGATTTTTTCATATTTATTCAATTATTTAGTTCTACCTTCGCCCACGTGAAATTAGTGTTTGTCAATTCTGGTCCCTTATGTTTAAAGTACCAAGATTCATGGTTTTATCTTTAATTCAATCCTTATTTCACCCCCACACTGGTAAAAATGTCAAAATGCTATAACAAACGATTTTTGTTTATGAAGTGATATTTGACTTGCATACTAACTTTCAACCCTTATTTCACCCCCTAGCTGGTCGAAATTTCAAAAATGCTAGAACAAATGTGTAATGATTTCTTATCAAGTGCTTAAATATAAAGTTTTATGGTTTTATCTTTTGAAATTAAGAAACCCCATATAAACTTTCAACCTTTATTATCAACACTTTCATTTTGAAATAAAAAGTATCCTAAGTTCTGTCTCAGGGTCTAAAGATTGTCTGCACCAAAATCGGTTGCGTGGTTTAAGCGGGAAAGCGTAACAGACAGAGTTACTTTCGCATTTATAATATTAGTTGGGATTTTTAATTGTAATGTAAATTCACAAATGTATGGTATGCAACAGGAGAAACTAAACTATATTGTGGGTAGATAGAGGAAGGTGGAAGCAGGTGGAGGAGATCGGGGAGGTATTGCAGCCTTCCCCGAAGACTCCCCTGTATGGGCAGGGGAGTGGAGGGTGGTCCCGGGACACATGACGGTCGAATCGCGAGAGCGCACCCCGTCATGTGCCCCGTATGGGCCCAGAGAACTCGGGGGGGTTTTAGTGGGTAGGCCAGTCCTCTTGCGCGAGGAAGTCGCGACCGCTACGGCGACCCGGGATGGACCACGCCCCTTCCGTGGCCGGGGGCGTCGTCGGTGGAGGGGACCGGGGGAGGTGTAGCTTCCCTCGAGGAGGGCTCCCCTCTAGAGAGGGGAGCGGAGGCTGGGGGTTCCCGGAAGTGGCCTTTGTGTTCCCGCGGGCTTCCTACAGGCCTGAGGCAGGCCGCAGGTCGTCCCTAAACAAGAAGTGGGAGGCAGGTACCGCTTCTCGACGGCGTTGATGAAGTCCATGAAGGTGGGGAAGGGCGTGCCGTCGCCCCAGATGCCGAGGCGCACCATGTAGGCCATGTGGCGCGGCTCGCACGCGCCCGTGGCGGACGCAGCTCGTCCCTAACAACAAGTGGGAGGCAGGTACCGCTTCTCGACGGCGTTGATGAAGTCCATGAAGGTGGGGAAGGGCGTGCCGTCGCCCCAGATGCCGAGGCGCACCATGTAGGCCATGTGGCGCGGCTCGCACGCGCCCGTGGCGGACGCAGCTCGTCCCTAACAACAAGTGGGAGGCAGGTACCGCTTCTCGACGGCGTTGATGAAGTCCATGAAGGTGGGGAAGGGCGTGCCGTCGCCCCAGATGCCGAGGCGCACCATGTAGGCCATGTGGCGCGGCTCGCACGCGCCCGTGGCGGACGCAGCTCGTCCCTAACAACAAGTGGGAGGCAGGTACCGCTTCTCGACGGCGTTGATGAAGTCCATGAAGGTGGGGAAGGGCGTGCCGTCGCCCCAGATGCCGAGGCGCACCATGTAGGCCATGTGGCGCGGCTCGCACGCGCCCGTGGCGGACGCAGCTCGTCCCTAACAACAAGTGGGAGGCAGGTACCGCTTCTCGACGGCGTTGATGAAGTCCATGAAGGTGGGGAAGGGCGTGCCGTCGCCCCAGATGCCGAGGCGCACCATGTAGGCCATGTGGCGCGGCTCGCACGCGCCCGTGGCGGACGCAGCTCGTCCCTAACAACAAGTGGGAGGCAGGTACCGCTTCTCGACGGCGTTGATGAAGTCCATGAAGGTGGGGAAGGGCGTGCCGTCGCCCCAGATGCCGAGGCGCACCATGTAGGCCATGTGGCGCGGCTCGCACGCGCCCGTGGCGGACGCGTACACCACGCGCGCGCCCGGCAGCCGCGTCTGCAGCTCCAGCGCCGTGAGCCCCGTCTTGGTGGCCTTGCCCGACCCCACGGGGCACAGGTTCTTCGCCTTGTGGCACTCGTCGAACACGATCTGCGCGCGCGCACGTGTACACCGCCGCTCAGGAAATTTATTTATATGCGTGGAAGCCGGTCTATGGTGCGAAGGTTTTTTCGAGATAAAAAATACCGCAAAACCTTGCTCAATGATCACTCTATCTATTGATGAAAACCGCATGAAAATCTGTGGAGTAGTTTTTGAGCCAAGCCTTTATTACGCATTCCGCGGGATCTGTCGATATTTCCGGGATAAAAAGTACCCTGTCATTTAATCCGGACTGGCACGCACGCGTCGCAGGCTACGGGTCGCCCCGTACCTACCATCGCCGCAATGATAATTTTTCGATTTAACGTAAGTTTGTACGTTTGATATCTTCTAAAGTACTGATCGAAATTACATGATGTAAAAGACAAATTTAATCTAGGTTTAATGTCCAAGCTTACTAACATGTTTATTTGGATAAGAATTAATGTTATACATACTTAAAATGGCTTTGTAAATAAGCCATTATTTCTTGTAAAAAGTAAAAGATAAAAAGCAGTTATTGTGAGTTATTCTTGAGAGATAGACATATACTATCGCGGACTTTTTTGTGGACTTCAGGGTTTGGCCAGCGTTTGCAATATAAGCGCAAAAAAGTGAGTTGATTTACGACATCACATTAAAAATCTCAAAAATTGACACTGTTCTGCTACTACATTGTGCATGTTTTATACATATAAACCTTCCTCTTGAATATACCTATTTATTAAAGAAAACCGCATTAAAATCCGTTGCGTGGTTTTAAAGATTTAAGCATACATAGCTACATACACACATACAGACACCTGGAAGCGACTTTGTTTTATACTATATAATGATTACTTTATAGAAAGCTCTTTCGAATCGTCTAATTCTTTTCCCCTACCACACCTATTCAAGACGTATTTTTTCAGTTAAAGTAATAACAACATTTACAATAAATTATGTCGTTATCATACAATGTATATATGTACTATGTATTGACCTCATTACCAATGTCAAAAGCAAGTCGCCCAGCGGTGCCCAAAAATACTAGCACCGTTTACTGGAAATTCCCATTTATTACTTTACTTAATTTGTGTCAGTTTTAAGGCAAACATTCTGTATCCAACTTCGATTAGAGATAGACCTAAGTGTAATTGTAATATCATTTATTAAAGGACATTGTTCAATTTTAGCCTAAGAACCGATGTGAATATAAATTATACTATAATTTTTATATATTTTTATATTATTTGAAACATATTTTAGTATTTCACGGACACTTCAAAAAATAAATTCCAAATAAAAAGTTGGGTCACAATTATTGATACTGTATAAAATGTTTTCCGTCAACCAGTGCTGCCAGTTTCGGAAGTTTTCGCGATTTCGGTAAACACGGATCGAATTGAAAACCTCCTCCTTTTTGAAGTCAGTTATTAAAATTAGTTGATAACACTTTATTTATTTAAATACCTAAATTGACTAGCTAGAAAAAAACTAGTATTATATATTTTTTAAGCGAAATCGCGAATTCTAGTTTGGCATTCAAGTATTATAGTTTTTCGTAATTGGCAACACTGGTGTACTTCATACCTTATCTGTGTCCGTTGCATTTAATTTTTGATTGCTTTGCGACTATCGTTTCTTTTGGAATTTTCTATGCGTTTCATGGTTTTATTCTAACAACTTTGGCTTGATTACGGACTCCGATTACATTGCGTAGGTACTTAGTAGACTCGGATGTGTGTAAAGGACTGGATTTTGTAAAATGATAATTGTCAAAGAATTATCTTAAACTTGACTAGGTACTATCTCTTTTCCTAGTATCTAGTATAGTAGTCCCTTCCTAGTTCTAGAAGAGAACATATATAGCTGTACATAGTATTGTTAATATTACTTTGATATTACTACTCTGATATTTCACGCAAGGTTGGTTATTTTTTATTTATAACCTCAAAATATTAACTTTTTTCGTAATTATTTTAGTTTCCTGAAGTGTCCTTTCGTGAAAACTTCATAGGATTCCATATAATTTTAAGAGTTTATATAAGTCACTTTTGATTCGAACGGTTCTTAGGCAGAACATGTATGGAGCCGGAACAATGTTTTTTTATAAAGTAATTTTGTTTTTTTTTGGGACTGTGTTCTCCATAATTAGTTACACGAGAAAACAAATATTTACACTTTGGAATGTATCCTTAAATCAAACACTAAGCATTGCGCGCAAGAGGCGGGGAGCGGGGAGGCGGGGAGGGTGGAGCGGCGGGGAGGTGGGGAGCGTCGCAAAGGATACGAGTCCGTCGAAGTCGGGCCCGCACCACTGCAGCAGCTGCTTGAGCCGCGAGCGGTACTTGGCGGCGGACGCGGCGCCCGCCTCGCCGATCAGCGCCGAGTACGTGCAGAACACCACGCCCTTCTTCACGCCGCCGTTCACGCCCGACGAGATCTTCGCGTACTTGAACTGCGCCCGCCCGCCCATGGTCAGTCATACTTGTTAACACATATTTTGTATCTACAATATTTGTATACGTATATCCATCCATTTCTTTACCGACGTATTCCCAGAGGGCTACACTATGGGGTTCTTCGAGAGGGAAGTAAATAGGTTTTTAAAGAATCGACAACGCGCGAGTGACACCAGGCACCAGGCTTACCATCAGGAGGGCCGCAGGCCTGTTTGCCATCATCGTGACATAACAAAAAGTGACATGTTTACAGAAGAGTTAAGGCGGCAGGTACCGTTAGCGAAAACTGACATAGTCATTAGTTGCCTGGAGAGACACGATCGATGGTTGATGGTCAATTGTCGATTGTCGATAATCGAAGATCGACGGACGATGATTGATGGTCAATTGTCGATGATCGATGATCGACGGTCGACGATTAATAGTTGATTGTCGATTGTCGATGGTCGATGATCCATGATCGGCGGTCGACGGTCTATTGTCGATTGTAAACGGTCGATGGTTGATGGTCAATTGTCGATGGTCGAAGATCGACGGTTGATGTTCGATGGACGATGGTTGATGGTCAATTGTCGATGATCGACGGTTGATGGTCTATTGTCGATTGTAAACGGTCGATGGTTGATGGTCAATTGTCGATTGTCGAAGATCGACGGTTGATGTTCGATGGACGATGGTTGATGATCAATTGTCGATGATCGACGGTTGATGGTCTATTGTCGATTGTAAACGGTCGATGATTGATGGTCAATTGTCAATTGTCGATAGTCGAAGATCGACGGTCGATGGTTAACGGTCGACGACTGATAGTCAATGGTCGATGATCGACGGTCAATTGTCAATTGTCGATGGTGGACGGTCGAGCTGGAGGTGGAGGTGCAGGTGGAGGTGGGGCGGGGTGGGGGGTGGGGGGTGGCGCACCTTGTTGAGCGGGTACACGGGGATCCTGCCGGCGCCGATGTCGCGCAGGTCGCGCTCGGCGTCGTACTTGAGGTCGTTGGAGACGGACACCCAGATGGCGCGCTTGCGGCCGCGCAGGTAGTTCTCGTAGATCATGCCGGCGATGGTGCGCCCCTTGCCCACGCCCGCGCCGTCGCCTGCGCAGACGCACCGCACCGCACTACACTGCACTGAACTCACTTGCTCATTTTTTAACTCAATTCATAATCGGCCATTATTAGCGTTTAACTCTACTTAAGCAATACTTCTCTATTCCCATGAATCTTGAGCAAAAGCTTACAGTATCCACAGAGGCTGCTAACTTTATAGGGGGGCTTTGGAATAGTTAATTGAATTTAAATTTGATAGCTTCGATAGCTCAGTTGGTAGAGCGCTGGGCTGTAGATCCATAGGTCGCTGGTTCAGATCCGGCTCGAAGGACCAATGTTCGAGTTGCCCCGACAAAGGAAAATGGTATTGATGTGGTAACTGGTATATTATATTAAAACTAACTGATTAACTAAAATAAATGTGGTTTGAGTACGCGCGACTGGTATGGTTGGTTAATGCGAACTGAAAAATGTGCAATATAATTTCGTGCAGCAGAGCTAATTGAGGTCAATACAAAAATGTGATGTTATAGGAAAATGCGTTGTACGTAGCTAGCTCGTACACGTACAATAGTCCAATCATGAGTCCCAAGTGTGAATAAAATGATACGACCACAGAATCTTTAACGATCTGACAGAAAATTTAGTTAAATTATTTTCTAAACTTGTCACTTCTAATGATAATTTTATACGTAGTAGACTAGATGTTGATATGAAATTATTAATAACAAATATGATATAGTTTGACACGTCAAGAAATAAACAATCGTGTCGATTTTTTAATAATAAAAATAATTTGATAATTTTTCGATCAGATGGTATAATATATTTTTTCATTCCTTGTTTAGTTATTTTTGCCAATGTTCATATCGTTTTCTATGAATCTAAGTTGTTGAACAGTTTATTCCGATTTTAAACCCTTTTAGTGCCAAGGAGCGCCGTGGCGCTGCTCTCGCTACTTGCGAAAAATGCCAGTCACGCGAGTCACAGCGATCCTTTTGACAGTTCATTATTGGCCCACACAGGTGACGTTTAAACAAAAATTGTCACTGTAAATGCACTTTTTCAGCATTTTTGGCATACATTGGTAATATATGTATGACACTAAAAGAGTTAAAGACATCAGAACATTATTTGTAATTCAGCTCCGCCGGCAGCGCCAGGCTGTACGTCACGTCCGCCGGCTGCACCGCCGCACGGCGGCAGGCGAGGCAGGCGAGGCAGGCGCGGCAGGCGCGGCAGGCGCGGCAGGCGCGGCAGGCGCGGCAGCTGCGGCAGGTGGCACTGACCGACGAGGAAGCCGGCGCGCGCGCCGGCGGGCAGGTGGTGCTGGTGCGCCTGCGCGGCGTACACCACGGCCTCGAGCTGCAGCGCGGACAGCAGCCCGCCGCGCACCAGCTCCGCCGGCAGCGCCAGGCTGTACGTCACGTCCGCCGGCTGCACCGCCGCACGGCGGCAGGCGAGGCAGGCGAGGCAGGCGCGGCAGGCGCGGCAGGCGCGGCAGCTGCGGCAGGTGGCACTGACCGACGAGGAAGCCGGCGCGCGCGCCGGCGGGCAGGTGGTGCTGGTGCGCCTGCGCGGCGTACACCACGGCCTCGAGCTGCAGCGCGGACAGCAGCCCGCCGCGCACCAGCTCCGCCGGCAGCGCCAGGCTGTACGTCACGTCCGCCGGCTGCACCGCCGCACGGCGGCAGGCGAGGCAGGCGAGGCAGGCGCGGCAGCTGCGGCAGGTGGCACTGACCGACGAGGAAGCCGGCGCGCGCGCCGGCGGGCAGGTGGTGCTGGTGCGCCTGCGCGGCGTACACCACGGCCTCGAGCTGCAGCGCGGACAGCAGCCCGCCGCGCACCAGCTCCGCCGGCAGCGCCAGGCTGTACGTCACGTCCGCCGGCTCCACCGACGACAGCGACGCCGTCTCCACCACCGGGTCCGGGTGCTTGCAGCCCAGCTTCACTGGCACGCAACCAACGCACACCTATTACTTATTCATTCCGCACCATTTTTCAACATTTTACGACCGAACCGATAATATTGTTTGATGAGGAGATCCTAGAGGGAGGTCGAAATCCAGTAATAGAGCATCTACTGGGTGAAATCATTCAGATATTGAAAGACTGAGAAATAGTAACATTACTCGGTTTGTTATCACAGCAAGATGAAAATGATGAATACAGGTTACAAGCAATGAACCTGGAAAAGCAAGAGGGCTGGACAACTTCAGGGAAATTCTATTGCTTTTCAAATGTTGCTACTGCCTGCTGTCCAATCTCATGGTCCGAGGGATGGAGTTCGCCGCCTGTACGAGGGCGTCGTGCGATCCGTGGCCATGTATGGGGCTCCCGTGTGGTCCCGTGTGGCAAGATTGCGCGAGGTCCCCCGCTGCAGAGCTCTGCTACGGAGCTTGCAGCGGATAATGGCCATACGGATCGTACGAGGCGGCGACGGTTCTGGGACGCTCCCCCCTATTCGACATCCTGGCCGACATGTACGCGGCGACGTATGCGTCGTGGCGTGTCGGCCGGGGGAGCGAGGGGGGAGGAGCGCCCTGGAACCCGCGCGCGAAGTGCCTAAACGGGAGTGGCACCGACGGATTGTGGCGGCCTGGCGTGCGCAGCTCGAACCACGGATCGGTGCCGTGCTCCCGCACCTCGAAGCTTGGCTCCACGGGAAGAAGGAGGTCACCTACCGACTGACTCAGATGCTCACCGGGCACGGCTGCTTCGGTATCTGTGTCGAATAGGACGGGAGGGATCGACACGATGCTACCTTGACTCGGCCCAGCATACGCTAGCGGAGTGCCCCGCGTGGGCCTCCGAGCGCCGAGTCTTGGTCGCAGATCGGGCGAGATCTGTCTCCGCCGGCATTGATTGCGACAATGCTGGCGGACGAAGGAGGTTGGAGGGCTGTGGCCTCCTTCTGTGTGATGCTCCAGAAGGAGGCGACGCCGGGCTCGGTAGCACAGCTGCGGCGCCGCCGCGGATCACTAGCGGAGGCGTGTAAGTCGCACCCGCGAATACGGCGACCCGGGAGGGACCACGCCCCTCCGATGGCCGAGGGGCGTCGTCGGTGGAGGAGATCGGGGGAGGTATTTGCCACCCCCGAGGAGGGCTCCCCTGTATCGACGGGGGAGCGGAGGCTGGGGGTTCCCGGAAGTCGTTATCGTTCCCGGAGACTCCCTATATGCCTGAGGAAGGCCATTGCTGAGGTTTTTAGTGGGTAAGCCTCCCCCTTGTGGGGAGGAGAGCCCCACACAACCATCGGCTCTCCGCAGCCGGGGTATGGAATTTAATGCATTTTCCTCAGCGGAACAAAAAAAGTTTACAAGCGAGGAACCTGGAAATGCAAGAGGGCTGGACAACTTTAAGGAACTAACTATCATAAAATCTATTAAACTTTGAGCAGTGTCAACTACGGTATTACTGTCCGCCTTTGAAAAGAATGCTTCTAAATCAATAATTTTCTTACAGCCTTAAGGATTGCAAACATTAAGTACAACTCACGCTTAGTCGGCATGTAATCTGCGTAAGTCTCTGCTACACCCATTTCTTCATCGTCGACTTCCTCTTCATCGCCATGCTGTATTGTGTTTTAATGAAATTAGCAGAGTAACAACACAAAAGAAAACCAAATTATTATATAATTGGCACAAATAATTACCCAGCAATAAAATATAATTTAAAAAATGCAATAAAAATATTTAAAAGTAATTATTTCAATATTTGTCAAAAAATTACCTTATCCGGGTGCCACATGCCCGGCTTGGCCTGTCCCCAAGCGGGTAAATTGGCAAACTGTCCCAACATGCCAGCGAGGGGCCCACCCATGCCGGAAGCCAATATCTGGTTCAGATTCTGCATCAGGTACGAGTTCATGCCCGGCATACCCATCATTTCCACTGCAACAGAACATTGTAAACTAAACATACCACCCTAGCTTCCTCGACTTTCAGTAATATTTTCATGCAAGCTCGTTGGTTACGGGTAGACTTGACCAGACTTTCCTTCAGTATATCATCTATTTAGTGCAAGTATGTTCATCTAGGTCGTCCCCTATCAGCCTTGTGAGTTTAGGGTCGTCAACGATACGCTCAGCTCGTCTCGGAGCCGAATCAAAAGGTCCAAGCTGGTATCGAGGTGCTCCCGCCCACGGATGACTACTGGACCTGCGATTTGTATGGTGGTAGTCTTTACCTCGTGGAGAAGTACCGTTTGGCTTTGTTAAGCACACCTAGTTTTTTCAACGCCAACTTGACCTTGTCATCTAAGCGACTTCGGATGAGACGTCGCTAGAAATGTTGACACCGAGGATCCCAATATTCTTTGAGATGGTCAATATGGCAAACGGCGGTGAAATATGGCGATGCATCATCTATAGTGTGCTATAGTGATGAGCTTGTGTCGCTCGTCAAGTATTAACCGTTTGTGTGAGACAAACGACAGCAAATATCGAGCGTAAGCTGCAATGTATGCAAAATCTGAAACAACCGCTACCTAAAATATATCTATTATTTATCTCTTGATAAAGAAAGTGTATTACTTTCTATCTATCTATCTACCCTTTGAGGGGCTTAACGCACTGCAGCGCGAACACACAAACACTCTTTAAACACGGCCGCTTGCGTTAGTTATTTCTGTTACATTTCTTTGAAAATAAGAAATACGGTTATTTCAGTAACGTTTTTTACGTATTATGAAATATTAAGCCACAAAAGCTTAATATTTCATATTTTTAAAGATCATACAAAAATACATATCACTAGCTGTGCCAGCGACTTCGTCCGCGTGGAATAGTTATTTTGAGCATCATATTTATTTTTGCAAACAACCACCTCAGCTGTTACCCTTTACCATAAAAACGATTCCAGTGAGTTAACATTAAAAGATAGACATATACTGTCGCGGACATTTTTTTAGATCATTTTGAGAGGAATAATTCTTTCATTCATATTTTTTCGGTATCTAGAACCATTTTCGCAGCGCACGCGACGGAAGCCCTCAAAGATGAATAATTTTCCTCGTTTTTTCCACATTTTCCATTATTTCTTCGCTCCTATTAGTCGCAGCGTGATGTTATGTAGCCTAAAGCCTTTCTCGATAAATGGGCTATTCAATAAAAAAAGAAATTTTTCAATTCGAACTCCTGGTCAAATAAACCAACAAACTCTTCAGCTTTATAATATTAGTATAGATTATTTATTAATCTAAAACGAAAAAGGTCACGAAAGAACTAATAGAAATTAGTATTCAAATACATACATACATATTTTTTTTATAAAAACCATTCATGAATTTTCTACGCATAATACAAAACCAAATTAAATAAAACACAATATCTACAGAATACAGATAAGAATACAGATCGGGGCAACAATTGCTAAGTACAAAGCTATAATTGCTGATGAAGGCAAAATACAAACATTGACTTGACATAACTAATTAGTACTGGCTCGATAGGCGAATACGGAATTAAGGGACAGAATTGAAAAAAGAACATTATTATTTTTCTACTGAGTCCAGGCAAAAACACAAGAAATAAAAAACCCGGTAAATACATACATAACTATAACTACATAGAGCAGGCAAGAATATCCGTGTTAATAAAAAAATGTATATTTTGTTATCAATTTCTTGTTCAACCGCCAGATTGGATTTGTTAAATAAATGTATGTTTCCACTAGTTGTTAATATCATAGATAATTGCCATAATTACATGCTCCAATAGAGGTTACTGTCTACACATAATTACATAACTACTATGTACGGGCAATGCAGGATCCGGCAAAAGTATACACTTGAACAGAACTAGTACGAGCAGGAAAGCAGGACTCGGAACCGGAGAATTAACTTTGTTCAATAAACCGTTATAATTAATAAAGAAACCGGTATCAGTTACATCAAAAATATCTGTCAAAAACCGATAAAAATCGGTTATTACTACAATATAAAAATGAAGTTATATATAGTTGACTAACTTACGAATATCCTTCGAAGTCGAACTTACCACCTTGTTTCTCAAAACAGAATAGGGTCTTGGACTGTAGTAATAAAATGATATGTTGTTTGATAAATAAAGGGATAGTGTATGCCTTCGATCATATATTTCTGTAGATACACAATTCCATGGAAAATCAAACAAAATATCGACCCCGCGTCTATACATAGAAGAATAGATGTATATTATAGTACCAAATTTGAAAAAAGTTCTAAAGTGTCATATAATTTAAGCCAATTTAAATCTTAAGTAACGTAATGAAGTATGAAAATAAATCCTTGTTAAGGTCGTTACATATTATCTTCTGGTTTCGATGATATAATGATGCCGTGAAATCAGAAATGAACAATACATATTTGAAAACAAATATATTGGATAATAAGCCCTTAGTCCGTTGCAATTAAGCACAAATTCATTTCACATAATAATGCTCCTACGTTCCATTTGACTCCGAATATTGTGCTCGCGTCTTATCGCATCCTACTTGAACATAGACAGCAGTGGAGATGCTTAGTTTTTTTTTTTACACTTATCTTAACAGTACGGAAACTTTTTAAAATTTAAACATAAAAAAAGAAGTATGTAGTATTAGGTGCTAAGGAAAGTACAGACTTTATTAAGACAGGGTTTCTCAGCCTTTATTTTGCCGAGCCTTACAAACAAAGAAAGCGGAAAACTAAAAAAAAAAAGAAAGAAAATCACAAAAAATGGTATAGGCGACTCCATCATTCCACTGACCTTTTTCTGAAACATTAGCTCTGTGCTATTTTTTCCTATGAGTGAGCCACTCGAGACAGAAAGAGATAGATGCGATGCGTTACGCATGGTACGCAAGCGTTTTAAATTGATATTTTAGTAATACATAATATGAATAAAAGTGTTTTACTCATAAAAAATGCGCTAATAAATTAAGATAAAGATATACTTATTGGAAGTATGACATTCCATCCTTCTTTTGCACTTTACGTGTGTCATTTTTACAAGTATAAACTACGCATTTCGGCATCGCTGGCGTTATCAATCGCGCGCGGCCACCGAATGAATGAGAGCGAAACAAGGCACATTTACTGTTTGTGCCTTGTTTCGCCGGTGCCACTTTTTAGACGGTAACTGTGTATCTACAGAAATATATGATCGAAGGTGTATGCGATTAGAATTAATTATTAACAGGAATAATTAGACAAGAATTATAACTTTTCTTTATTGTTAACATAATAAATGATTATTTTTAATGTGAAAGTCACATGACTACAAGCGCCAATCACAGCGCGTGACGTCATTTGTCATTGTCACTTGTCACGTACTACTTGTTTACGTTGTTTGTGATTTCGAAACCTCGTTTATTTCTCGCATATTCTCTGTGATTTAAAGTTTTAGTCGTTTGCTTGAAGTAAAATTTCAGTTTATTTACGATGACAAAGAAATTCGTAAGAGCTGATAGTTCAAATTTGCCAGGTATCGACGTCATGATGGTGGCAGAATTTTTCGCTAAAACCCTGATTTTATCTCATCGGAATTCAGAAATGTAAAAACTGTCGCGTAAGTATCATTACACACATCAAAAGTAAATCAAAATTTCTTTAAATTTGATTTTAAGTGACCCATGGTTGGTTGCAATGTAACCTTCAATGTATTGTTTTTGTTTTAGATCGTGCAGGGAAACGTATGGAGATGATGCTATAGGTTATGTGGAACTGTGCCGAGAAAACGATATATGTATAGTTAAATGCAAATTGTGCCCACAGTACAAAGTTCACAATAAACAATATAAAGTAAATCATCAACTTTATTAATTGATTTTTCCAGTCTCGTCTTGCCAGTACCATCCATTTTTTTCGCTTATTTATATCATGAGGCACAGGTATAAATAGTTTGTCAGGTGTATTATTTTCGCACAGGGGAACTGAACAATACATATAATATTTAATTGCACTCATTTTCGATATAGATTACGAAATATAACCGAACGTTTACACACGCTGTGTCAATGAGCAAGTAACCTCTGTATGATAAGTGACGTCATAATAAAAGAGTGGTGTTTTAGCGCGAAATTCAAATGTGAAAAATAATTATCAAATTTTTTACAAAGAATAAGGTAATTTCAGTAGGAAAATATTTTTAGCAGCTTTTTAGATAAGTAAACAATAGGTTAAAATGGTTTTCATGAAACAGTCCAAGACCCTTTTGTAAATAAAATGGTTCCACAGTTCAAACATTACCACAATCGAAGTCGATTTGAGGTCCATGATGAAATTTAAAAATAAAACACCAAGTACTAATTTAAAAACATTACAAGCATAAACTAAAGAAAACGGTATATATTTTATTTCCTTCTAAGCATGAACCTTAAAGGAAAATCAACTAAGGATTGACATTTAAATAACTATTTAATATTTAGAAACAATTATATTTATAATAAAATAATGTAATCAACAAATAAAATAATTTTTAGAAGAAAATAAATCGACTTCTAATTTATTAAATAAAAATTATATGTGAACACGTCTGACGAATGACCTACCCAAAAAGGATTAGCAAAATCAATCAATAATAGGCTTGTATCCACTATGAACAAATCTGATGCATTAGGTTGCATAACTATTAAGATGATCATTTAATTATGAAAAAACAAAGTTTTATAAAATAATAACTTTTGATTATTTATATTTTTATAAAATAAAATTGCACAAAATAAGCCATAAGTCACGTGACAGCAAACACCAATTAAAAAGTGTTACGTCACGCCGTGCGAAACGTCAAAGTCAAAATGTCATTCCCAAGTGTCTTGTGGAAGTGCGAAAAAGAATGGGCATCATTCCTTCTCGCGAGTGTCAGCCACTTTTTACGTATCTGCTGATTGTTTGGCACGTATATAAATAATTTTTTTGGTGTTTTTATACTTGTGCTTGTACACTGGGGCACTATGCAGTACTTGTAATACGATGAATCCATTTATTATTAAAATAACTTCACAATACCGAATATTCCGATACTAAAACAGCTGTGTTTTGCACGGCGTGACGTCATTCAAGACGCCATGACAGTCATGAGCGTTTTTGATGACTAATGTCAAATATTTAATTAAATGCAAAATTATTCTTATAAATAAGCATTTTTTTTCAAAATAATAATTATTTTGTATAGAATAGGCATCAAGGTATATTAGTATCTAACTACTGAAATTTAGGCAACAAGCCAAGTCTGGACCGGCGTCCGAGGCCTGCGGGCAAGAATACAGCGTGAAGCTAGTGGACCGCGGGAGTACTCACTCTGCGCCAGCAGCGAGGCGGCGTTGAAGGCGGCGGACGAGCCCGGCGCGAACGGGCCCGCGCCCGCGCCCGCTCCCGCGCCCGCCACCGCCACCGCCCCCGCGCCCGCGCCCGCTCCCGCCCCCGCCCCGGGCACTACAATATTTGCTCGTTAGCCTACACGTGTGGCCACGATAACAGGAACGAAGCGACGAGTATAAGCGGCCATTGCATGACGGGCTTTGCTATCTTACCACACGGCTATAAGTGATATGTTACTTTATAAACGAATTTCAATCGATAGCGCTGTGGTCGCGGCACTGATCGAGTGTTTTTGGAATGTCATCAGGCGCTCCCACGGGAAAGAAAAACATCGTCAGACTACTTGCATACAGCTGCGAAGAACCAATCCGTAGTAGCCTAAAGTCTAATCGATGAAGTATATGAGTTGTGGTGATGAAACGAACTTCACAATGGCTGTGAATACTAATAAATCGTAAAGGAGCCGTCCATCCATTAAGGGAGGCTTGGGGGATTGAAAAAATCACGAAATATCACAAGGGGGAGGTGGACTCTAATATCATACATTCTGGCCTTAAAATGTATGTCTGACACCTCCACTCTCGTAGACACACCAGCTAAATCTTTGTCACCAAACTGTAGTTTTAATGAAAATCGCTCAGTAGGAGAATATCAGACTTATCAGTCTGTTTCCTTAGACAGGACAATCAATAGTAAATCATCTGAGCAGCCAAACCATCTAAAATATGTAATTATATGTGATGAAATTGGCAAAGATTTGGGTTGGTTGCTGCAGAGTGGATTTGGTAGGGATACAATTAACTATTGCATGCCAGGTGTTACAATGCACCAATTAATGACAAAGTTAGATACTCTTCAGATTGATATAACACAAATTTAATCATTCTAGTTGGTAATAGAGGAAATTTAAATAAAAAGGACTTGGTTTCTTACTATGACACATTATGTTGTCTTAATGTAAATAAAATAGTAATGTTTACATTACCTTATAGTAAAAGCCTGTCTTATGAAGAGAATAATATTAGATATAAGTTGAATTCAACATTGAGTACGATGTCTCAGTACTATAAAAAAAAATACATTTAATTGATATTAATAAATTAATATCTAAATTGTATATGACAAAAGATAAATATTATCTTACTTCTTATTATAAGAGACAAATAGCTTTATCGCTATTATATTATTTTACACATATAGCCAAAACTTTGGCTAGTACATCTGCTTCTATTGAGCAGGACAATAAAATTAGATTAAGAACGTCTTTGGAATTTGTTCCAAATATAACTAATAATATCAATTGTTTAAATTAACAAATGAGACAAAAGATAAAACATCTTGCTATCCAAAGACAAAAGATAGGTCCAATTGCTTAAATTTTGTTCATCAGAATATACAGGGCTTGTCTGGCAAAGATTTAGAAATTAGTTTATTTCTTAATTATGAAAGCATTGACATATTATGTGTTACAGAGCATTGGTTAAATAGCTCTCAGTTACCTATGATAAATTTTGATAATTACAGAGTTGTGAGTTCATTTACCAGAAATACAGCTATTAGAGGTGGATCTTTGATAATTTTACATAATTCCCTAAAATGTAAGGAACGTAAAGACTTGCATCTTATTCCATTGAACGAACAATAGAATTATCATGTGTGGAACTTGAAAAAATAATTATTATCTGTGTTTACCGGCCCCCCTCAGGGAACTACCAAGAGTTTGAGTCTGTTATGGAGGAAATACTGAGAATTATTTGTAAGAAAAATAAAAAAGTAATTGTTTGTGGAGACTTTAATATAAATATATTAGACATGTCACAGCTGTCTAGCAGATATTTAAATCTATTTAAATCATTCAATTTAGTTAATGTCTTTGATGAACCTACTAGAGTAACACCTACGTCAGCCACTTGTATAGATAATATTTTTTGCAACAGTGATGTTACTAAAAAATCCATAGTTAATTTCATTAATTCTGACCATAGTGGACAATTTGTGACTATTGAGCACCATCATGCACCATTGGTCCTTGAGGTTACTTGTAGGCCTATTACAAAACACGGTGTTGAAAAATTTAAAAATAATGTTAATGATAGAATTTATTCTTTACCATTAGATGATAGTAACCCAAATAGTTTATATAACAGCGTCTTTAATGTTATCAAAAGTGAATCTAGTAAAATATTTAAACAAAAGTCCATTAAGATTTACACGAGTAAAAAGAAATTCAGTGACTGGGCTACACCAGGTATTTACAAAAGTAGGAGAAAATTATATGAGCTATATGCCCTAAAATCTAATTCTAGGGACCCTGAATTTATTGAGTATGTAAGAAATTACTCTAAAATATTTAAAAAAGTCTGTGTTACAGCTAAAAAACTTTTTATTGCCAATAAAATTAATGTTTCAAAAGATAAAGTAAAAACTGTTTGGAAAGTAATAAACCATGAAACAGGGAAAATAAAACAAAACGAACATACTTATTCGCTAAAGGTTAAGGATAAGTTAATTCAATCTGATAACGAAGTTGCCTCCGAATTTGAAAGGTTTTTCCACCAAATACCTATAGATACTACTTGTAGCCTCGGATCATGTTCAAACGGTGCGGTCGCCCTCCTTGAATCAAATGTAAACAAGATTAAGGAATCTTTTCATTTTAGACATATTGATGCTGAATTTATCCTCAAAACTTTTAAATCACTTAATAATAAGAAAACAGAGGATCTGTGGGGTATCTCAACTAATATTATTAAACCAATTATCTCTGAAATTGCGCCTCACCTAGCCCTAATTTTCAATAAATGCATTGATGAGGGGGTCTTTCCAAATCTTATGAAAAATAGTAAATTAATTCCACTTTACAAGTCTGGCGATAAGAGTGACCCTACTAATTTTAGACCCATTTCTATATTACCAGCCTTGAGCAAAATCTTTGAAAAGATTATTTATAATCAGCTATCATCTTATTTTACCCTTAACAAGTTATTTCATTGCAACCAATATGGTTTTACCAAGGGTAAATCCACTACAGACGCTGGAATTTCACTTTTAAAACACATTTTTGATGCTTGGGAGGGCAGACAAGACGCAATAGGTATTTTCTGTGACCTTTCTAAAGCATTTGATTGCGTAAGTCACGACACATTAATGAGGAAATTAGGGCATTATGGTGTCTCTATCAAGTCACTCGGCCTTATTAAGTCATACTTGTCGGATCGAATACAAAAAGTAGTTATTAATAAAACTGAATCTGCTGGAACTTCACTAGTTATGGGCGTGCCTCAGGGATCAATATTAGGTCCTTTACTATTTTTAATATATATTAACGACCTTCCTTACTATACAAGCACTTTATGTGAAACAGTGCTATTTGCCGATGATACTTCTCTTGTTTTTAAAGTTGACAGAGGCAGCAATTGTTCGGACGAGGTAAATAGTGCTCTATCAAAAGTTCTACAATGGTTTACATTAAATAATCTTTCATTAAATTCGAGAAAAACCAAATTTGTTAAGTTTTCTATACCAAATGTAAGGCAGGTTAATACACCCTTAAATATTAATGGTGAAGTGGTATCTCTTGTTGAGAGTACTAAGTTTTTAGGCATACACTTAGATTCCAGATTACAATGGTATATCCATATTGATGCTCTGTCAAGCAGACTTAGCTCAGCTGCGTATGCTGTTAAAAAATAAGACTTCTAGCTGATGTTGAAGCAGCAAGGTTAGTTTACTTTAGTTATTTTCATAGTGTAATATCTTATGGCATTTTGTTATGAGGATCAGCTGCCACCATTGAAAGTATTTTTATACTACAGAAAATAGCAATTAGAGCTATATATAATTTAAGACCAAGGGATTCCCTTAGGGATAAGTTTAAAGAAATTAACATTTTAACATTGGCGGGGCAGTACATCTATGAAAATATAATCTATGTACACAAATATTACAATAATTTCATTAAGAATAGCGATGTTCATAAATTAAATACAAGAAATAAAAATAAGCTTGCTGTTCCAAATTTTAGATTACGTAAAACACAAAACTCATTCTTGGGTAAATGTATAACTTTTTATAACAAGTTACCACACAGTATTGTTAATCTACCTTTTAATAAACTTAAAACTCGAGTAAAAAAAACTTTGATGAGCAAAGGATATTATCGAGTCCAGGATTACTTGGATGATCGAAGTGTCTGGGACTAAAAAACCCTCGCTCGTTGAAATAAACAAATTGTTTATAAATTCATAGGTAACTGTGTAACATAATAACATGTATATTTAACTGTACCTATTATAATAACCTTTTGTTACTTGTATAATACATTATTGCTAGTTTTTAAATGATTGTATGCGCGTGTCCTGCGGTTGATTTTTTTTTTTAGTTGTGCTAATTTACACGGGTACCTGTTTTTGGTAATTTGTATCCTTCTGTGGCTTAAGGGTAGTCATACTCTCATTAAAATCTCTTCGGCAGTGTCGTGTGAGGCGGGTCGTTACGTTCCCTAAAACTTGGTTGAGCGAAGCGATGGCTGGTTCATGCGTCATGCTCGTGAACGGGTGCTGCCAGCGGAGATGAGTCTGCTCTTTGCTATACTGGGTACTACTCGTATTTATTATAATTTTAATTTAACTTTAATATATTCTTTTAAAACTGTATGACACGGCATTCCTAATATAGGCATGTTTTCTAAATATTTTTTTATTAATTATACTATGTAATGGAAAGTGACTTCATGAATTATCAATATTGAAGTCATTTTCCAAATTGACGACTCTGTATCTATTTAATACAGGGAAAAAAAACAGCCCTTGCTGAGTTTCTTGCCGGTTCTTCTCAGTACAAGGTCTCCCGCCGTAGATTTGCGAACCGATGGCGTAGCTTTTCGACATTCACAAGTGCTTGTAACAGCCCAGACTGAATAAATGATTTTGAATTTGAATTTGAATTTGAATTTGAATTTCAATATCACAATACCACACGATTTTTCAAAACATAATTTTCATATCGATTTATTCAATAGTTACCTATATATGTAGATTTAATATAACTATATTAATTATAATTCTAATTTTAATATGATTCATTTATTACATTATATACCAATCAAAAATAACAAATCTTTTTGTGTCCTTAATTTGGGGATAAAATAATATTATACTTTATACTTAATATTCGAATATATACATATTCTTTGTAGGTATTAAAAAATCACATGATGATAGATGCTGGGGGTTGGTTAATCTTAAATCTCACCACATATCAAGGGGGGGGGGGGTTGATGGAAGGCCCCAAAGTCCCCTAAACGTACACTTGGCTCTGAAATACCAAAACTGTGGACCCGCACCCGCACGAAGGCTCCATAGAATACAAACAATTTGTCTCTCTCTTGTTGTGCAACGACTAATTACTGCAGCATGTTGATTTACACTTATCTGGGTTTGTACAATGGTATAGAAATCAAACGGGAACAGTCGTCGTAGTGTATACAGTCTTTATTCCATCATTCAAACACAATTCGTGACTGTTGACGTTGATACTTGGTAATAATATTGCAGCAATCGGCAAGGAAACTAAAATCTTCCGAGTTTCTTTGCCGAAAAAGCATGTTGACATAAGCGTGTTCTCATAATTTTAATGTTATTTATATCAATCAATAATTTAATTTTGATCTTCCGTGAGCGCGTAATGGACGCTTTAAGGTCGTAGCCCGAAGCCGACCGCGATAAATACAATAAGTACAACACATCAAGCTTTACATTTGCATAAAGAAAATCGCCGACATTACAGACGATATGGGCTTCATGTAAAGCCGCCGGTCAATGCAACGACTAACTGTCATAGATTATGATACAAATCAATGACATTGTTAATTTTGTGTGTGGTGCACCAACTTCCCCGCAATGCGCCACAACATTGCCAAATCAGCTGCCGTCCTCTGTACAGACACCGGGATTCCTCAGGGGAACAAAAAGAAAAGTACAGACACCGCGAAGTGTGTCGAGAATTCATTTTATTTTTCCATGTAACAGCACCCCATATTTTTATCGTGCACAGTAAGCACTTGTTAACTAGAATCAAAACCGAGAAGAACTTGTGGAGATGTCTAGTGGTGATAAGTAGCATCAGCCCTGCGCTGCAGCATCCAGCGCCTGCAATCTTCACCAAATCGTCGGGTCTCTGTGGGACAGCCACACGAACAGCTTTCGGACTCAATAACCGTCAGAACTACAATAAAATACCCGCTTACCGCCACTTTAGAATAGAGATGTGTCAATCTTTACAGAAACGACTCACTGAATCGTTTCTTCCAAGTGATTCACTGATTCAAATCTCTAACAGCGCTTCAAATGACTCATTCGCTCAATTGCATCTCGGTTTCAATCGGCACGCGGCGCTCGCACGATTAAGATAAGTAAATAGGGGCGTACTCTTAAAAACGATATTTGATATATCGTGGACTTCGTCCTGTCGTATCCTACTCTTAGTTACTATCGTTTAAAACATTTCAACGGACGATCGAACGAACGATATCAATTTTGACATAAGAAAGCCTCAAATGACAGCGATGAATTGAATTTGACAGACGAACATTCGCAAAATTTACGTCAAATTTGCGAAAAGTAATACGATACGGTTTGAGGTGTCGTTGTAATTATCGTAAATTTGACGTTTATTTTGCGAATGTTCGTCTGTCAAATTCAATTCATCGTTGTAATTTGAGGCGTCCTTATGTCAAAATTAATATCGTTCGTTCGATCGTTCATCGAAATGTTTTAAGCGATAGTAACTAAGAGTAGGATACGACACGACGAAGTCCGCGATATATCGAATATCGTTTTTAAGAGTACGCTCACAGAGTCGGAGCATTGTTTTTTGAATCTCCTTATATCTCTTTGGAAGATATCCAGGTTTCAGTTATACATGTCAGCATGTCAGCATTTGCAAGGCCGAGAATGCGCCGTATAACTTCCCAAACGCTGTCCAGCCGAGCTGGATCCGTGTAGCATTTGGTTTCGGCATAAGCTCAGGTCGGAATGTAATGACTCTGCAGCCTTATTCTTAGTTTCGTCAGCAAACTAAGTTACAGCTGTCATGCAACATACACCGGAGCTGTATGGCCACTTTAAAACATTTAACGTGAAAACTGTTTATAATTTTTATTGATGCAGGCTCCGTAAAACATATCAAGTTGATTGTTTTTTACTGTATTGTACTATACTCAATGTCTGTAGATCAGAAACGACGATTATGAATTAAAGCAATGTAAAAACGCATTTTAGAGGACTCAAGTAAGATGGCTTTACTTAAAACATAGTTTAAGAAATTGGAGCAAAATATATGATGATGCACATATGAACATAATTTTTGTAACAACGGTAATATTAGCCGCTACCGTAGTATTTTTTTTATTATTTAGATAGTAGTCCCGCCGTAATAATGAACACACCGACTACATAATACTATAAAATTTTAACAAAAAAAAAAACATTATTTAAATAACTTACTTCCTCCTCTTCCAACTCCTCGTCCAAGTGCAATATTGCCAAGGTTGCCAATGTTGCCAAGATTGCCGACGTTGCCCAAATGACCAAGGCTGCCAATGTTGCCCAAATTGCCGAGATTGCCAATGTTGCCAAGGTTGCCAATGTTGAGTGGCTTGGTGATCTGGCTAGCAGATATCTTGATCGGCTTTACATTGGTTGGTTGTCCGAATGCTACTCCCGATGGCGCTACATTTCATAACAAAACAATTTAGCAGATTCAGAACAACAAATCAGACTTTACATTTAAATTTAAAAATAAAAATGGTGTTCAACGAGTCTACCATTTATAAAATATACAATGGCGATGAATTCTGAAGATTTTAAGAACAGAATAAAACCTAGTAGCACAACAGCATCTGTCTAAAATTAATTGGTTACTACACACCATCAGTTTACTGTCCAATTTTTTTTGGACCGAAACTTTACAACTGACCTGCTAAAGGATTAGTGGTGGGTTTCACCGTAACTTGAGCTGGGACAGCGATACCCTTTCCCTTGGTATTAGCCATTCGTGCAGCAGCCGCCAGTGTCTTGCCTCCTCCTGAGTCAATTTAAACAGTTCACAATCATATTCCAAATTGCATAATAAAATTACATAGCGGCTTAAACGTTAAATAAGCTCTATGATTTGACGGACTACAGATTGTGTGCTGATAAAAACCGGCAACAGGTAAATCTGTTCGCTCCTAGAAGTCTTCGTTAGAAGCAAGATGGTCTGGGAGCAAATGGAAGTCCAGTTTCTATAGGAACACTACAGGAAATAATTGACTTTAAAATGCTAAAAGCTTTCAAATTACACCCATAGTCAGCTGTTAAAATATACATGAATAGACATGAATCACCTCTAGAAATCGTTATAGTTATATACATCTAGTAGTTATGAAATATAAATAACTAGCTTTCTGCCCGCGGCTTCGCCTGCGTGGATTTCGGGATTGGGTCTATAGAGGGTTAAAGTGGGCAAAAGGCCCACGGCTACATATGCGCGGTATGCGGTAATGCACATAAGTCGGTTTATGGCGCGAAGGTTTTATCGCGCTTCCCGTGGGACTATCCGTTTTTCCGAGATAAAAAATACCGCAAAACCTTGCTCAAGAACCATTCTATCTATTGATGAAAACCGCATGAAAATCTGTGCAGTAGTTTTTGAGCGAAGCCTTTATTGCGCATCCCGTGGGATCTGTCGATTTTTCCGGGATAAAAAGTAGCCTATGTTACTCGGGGATAATGTAGCTTTCCAAAGGTGAAAGAATTTTTGAAATCGGTCCAGTAGTTTCGGGGCCTATTCATTACAAACAAACAAACAAACAAATATTTCCTCTTTATAAAATTAGTATAGATTAAGTCCCCCCAAATGCATGAGTGTATTGTATATGTATTTTATATTATTTCTCACAGAAGAGGAGAAGCAGAAAATCCTCATTAAGGACAAGTCAAGAATATTCATCAGCCTGGTGCCGCAAAGATTATATTGGATTCAATAACACAAACCGAGACGCCTTGACTAGTATTATCTACCAACTAAACTCTGCCTTGGTCCTAATGACCTTATAGAAGGAAGTGAGAGCGACCACTCCTCAGGAGAGGGCGCCAGTGCGGAAAGGGCGCAGTACGAAACGTGTACCGTGATTAAGGAGTTATTACCGAATCGTACGATCACTTCGATATGCATTAAAAGCGTGCAAGCAAATCAAACAGCATAATGAATTATTTTATGGTGCCCTATTTCTTCAAGCCCTTTCATTGGTGCCCATATTATTGCGATTAATAAAATATATATTTCGCAATTTTTATACGGCTTGGATAATGAATTTACGAGTAATATTGCTAGATTTGTAAAAGTGAAGTCTTCACGAAGTCTTCATTATTTAATAGTTAAAAATAAAATTTTATTTATTTCGAATGTTTTAAACTGCAATTCGTTGTTCTGCCAGTGTCCGCCGGTCAATACAATAGCGTGAATTTTGCAGCGTCAACAGGTTTGTTCACGCATCAGGGTCACGTCGATAGCATGTTGCTTAACTTTACCAATCAGAGTACGTACTACTTCATTGAGCATCTCCAAAGATGACTAATCTAATTCTGCATAATCTTTGTCAGCTTCACGTTGTTCACGTAGTTATTTTTTCATTTTTGATGTTATTACCGCTGCACATGGACACCACGCAAGACTAGAGAAGACCCAAGTGTGTTTTTGATTTTTAAATGGGAATACCTTTTTTAAGGTTCGGACATCGCGTCGTCGAATATGAGACAAGCATGCAGTGTTCATGTGCTAAGGGCTCAAATTCAAGAATATCAGTGGAAGTTACTATATATCTGGGTTGGGTTTGAATATATACTAGGTTTTCATAATCAGAATCTTTATCAGCCATACTGACATTGCAACACGGTCTTCTTATCACATTTCAGTTTTTGTAATTATTAATCAAAATTTTGCGGTTCATCATTATCTGATTCATAAATTAAAATTCAATATATAAACAACGGATTATCCTAGTGTTTTAGTATTATTAACCGTATTAGCTGAAAAGCCCGACTCGGAGATCGCAAACAATTTATGTGCGTCATTCAATTGTCGAACGGAACTGCCAGGCAAGTAACAGTAAGGGCGCTGACCATTGACAGACGGCGTTGTTTTTCTTTTTTTTTATACGACGTGATTACTATGAAACATTAGTACTGGCTTTATAATGAAGTTAGTGCGCAATGCACGTAGCGCGGGCAAAGATTGGGGGCGACTTCATATTTGTTATTATAGTGTGATGTTCGAAATTGTCTGAGCTACTTGTAGACATTGAGAGCTGTTGCGAGAAATTGACTTGTATGCAAAGTAAATAAAGCGTAGTTGATATATTATTTATAAAAATGTTTCATCGCCAAACACAGGATTTGTGCATTATCCAGACAATAAGCCTTACAAAAAGCATCTCAATATATGTAACATCAGCACTCCAATGAGTTTTCTTATTGGTGTTTCATATGCTACGACGGTTTAAATAACTTAGCTGGGGAAATAACACGATACCAAAACACACAGAAATACATGAACACTGTTATTTCGTTTTGCAACCGTTATTGATAACCAGCTTAAGGTAGCTGCTATATCTCGTTAATTATGTAACGCAGCATCAAAACACAATGCTCGTATTGATCACGATACAACAAGAATCGCCCGTCAGAGGGTATTGTGAGTTTATAGAATTCCAACGAATTTTTATCATTGCAACATCAAGAGCCGGTTAAACGGAGCCCGAGTTAATCAACAAAAAAAAAGTACATTATTCATTCCGTTGCTAATATTATGATAAAATACTTAATCTTATTAAGTATTTTAAGTTTGCTAGAAATAACGAAAACAAAATAGTATCCATCTAAGTCCCTGGGGACCCTAGACACTGTTAATAACATAAGACTACAAATTCTGGCCGTGTCTGTTCATCTGCGGTCGAAAGGGGAAAGGGAAACAAGTTATGTAAAACATCCACACACTCTCCAAAATGCAACTGATAAAAGACTGAAAGACAAGATGCCCAAGTCTCATAAAACCGGTCTTAATGAACAGATGGCACGGCGCTCCAACGAGTCTCCAAAGTATGGATTATTGACTTAGGGGTTGTCCAAATATATAGTATCCTCTTAATTTTGCCAGAATACAGAGTCTATTGGTCGCAGTTTTAGCGATGGACACAATGTAGCCAACAAAATTAATATTTTCAGTGATCTATTGCCAAGAACAAGAGATTGTCACTCACCAGCACATAAACATTTACGAAAATTGAAGTCAATTGGGGACAACCCATTGGGAAACAACCTCCGATAACTTCGGTCTGGTCTACACCATCCACGGCCGAGACCAAATTGATGATTAGACGAGCAGACGAGATCGTTACACGCCAAAACTCCGTTATTTAATACACGCATCAAAACATTGTAAAGAAATGATTGCAATAGTTCAATAGTCTGTACGGCTACATTTTTAAATGCAATTTAGGTATTGGTAATCTCCAGGCTTTGTGAACTTGGCCAGGCCACGGGGACACGCGATACAGGCGAATACGTACTGGAGACAATTTAGGTGCACATTTTGCTAAGTCAATAGTTGTAATGCTATTAGCTGGTCACATTTATTTAGAATGCTAAGTATTTTAATTAGCTGTTTCTAGTAAATGTATTTGTTTATTTATGTTGAATTGGCTGGGTATTTGATCTAAGGCCTAAAGTGAAAAACATTTACCTAGAAGATCAGCATGTTCATTTTGACCTTAAAGATAACCAGGTTATAATGATCTGAGAAAACAGACCTCACGTTTAAAGCACAAGCAAATGGCTTCATGTGAATAAGAGAAATGTCAACAACATAATGATGAAAGTTCTCACTGCACCTGGTTGTCCAGTTGTGGCAACGGCCAACAGGGATCAAATTATGAAAAACTTCCGCATATCTCCGAAATGTAACCAATAGCAAACCAAGTCTAGCTTTAGAGGCTAATATGTCTTCGAGTGTCGAAGCTTAGCCTTGATAAGTCTGTCATTCATTACTGATTTTTTCTCTTCACACAGAGCTTCACCGACTCCAATATGTATGTTCTTCCTATATTTATTTGTAACTAACAATAGCATTCTAAGCAGAAGTGCAACTTGCACATTATAAGCATAAAGGAGCTGCTACATATGAAATATCCTCTGATTTCAAAAAGAATGCAAAGATTATTGGTTGAGATTTCAGGAATGGACTTGATGTATTCGCCGAGATTGATAGTGGCAGACCTAATAGATCGAGGCGGTCAATAATCAGCACTGAAAGATTTTGAAGTCGTGGTCATGTGGAGTGGCTTCCTTTCACTGAGAAAAGACAAGACTGTTTGCTTTCTGGCTTATAATATACTAACCTGGCACTTCTAAATTGTCTGGATCTTCATCGTCATCAAAGTCCGAGTCATCATCTGATGGTGTTGGTGGATTATCTTCATCATCACCATAAGCAGCACGTTTAGACTACAAGCACAACAAAAAAGTTTATTATTTGAATAATTCAACAGGTATAAATAAATTCATCCCGGGACACATGGCGGTCGAATCGCGAGAGCGCTCGCGGGGAACTGGGGGGGGTTTAGTATCCGTATACCGTATACCGCATCTTGCCAGCGCGGTGTCATGGTGCACAAGGTCGCATTTCCCCCCCACCAAAAAGAAAAAAAAAATTTGGTGTTTTCCAAATATATATTTTAAAATGATAAAAAATATTCTGTCTCATTCCAGTTAATCTATCAAATTATTTCCATACCAAATTTATAGATCATACATACATTTCTCCAATGTGTTATGTAAATATTGAATTAGGTATACCTATACTGAAAGTTGGAAATATTATGAATGATCAGCAATGTCTAGATTAGGTTATGAAATTTAACAATTTCCTTTTTTACTAACAATTTAAATACTATAAAGTATATTATATATATAGATGAGAATTAGCCTCAGGAATAACATAAAAATTTGTTGTATTCGAGTACAAAATGTATGATGTCTTTTGGTTCAAAATAATTCCAAGGAGTTACATTTCCCAATGTTTAAATGAGGCTGCCCTGTTGAATATGAGTTCTAAATGTCATCTGCAACTTGCTTACTTGGTGTTTGATGTCTTGAAATGTGAGAAGCTAAATAGACAAAATAGCCTACAGATGTTTTAGAAATCCATTCTCATAACACTGGCTAATAATGGTAGCTTTCACCAACTAGCAACTAAATGTTGGCACAACATACTCCTCCCTTGGGACAACTGACATCAACATTTTTATTTAAAAAACACATTAAGTTATTTCTTGTTCAAAAACAATATTTAGGGATTCCAAAAAGATACTTGTTAGTGGATTTTGCCATTTGAAAAACATACAACTTTTAATGTCTGGTAAGTAACTACAGATGGTTTTAAATAAACTTTGAATATAACACTAAATAAAATTAATAATTAAAATAACCTACATTGACCACTTAATCATATACAACATGATTGCTTTGAAAATGTTTACAATATGTATTTATTTGAAGCCATATATACATATGTAATAAGATTAAATTAAGTCTAAAAGTTTGGTTAGTTTCTGTTAAACACAAAATCCTGTTTGTAGCAGAATACCAGTGCTTTGCTCACATCCTGTTGTGAGTAAAATACAGTCACTGAGTTGTGACCCTTTTACATTTCTGCATGCAATAAACATTTGAAAAAATAAATAGCAATATTATAATAGATATCAATCTATTTGCTTATCAATACCTGTTTGGATAGGAGTGAAAACATCACTGCATATTATTTAAGGTGTCAATGAAAAAAACAATTATACATGCAAAATTCATTCAATTTTTACTGTTTACACAATCCAACTGTTCAAGCTCGAAAGCACTTAAATTTATATTTCTGATAACATCGTCATATAATGCATTTTATAGGCGCAACTGCACATTTGATAAGTCCTCTAAATTGTGTAAGGAGATGGTGGGTAATCAATGTAAGCATTCTACTACAGGAATACATGGAATTTGCAATGTTTAAAAACATCAATTAATAAATATTTTCACATTAAACAAACAATTAAGGCCACCTTCAATTTAAATTGAAGATGTAATCACATCTTAGTTCAGTAGACTTAAGATCAATGTGCTTGTCTTAGTGCAGATATTTCAAGACGCATTGTGCTCTATGTCTAGAACATTCGAAGAAAATCAATACAGCCACACCCAACTTGCATAATAAAGTATCAGTTATTACCAAAAACCACCAAATATTGGGTAAAACATTGGAGGAAATAACACATGTAAAATCGCCATCATCCTATGACAGATTTTTTTTGGTTATAAAACTTAAAAACAAGAAAAAAAAAGACACTCCGTTAATTTTTATAACAAATTATTGAAATATTAGTCTAAAATTATACGTTTAAGTTTTAAAACTAATATAATATTAAACAAAAACTGGAAAAAAAATCATACTAACAAAGTAAAGTTTGTAAAAAAGTATCAAAACAAAAAACTATCATTACCATTTTTCTTATATATCCTCGGACTTCTCGCCGCTTCTAGGGTGTAATTTAAAGTTAGTATTAACGTTCACTAAAAGAACTTCACTTAAATCTCTTACACACTATAATAAATAAACCCGAAATACTTATTTCGTAACGACAAAAACGCAGACGTCCGAACGGCGGTCAATGCATCCGCCATATTGAAAAATACGCAAAAGAGCAAAGAAATGTGTTCGGATATTTATAGTTTTAATGTTTCAAATGATATGAATAAAAATAAATAGACACCTACATTTTGAAAATTTAATTCAATTGACAAAATTATATATCAATATCCATCGCGATCGAATAATTTGTATAATAAATATATAAGTACAATTTGTATTAAAAACAAACCATTTGGGTGAAAATTAGTTAATAAGACCTATTTAAAAAAAACTACACAAAATTGTATAGATTTATAATCATAAATGTTATGGTTAAGTTATGGTTTAAATGTATTAAATTATTTATTTGATGAAAAGTTGAAAATGTATCCAAACAGATTGTTTAATCTTCAATTGTGTTTGAATTATGAACCAGCCTTAGTGGGTAACCATTCATTGAAAATATCTACAAAACTATTCAAATGATTCGTTTAATTTCCAAAATAAGCATTAACGTAACAAAAAGATTATGATCACGAAAAAGAAATTAGCAAGACGTTATTGGTTAAACAACTTTTCACTCACTCTTTGATAGGTAAATATATAGCTTATAGGAATGAGAGAAAATTAATGTTTAAGTTTGGTACGTTAAAAAGGTGAAAAAAAATCTAAAAAGAAAATAATTTTATATACTTTATAATTTTTTATTCTATATTTTTTTCGTACTATCAAAATTATTTCTTGAATTTAGATATAGTAAAATGTATACTCGGTAAGCTTTGTTACTGAATACATGTAGGGGAGCCCAAGCGGGGATTTTCGAAGTGACTCGAGCGTGTCAGAATACATAGGAGTGTTGAGGGGAACCCGTCTGATTAGTAAAAAAAAACGATTTTTAGAATAACTGTAGCTTGATAAGTAAAAAAATAAACGATTTTTAAAAAGAAACGATTTTTAGGGATACTTTTTTGTCAATCAGACGGGTTCCCCTCAACACACTCCACCATATGGAGGGTTACATGGTAGAAGTACTTTAAAGAAAGGATTCTTTCTCCCTATATAAATCCCTGTTTGGGCTCCCGTACGTATATTGCATTATAACGGCTGCGAATTACTAATTACTAGCTTACAAATCTATCTCCTCTGCCATTCTGGTCGAAAACAATAATCAGAGAACATCAGGCAATAGTGTCAAAAGTGATTTATATAAACATTCCACAAATGTTTACCGTGGGAGAGCCATGCTTCGGCACGAATTGGGCCGGCTCGACCGGAGTGATACCACGGCCTCACAGAAGACCGGCGTAAAATAGCGCTTGCGCTGTGTTTGTGAGTGAGGGTACCGGAGGCCCAATCCCCTTAAAGGCCGGCAATGCATCTGTGACTCTTCTGATGGCTTAGACAAATGCCACTTAGCATTAGCGTTCAGTCACTGCGGAAAGAAAAAATGTATTGAGATATCACGTGATTTATCGTTATCTAATGTCATCTCCATACATTTTGTCTTTTCCGCAGTTTCGAACACTAACGCTAAGTAGCATTTGTCTAGGGGGGCTGGTGTTGCGGGTGTCGATGGGCAACGGTATCGCTTACTATCAGGTGATCCATTTGTTCGTTTGCTGTCCGATCCTATAAAAAAAATGACATAAAGTATTTCTATTCTGCATGGTCTTCATTCATATTTTTGTTGGATAATATATTGAAATATATTTTATTTCTGTTGAAGTCTAAGACTTGAAACTGTGCAACAAGGCCAGTAAAGCATTTCAAAAAAAAAAAAAAAAAAAAAAAAAAAAAAAAAAAAAAAAAAAAAAAAAAAAAAAAAAAAAAAAAAAAAAAAAAAAAAAGAAATTGTGCAATCTGCCAAGCACAGAAATAATATTTTTAACCTGATGGAAGATTTTTTCATCCAATTGATGGTCATACTGGTTGCCCAGTCCGTCATCTTGCCTGTCAGTGCCAGCCGCCATATTGTTCTTTTCTGAAACCTGAACTTCATAGTGAATATCGCTGTTGTATTGTTTGAAAATACTTTAGATTTTGGTTTGACCCTTGCGGTTTTGATAAGAATACATACTGCTTTTGCTTTTTAAAACTTTGAGTATGGATTCCCTTGTAGGCTATGGTAGTGATGACGATAATGAGCCTGAACGGTTTGGGGGACAGTCTTCAGTAAGTAATTGCATTGAAAATTTTATATATATGTAGAGCTTTCTTTTATTTCTTTTTGTTCCCCTAACAAATCGAAAAATGGGACCTTTTAGGTAGTGGCTACAGTAGACGCCAGACGGCTTTGAGTTAGGACAATCTTAGCTTTATCAAACAGCACTGCTCGATGGAGCCTTGTTACAATTTGATCGTCACGTAATCCGATTCTCTTCAGATATTCGCGAAGAAAAGTTAGGCTTAGACTATTGGACGAGACTAACTTGTATGAATAATCTTAGTAGATGCCACTCGCCATATCCACATACTCATCTGCCAAGTTCAGATACTTTATCGTGTTTGATTCAGTTTTCAATAGGTTATTCAGCATAAGTCACAAGTGTTTTAATACCTTTTAAACCAATTATCACATTATTTACATATGTATTTAGATGGTATTAATATAAATCATTGCAATACAATGAGATGAAAACACAACATTCCATAGATTCACTGTACCAATAGCAAGTCCATAGTATTGCAGTGAAGGGAGTCTGAGTGCCTGTAATTTAAATAATTTGTAAAAAGAATCAAATAATTTAAATAATTTCAGTCAGTTAATAAAAAAATAAATGCCATCTGACTATATCATCATCTTCTATGATAACGCTGCACAATGATGATCCAATCCTATCATTACAATACTATCACTATTATTTTAATTTGGATCATTAGTGTGATTACACTGCAACAGTCTAAATGTAGTTTGTGCTGAAAAGCCTCAAAAGTTCCTAGAACATCATTCATCATCATTCAACATCTTGAATTGAACATTAGATTTTGGTGACACAACTGATTAAATAATGGCATTTAATGCACTCCAATCTGAATATCTTTTATTGTGATGAGAGTGATAGTGGTTACTGTGTTACTTTGAATGAAAAATATATAATGTGATGTGTCAATTTAAAATTATTTGTGTCAGCAAAACTTCTGTGACCAATCAAGAGAGCACCAGTTGGTCCTTGGGTCACCACACATGCAGTTACAAAATCAAATCTATCCACCATGTGGAACATAATTGTGAAACAAAGAGTCAGTTATTTGTTATGCAAGTCTAAAAGTGTTGCTTGTTTTAAAATTCTGCCTTTTATAAATTTAATAAAAACGAAGTTAATCATAATTTTAATTATTTTTATTGATCAATGTAAATATTTGCTAATCAACCTGCCTAACCATAGATTGATGTTATAGGTTGGCACGTCGGGGCGGCGACGCGACGATGACACCAACTATGACGACGTCAACATGGATATGAGCGAGGTAATTACCAATGTCCGCATCGACACCATTTACCACGGCCACTAGAGTTATATGTGTAATCTCTTCTGCTGCACAACTTACTATAATGTTACAATCAGATTACACTCATGAATCAATACATGGGGAATCTATAGTTTACTTTAAACATGTCTTGATTTATTGGTACACTTCACACAGTGTAGTTTGATTGTAACAGTAAGATGTGTTGCATAAAGTAGTTATAACTCCATCTATTATTCGAAAGTATCACATTTATTATTAGAAACTTGTATCACTGTCTAATATATCAAAGTTTTAGAAAACTAAACCTCATTTTAAGAGTAAGCAAAAGAAAGTTACTTGTTTTCGACGATGATATTAACACTTTTATTATTTTATATGTTACCCATTTATAAATTGACACAAAACAAAAGTCAAATACCCCCCTCGACCCTGCTGCGGCTTCGACCCGGTGACAGGCGCGGCTCCACGCGTGACTCTTGCTGCCAACACGTAAGTACTAAATGTAGCCACGGCAGACTTATTGGATAAAAGCCTTATATGATTATTGAAAGTGACTTAATGCCCTAAGCTGGCCAATTCAGGTACATTGACTCATTTTATTCCGTGGCTTCACATTATTTAAATAACATTTATAAAATAAATAATTAATGAAAATATTTCAATAATTTGCAGATTATGAATGGGTCTCTCTAATTTTATGTATAGTGTTCAATGCATATTAAAACATTATTTTGTCAATTTAACTTAAAGACAATAATTCTAACAGCTGCATTCAGAGATATCAAATAATTTTAATTACGTGTTTTCTTTTAATATTGAATATAAACAGATTGATCAACTTTTGTTCAAATTTTACAAATTAAATGATGTCTATGAGAACAGCAGTAAATGAATTAGATGAAAAAATTGTCCTAAGTTATTTTATAAAATGTTTGAATCTTTAAGCAAAACCTTGGTAAGTGAACTACATTTGTTAAGTGAAATTCAAACTTTTGGAATTAAAATTATTATAAATATTGTTATATATATGAATATTATGAAACAGTGCTTTAAATGATCTTTATTATTGTTATTAGACATTATTATTTGTTTTATTATGACGTGACTGATCTGATATATTCTTAATAAAATCATGAATCTGACTTGTTATCAATTTGTTATGTTTATATAAGTTGTGTAAGCTTCATTATTCTAATGGAAATAAATTTTATTATCAATCTCAATTTAGCTCTGACCTTGTGACTGAATCCTTTGATATTAAAATAAGTTTGCAGAGGAACTCTTATGTATACATAAATATACTATAAATTTGTATGTACTACAGTAACAAGTCTCCTGAAAATTTTCTATGATATATGTCTATTCTATGTACTAGTTGTAAACATTATACTGATTAATGTGTTTACATACAGAATAATATAAAGAATATATTTATCTATATTCTTTCTGTATGTACTAAATATGTTCCTTAAATTATTTGGGAAAGAAAAAGAAAAGTAACAAAATTGATATAATGTCTTGTCCCAGGTTGTGGCCAACGTAGAATGTGCATATGTGAATAGAATTGTATTTAATTATGTAAGAAATAAGTGACCTAGTTTTTTGGAAATATGCACTGTTCGCCTTTTCTCTGTTCTGTTCATTCGCTTACAGCTGAGATAATGCATTTTTGACAGAGTGTGTGATATTCCTGTGTCTAATAGAGTTAAAATTTATATTCGAGAATCTTGTTTGGCTTAATCCAAAATAAACCTTATTTCATGTAATTTAAAAACTGACAATGACTGTTAGAATCGCATTTTCTCTGCAATCGAACTGTAATTAATGCTTTGTCCTTATAATAGTCCTTAAAACTCTTTCTAATGCATTATTGATGACATTTCACCATTTACTTTAATTCTAAAATAAAAGAGGTGGTTGGTTCACTCTAATGAAGCGAGATAGAATCAGACAGTTAAAAGGCATCGTTAAAAGGAAACATCACCAAAAGCTCAATTTTATTGAATTTCAGAACTTCATGGTTTCTTGTATATTTTCCTATGTTGTGCAACTATGAATAATATTCTAAGCGATGGTCGTTTGTGTGATATATAGGGCTCGCGTACATTGTCGCAGGATTCGCAGAGTGAGTCGGAGCCCGAGCTGCCGCCGGCGGAGCCCGCCACCGCGCCGAAGCACTCTGCTCACCACCACAATAAATCGAGTAAGCCTGCCATTTTTGTCTGTTGCCTGCTTGACAAACCTGATGATAGGTGGATACAGTAGCGAGTCACGAGTTTAAAATGTCAGAAATATGTTCTAACTATTATATTCAAATCTACTTTGAGTATGACAATATTGAAATGTTTTTACAGTGTGCCTATGAATTTTATGAGATACCTATACCCAAATTTATCTATACTGTATTGTGTTCATTTATTTGTTTCATAGTTGCTTGTTACTACTAACATATTGCATTAATAAACTATAATTATTATCACAAGTCATATATCATCACCAAGAGGTCTATCTTACCAAGGTTAGGGTGATTAAGCCTTAGTCAAGCAAGCTGGCCCAGAGTATGAAGCTTGCCTCACAATGTTCTTCCTTCTTTGCAGGAGTCCTATAAATTTACTCTTGTACCCCGAATATCCCTATTCGAAGACAAATGCTGATATCACAGTGCTCCTAACCCAATTGGGTAGACGACAATTTTTTAAATTCTCTATATAAAAATAGTACTCTTTTAAGTGAGAAATATTGTAGAACCAACAGTACACCTGCGCCTATTACTTTTGAAGATACATCGCCATGTTTGCGGCGCTGTCGCGGGTCGCTCAAAAACGCTCCATATTAAAAACACTGCAATCGTGACGTCATAACTAAGTAGACTCGCTTAATTTGTATGAGCGTATAAACAAATTTTAAAATAATTTTGTTATTTGTACGTTTGTAGGTATACTTTCTATATAAAAAAATGTTACATTTAATGTGAGAATGCTAGAAATGTGTTCGTTTCATTAGAATTATGTAAATAATAATTGCTAAATAATTGCTAAAATTGTAAAGAAATCTAAAAACAATAAAAATTAATAATTAAACTGAAATTTCTATATTGACATACTTTCATTAGATGTAAATTGCTCAAATCAGACAATTATAGTTTAAAAACGGCCATAATCAGTTGTAGTCGTCTACCCAATTGTTATATTTGAGTAAACAGTGAACATACAGTGCGGGTTCTCACGATACACACATCTAGTGTGCAATGTACTGTGCGAGACACAAAATGTTCATTTGCTTTCCAGGCGACAGTCGCGATAGAGAGCGAGCCCACGCACGAGACGAGCGCCACTCGCGAAGGCCGCGCGCCCGCGACCGCGAGCGGGACTGGGAGCGCGAGCGGGAGCGGGAGCGCGAGCGCGAGCGGGAGCGGGAGCGGCAGAGGCAGGGCGCTGACTGCTCCAGGTCTGCTGTTTCATCTGCTCCCGGTTTTGATACTTAGAAGATAGATTCAACGTTTAGTGACACTAAAACATAACAGACACAAGTTACAATGAAACTAAACTTTATATATGTTGCAGCCAACTGGTTAAAATAGCTGTTCAATCAAACAGCTAGCCCTTTGACTGAACAACACCATTCAATCACACAGCTATACGTCGTTTAGCCGACTTGTTGATTGCAACGTTCAACATTACAGCTAGGCGATTTTTGGCCAACTGGTTAAATGGCAAATTAACTAAGGTGACCATTAGATTAGTATTTATTAATTTGAGAGAATAGGAAGACTTTTTGTAATTTCTTGGGAGGTTATTCTTGAATTAAGTTTAAGAGGTGACAAAAAGTTTGATGAAATAAGTAAAAATGAAAAACAAATTATTAATCATAATATTGTTTATTGCACCAAGCAAAAAAATTACAAACTCAAAAATTTACGAAGCAAGAATCATTTCATAATCCTGTAATTTCTCGAATATTTGTTTAAATTTTGATTCACTCGTATCACTCGTGACCACATAATTTCTGTGTCTTTAATAACACATGTAACGTATATTTACTACTTTCCGAAAAATATCTTGAAACAATCACAAATACCGGTTAGTTGACGCCATATTGAAAACAAAACGCACCTAGCGCCGCGGTGGTTAGCGCTGAACTAATTCATCATCAGCATCGGCTTTTGAATCAGCTGTTACGAGCGACTCAAATATTCAATTAAAAAACTGGTTGTATGGTTGAATGGCGGTGTTCAGCCAAAGGGCTAACTGTTTGATTGAACGACTATTTTAACTGCTGCGACATATATAACTGCTAAAAACAACTTCAAAATTACGTAATTTTTTGCTATTCTGTTTATAAATTGACAGTTTCTCTTTTATCAACAGATCCAGTAAGAGTTCCAATGGATCTAAACGTGGGCTGCTCGGTGACCGTCCTGATGACCGTCATCCCGATAGCAAGGTAACTAAATTTTTAAATAGGTAATATCATTTTTGGACAAAATGTCAAATACCCCAATCGTAACGTTTCAATTTATTATTGAGTTAAAATGTTCAACATAGTCCAGCAGCACACTTCTAGCTTGCACTAAGATTTTCGAGTTCGGGAGTAAAATACTGAGTTAGATGTTGTCACATACAGACAGTAAAACATTTTTTCTATAATTTTAGGACATTAGTTGTACTACACAATAGTGTCAGAAATAATCACAATTACATGACAATGATAGTTTGTTTCGCCAAAGTATAAATAAACCAATATTTATAAGATTATGCCCTTATTAGTTGAATACATTACAGTTCCAGGCACACATGGGATATTCGTCACAAGTCTAGGCATAAAGTTCCACCATCCACCCTGATAGAACTCATATGTTGCAATATACCCAAAACTACCTTCCTAACCTATTCAACACACTTCCAAATAGTACATGATTGTTCATGAACAATGAACTCGACTCCACTTTGGAACAGATTTGAACCCTCCAGGAATTGGAGCGGTAGACCTTTGTATCTTAACCTGCTCTTCGGGTTTCAGATATTTCCGTAAAATATCCAACAAAAGCTTGAAAGAGCAAGATTCATTTATAGGATTAATAAAAATTAACCTAATGAAACTTTAGATTTAGATGAAAATAATTTCTGGATAAAGTCATAACTCATTTAGATTCAAGTAGAGCTCCAACCAAGACAAGTCTTTGCAAGTCCATCCACAGCCTCACCATATGTTGACTCGACATCTCTTGGAGCAGGTGCCTGCATTGATGGACTTGAAGCCTTTCGGAGGCGAGCCGCCGCCAGGGTATGACTCGCGCCGTGCCAACTCCAGAGACTCGAAAGACTCACGAGACTCTAGAGATACAAAAGACTCCAGAGACTCGAGAGATGGAAAAGAATCGAGGGACTCCAGAGATGCCAAGGAATCAAGGGACTCTAGAAATGGCAAGGATCCTAGAGATGCCAGAGAAAGAAGTAACTCGAGAGAAATAAAAGAAGCGAGAGACACAAGAGATGCAGTCTCACCCAGGTATTTATATCCAATATTTGTATCAATACAGCAGAAATTGATATTTGAATTTTCGTGAAATTGAATTGATAATTGTCAAATGAAAATATTCGTATCAAATGAGAACATGGTAGGAAACATACGAAAATTCGTATATCGTAAAACTTTTGAACTGTGTTGCCAAATATATTTTTCTTTTGCGACTTAGACATCTCGATGAGTTCAGAACATTACGCCCTCAATAATATTGCAACAGTTTCTGTATATTGTTTGTCTCATACGGAGGCAATTGAAATTAAACTTGCGCTTAATCTTCTTATATATAAAAATGAATCGCAAAATGTGTTGGTAAGCGCATAACTCAACAACGCCTGGACCAATTTGGCCAATTCTTTTTTAAAATGTTCGTTGAAGTTCAAGGATAGTTTTTACGGCGAGAAAAAATCGAATAATTATCGGATAAACCCTATAACAACTCTTTTTCCCATACAAACGTTTTCTAACTAAACGTACAATCAAATTGAGCTTTATTGTTATTGCATTAAGTTCATATTGCAAGCACTCACTGTCGTCTAAGCAAATTGACTCTTTGGTGTGTTCCTAACATCAAAGAGTCAATTTGCGCTCTATTAACACTATATAGAGTTGAATATCACAAAGCACTACAATGAAAATCAAACTGATTTTTGTTAATTGATTCACACGATGAACTATAAAGCGATTGTTTACTTTTAAATGCTTATATATGTTTTATTTAATTATTATTTATTCACAACGCCCTACCACCAGGGTGACGGTTCTGTACAGGAGAATTTTTTGCCCTGACTATAAAATAAGTAGAACAAAACTTTGTAAAACTGCCACTTTATAAATCTTTTTGACAGGACAAAGTCTGTCGGGTCCGCTAGTTTACAATAGATTTATTACGAAACAACTACAATATCTTACGTTTACAATAATGTACTATAATAATTTTGGTAATGACTAAGAATGCGTAGTGGTCGAAAAGCAAGTCAAAGTAGTCCTGTGAAGCGGGACCGGTCCGAACCCCACTTGCCGCTTCCCCGCTGTGAGGCATACGCAGCTCTAGTAATGGTCGTTGATTCAATAACAGATAATATAATTAATTATTTTCCGTAACGAATAACACATTATTCAACAACTTATACTGTTATCCTGCTGTTGCTGTCGACAAAAGAATCGCCTAGTCGCATTGTTGTTGTTGCCACTTGATCCGTTGTGTACTGCTTATTCTTATGATATTAACCTTTTTCACAAGGTTCCTATTTGTTTATTTCTTATAGTAATTTTACTAATTCACAATTTTATACCTTCGCGCGTATGACAATTAGACTCATTTTGATTTGCACTGTGATTTGAAATAACAATTAGGTAAACTGTTGCTGGCTTGCTGGTGCCGAAGCTGTTGTCATTTCTTTAGTCACGCATTATTTGCAGTTGTATGATCATTGCAATAATTAGTGTCGTGTTTGGATTTGCCGTTGTGTGATCGCGTATGAAAATTAAATTACTTATTCGTTGCAATAATTAGTGTCGTGTACTTTTGAAGTGACTAATAAATAATTAGAGTAGATATTGTAAATAAATGGAAATAGAAGAATATTGCAAATATTGAATGTAAATAACAAATTATTTACAGATCAATGAACTTTTAAATACACCAGAATATTATATTGATTAATTCGTTTTAAGTTATTTAAATTACTGCCTAATATTCTGACAGTGCTAAGCATGAAAAAGTATGAAGGAAAGTTCATTGTTAAGAATAACTAGCTGTAATAACAATGACAATCGCACTCAAGAACATTTGTCAAAACAACAATATAACAGGATAACAGACAACAGTTTACAATAACAGTTATAGGAAAATAACGCAACAGTGTTATTCGTTATTACAAAACAGTCGTTATTGCCATTACTACGCAGAACGGTGCTTTAACATGTTCTTCTTCTTTTAAGATAGATGGCGGTGCCCTCGTATGGTTTCGCCAAGTTCAAGTGTTTTGGTGTATATTATTACTAGTGATGTCCTTCATCATTGAATATGTAGATCCACAGATACGGATCATTGACATCAAGATCCGTGGATACGAACATAACTAATTTTGTATTTACCTTTTTAATAAAGTTTTTTTTTTTCAAGATTTATAGAACGCGACCGGCGCGACAGAGACAAAGAGCGGGAACGGGATAGAGATAGGCACAGCAGGCGTTCAGAAGAGAAAAGGTAAGACATCTTCTATTGCTGAAATAAAACGTGATTTTGTAAACTTTACTTATTTATTTAGACAACAAAGAATAATTATCTAACTGAATAAATGTTGTGTTATGGGAGGTACAGGTATATATCCACGACTATTTTCTTAAATATATTCTAACATGAATGAAAACATCCACAAAATAGACCTTACCTAATAGACTTCACCTAGGCTTATTGCAAGCTATATTCTAATTAAATGATTTATAAAATTTGTACCAGTATACATTTAATAGGCAGTGAGATGACTGCGTACGGCAGCTTCACATATTGTCAGAAGTTGACAACACACTGGTTCTGGTGGAGGTTGCACTTGCTGCGAATCTAGCAGGAATCATATACACTAAAGGCAACTCTGGATCGTTATAGGTATATAAAGCCTGAAACGTTGGTGTATTTGTCGGCAGGTCGCACGAGCGCGAGCGGCGCCCGAGGTCCAGGTCCCGCGGCCACCACCACCACCCCCATCACTCCCACCCGCCGCCCCACAGGTACCCCGGCCGGTGCTCACACCGTCTTTTGATGTTTCAGCAAATCATTGCTAAATGAAACAGAGCGATACATAGCTTCGGAGAGGGGACGACAATTTACCTCTCTTGGTATTGTATAGCACAACAATTAAATTACGCCATTTCGTGAATCTAACTTTTGTTTGCATGTAATATCACTAACTAATAAAAAAATCGTTCCGAATCGACGTGAGCGCACAGTCAGTACTAGTGATGTGCCGAGTCGCTGTTTTGGTGGATTCGAGTCAGTTTATACGGTATTCGAATCATGGCTCGATTCCCTGCTCGATTCCCTGATTCGAGCCCAGTACTCGAATTCTATGTTTAGTATTCAAATATTTCTAGACTCGACTCCGATTCCTAGACTCGAGTTTGAGAGAACTTCGAGTCTGGAAATTCTAGTCAAGTCCAGAACTAGAGTCCAATTTTAGAACAAAAAGGAAAAATAGAAAGGAGTTAGCTTTAAATAGCGTGTGGGTTAGGTTAAGCACAATGGCACAAAAATAATAATACTGTAGTTTTTATTCAAACATAATAAACATTGAATAAAGACATAGAACATAGGAGCTTATGTAAACAGTTTGTGATTAGAATCCAGGCCAGTAAAGCATTCCAAAAAAGAAAAAGTTTACAAGTACAAGCGAGTTAACTGAACTCAAATACTAGACTCGAGTCAGTAGGACTCGTATAAATAGAATCGAATTAGAGAATAGGAACCGATCCTTCCTGACTCGAGTACCGGAATCGAATCCGGCGTACTCGAATCTGGTTCTCTCGCTCAGGAGAAATTCGACCTCCTGGCGAAAATGTTCGCGGCTCATTCTTGTGTCGACGACTGTGGTGCACAATCTCCGATACTCCCCCATTGTGGCGTGTCCATGCCCGAGATCCGCAAAAGACAGCGTGATGTGCGAGTGGAGCTTCAGTCGATCGATACTCGGAAAGCGAGTGGTCCAGATGGCATTCTAGCGATCGTGCTCAAGAGGTGTGCAGCGGAGTTGACTCCAGTCCTGACGAATTTATACCGCTTGTCGTTTTTTACTGGTTGTGTGCCGAAATCTTGGAAAGAAGCCAATGTGCAGCCGGTCCCCAAAAAGGGAGACCGTTCCGATCCGGTAATCTATCGCCCTATAGCCGTCACCTCCATTCTGTGCAGTCATGGAGAGGATACTGAATGCCCAGCTGATTCGACACCTAGAAGGTCACTCGCTACTTAATGACCGTCAGTATGGGTTTCGTCCTAATCGGTCTACAGGTGACCTTCTAGCGTTCCTTTTGCACAGATGGGGGGAATCTATCGACAAGCGTGGTGCGTCTGTGGCTATTAGGTCTAAACTATAGCAATGACATTGCTAGAGCTTTCGATAGAGTATGGCACAAGGCTCTCCTTTCCAAGCTTTCGGTATACGGATTGTCCGCGGAGCTCTGTACGTGGAGCTAGCTTCCTCCACGAGCAAAGAATTCGTGTTGTCGTCGATAACTGCGCTTCGCGGTTCGTGACAGTCAACGCTGGTGTTCCGCAGGGCTCCGTTTTATCCCCGACATTGTTTCTTCTGCATATCAATGACATGCTCTCCCTGGGTAGTATACATTGCTATGCAGACGATAGTACAGTGCACGGAGGATATCATGGAAGCTCAGGGGCCGTGCGAGATAATACTAGTAGAGACAGGCAGAATCTTGTTACTGAACTCAACCGGACGTTGGATCTCATTTCCGAATGGGGCTCCAGCAATCTCGTTGAGTTCAATGCTAAGAAAACTCAGGTGTGCGCGTTCTCGGCTAAAAAGTCACCTTTCCTCCCCTTCCCTGTCTTCAGGGCGCTACTCTTCCCGCCCAGAGCAACATCACCTTGCTTGGTATGAACATTCGCTGCGATCTGAATACCTGAAACTACATCAAGTCCGTCATAACCACTGCCTCAAGGAAACTCGGTGTCCTGAACAAGGTGCGACGGTATTTTACCCCGGACCAACTCTGCCTGCTTTTATAAAACTCAGGTCAGGTCCTGCGTGGAATATTGCCCGCACCTATGGGACGACTCCGCTCAATACCTTCTCGAAGCTCTGGACAGATTGATATCGCCTCTCTTAGCGCCTTCTATCGGATGTTTCATGGGGAATGCTCTGAAAAACTCTTTAGCCTTATCCCTCCCTCTCCTCCTTTATAGAAACACACGTAAGGGTCTTCGGAGCCATCCGTACACTATATCCCCCATTCCACACCGCACTAAGAAATTCCTAGATTCCTTCTTCTGCCGTACTTCGCGCAGTTGAAATTCTCTGCCTGCGTATGTGTTTTCCAACATCCTACAACATGGGTTCCTTGAAAAGAGGCGTGAAAAAGCATCTTTTGGGCCGGCAGGGATAGCGCAGGTAGGAGACTGGAGTAACGTCACTATCCTATCTGTCATCTCATTTGGGCCTCTGTCACCGCTTAACATCAGGCGGGAAGAAGTCATCTGCCGGGCCTAGCATTTATAAAAAAACCAAAATAAATTGGTCTGACTCGAGTCAAACCGTACTCGGCACATCGCTAGTCAGTGCAGTGAGCGCTCAGTTTGATATCATTCTCGATTGACGTATAGTAAACTACAGAACTCATTTCGGTTCAATATGAAAGAACCGAAATGAGTAATTAAAAATTTACACTGTCGATGTCATTGGCAAACGAATATAAGCTCAGGTAGCTACACTGGCTCCTCCCCTCCATAGTCGAGTGGATAGTCACCGGTTTCAAGGTGTCGCCATCTCTGAGGTCCTGGGTTCGAGTCCCGGTGGGGGCAGATGTTTGTGTGATGAATGCGAGCATTTGTACCTTAGTCATGGTTGTTGATATATATTTCAATAAAAAATATTTATATATGTATAATATATGTATGTCTATCGTTACCCTAGATCCATAGCACAAGCCGTACAGAGCTTAGTTTGGGCTAGGCTAATAAGTGTAACAAATATTTATTTATTTATTATTTAACTGCGTTGTTGTCAATGTCACTTTAATTTGTGGCAGATAACGTAAATAATACAACATGAGGCGCAATGAACCAAAAATGGTTGGCTTGGTTCAATATATTTGGTATTATAGCGTCGTAAACGCGGTAACTATTTCCGCATAATCAACTGCTATTTGTCGATTTTACTGTAATATCCCAGTCAGAATAATAATGAGGGTATTGTTGTAAACATCCAATGCTGGACATAGGCCTGCCCCAAAAATCATCTCCACACTGGTCGGTCTTGTCGGCCTTCCGATCCTCACCAAATAATCTGCCCATCTAGTAGGAGATCTGCCAATGCTGTGGTGCCTGGCATGTGGCTGCCACTCGAGGACCTTTCCTGTCCTGTCCAGCGAGCAATGTGCCCTACTCAGTACCATTTAATATTCGCAATACTTTATTATTCTATGTCGGTGACCTTGGTTTTTTCATAATTTCTGATACAATCTCGCAGAGAAACTCCGAGCACAGGCCCCTCTATTGCCCTTGGTAACTTCGAGTAACCCTATTAAGCCAGAGTAAAGTAGAAAGAGTGGCTAGTTTCCGGTTCCTTACATCATCATTGGCAACATGCACCATTAAAAGATTAGTCTTGTGGTACTACGGAAGATTGGCCGAGAATATGCCGCGTAATTTCCCGCTGAGTACTATAACCCCAGTAATTTCATTCAGAACGGATCCGAATAAAAGTTATACATTTGTTTATACTATGCGGTCCGTTATTTATATCCTATATTGTAAGTTTTTATCTACTGTCATGCTATTAATCCTCTATAAAAGAACCTATAGCAATTAGCTTATTGCCATCATTAAATTATGATCATTATATCATCCAAACGCGTGATATTATGAATTTCAAAAAAAGAACATTATACATACAATGGCATATCCCTTATCCAACAAAATCAACGTGTCAAAACAAATTTAAGTTCTATAAAAAATAGAAATAATGCAGTGGTGAATATAAATATTCTAAGTACATCAGGATCTGCCAACATTCAACAAGGTGCAAATATTCAAATGCATTTCAATAATTGCACGATCCAAAATGTAAATAATTATTACAATAAATAATTCTTTTACTTATTAAGGTTTGTTTATTTTACATGCTTCGTAATTAGACTTTTCTTGAATTTACATAGTTCTTACAACACCTGTGGTATGAGAATCTTTTATAGAGAATTCACATCATGATTGTAGATAAAGTCTTGTATGCAACTGTTATAATTAGGTATTAAAACACTATTAGGTGATAAACCCACATTCGTGTTTTAATACTCCTGATTATACAACAGTTGCATAAATAACTATTATAGCAGTCTATTGTATTTACAATATGTGCTTATTTTGTCTGCAGCCTGGACAGACGCAGCTCGCCACCTTCGGGTGAATACAGACCGTCCTCTTACAAGGTGAACAAGAAGTTGGAGGTGATGGAGAAAATGGGTGAGTCTACTCACATCGCAGAGTTCTCAGTAATTTTTAATGTCGAATAATTTGCAACTGAAGGGTTGTTTTCAGCGGCAGAATGTTTGTTGATGATTTGCAGCTGAAATGGATCTGAACTGATCTAAGTTATCAGAATGGCAGATAATCACGTAGTAGAAAGACTTGCTTTCCACGCACGAACTTTATGAGTATTTGGGATATAATATTTGACAATAATATAAATTCAAGTGGTTTTTTTAGCACAGTGAGCGATTTGAAGTATTTTGGCTGAAAAGAGAACAATATTATTACAAATTAATGATACATTCTGCATTTTATTGTCTTTTCAAGTCATTGAAAAGCACAACACATTTCTAAACATGCTGTTTGAACGTGTCGACGGCATCTTCACGGGTCGAAAATCGTTGACCACGTAATTTATTCTTTACATTTGGGAATAAATAGAAATCATTAGGTGCCAAGTCTGGGCTATACGGTGGATGACCCATCAACTCTATTTTTTCACCCTCCAACAATGTATTTGTTTCGCGTGATGTGTGACAGCTGGCTTTGTCGTGGTGTAGAATGATTCTGCGTCGCTTGTTGTTATTACGTATTTCTTCAAATACTTCCGGCAAACAAATAGTCGTGTACCACTCCGAATTTACCGTTCTACGATTCTCCAGTGGTATTGTAGCCACATGACCATTAATACCAAAAAAGCAGTATGTAGGTGATTCCCGGTTGTTTGAACACTCGCAAAAATATGTGTTTATGTGAAACTATAAACTATCGGTTGTCGTTTGGGATAATAGTTCTTATGTAATAAAACATATATTTACGGTTCATCTTAGTTTTAACGTTAATGGAATGTATAGATATAGGAGAAGGGAGGAGGAAGTAGGAGTATAGAGGTGTTTGTTGGTTACAGGGCTGCAGATCAAGACTCCGGACGGCAGCATGGCCACGGCGCAGGAGCTGCGCGCCGCCACCGGGCCCGCCGCGCCCGCCTACTGCCGCGCGCTGCACCAGGTCTGTGTGGCTGTGTGACTGGGTGGCTGGGTGGCTGCAGAGCCACACGCCGGGCGGCAGCATGGCCACGGCGCAGGAGCTGCGCGCCGCCACCGGGCCCGCCGCGCCCGCCTACTGCCGCGCGCTGCACCAGGTCTGTGTGGCTGTGTGACTGGGTGGTTGGGTGGCTGCAGAGCCACACGCCGGGCGGCAGCATGGCCACGGCGCAGGAGCTGCGCGCCGCCACCGGGCCCGCCGCGCCCGCCTACTGCCGCGCGCTGCACCAGGTCTGTGTGGCTGTGTGACTGGGTGGCTGGTGGCTGCAGAGCCACACGCCGGGCGGCAGCATGGCCACGGCGCAGGAGCTGCGCGCCGCCACCGGGCCCGCCGCGCCCGCCTACTGCCGCGCGCTGCACCAGGTCTGTGTGGCTGTGTGACTGGGTGGCTGGGTGGCTGCAGAGCCACACGCCGGGCGGCAGCATGGCCACGGCGCAGGAGCTGCGCGCCGCCACCGGGCCCGCCGCGCCCGCCTACTGCCGCGCGCTGCACCAGGTCTGTGTGGCTGTGTGACTGGGTGGCTGGGTGGCTGCAGAGCCACACGCCGGGCGGCAGCATGGCCACGGCGCAGGAGCTGCGCGCCGCCACCGGGCCCGCCGCGCCCGCCTACTGCGCGCGCTGCACCAGGTCTGTGTGGCTGTGTGACTGGGTGGCTGGGTGGCTGCAGAGCCACACGCCGGGCGGCAGCATGGCCACGGCGCAGGAGCTGCGCGCCGCCACCGGGCCCGCCGCGCCCGCCTACTGCCGCGCGCTGCACCAGGTCTGTGTGGCTGTGTGACTGGGTGGCTGGGTGGCTGCAGAGCCACACGCCGGGCGGCAGCATGGCCACGGCGCAGGAGCTGCGCGCCGCCACCGGGCCCGCCGCGCCCGCCTACTGCCGCGCGCTGCACCAGGTCTGTGTGGCTGTGTGACTGGGTGGCTGGGTGGCTGCAGAGCCACACGCCGGGCGGCAGCATGGCCACGGCGCAGGAGCTGCGCGCCGCCACCGGGCCCGCCGCGCCCGCCTACTGCCGCGCGCTGCACCAGGTCTGTGTGGCTGTGTGACTGGGTGGCTGGGTGGCTGCAGAGCCACACGCCGGGCGGCAGCATGGCCACGGCGCGGGAGCTGTGCGCCGCCACCGGGCCCGCCGCGCCCGCCTACTGCCGCGCGCTGCACCAGGTCTGTGTGGCTGTGTGACTGGGTGGCTGGGTGGCTGCAGAGCCACACGCCGGGCGGCAGCATGGCCACGGCGCGGGAGCTGTGCGCCGCCACCGGGCCCGCCGCGCCCGCCTACTGCCGCGCGCTGCACCAGGTCTGTGTGGCTGTGTGACTGGGTGGCTGGGTGGCTGCAGAGCCACACGCCGGGCGGCAGCATGGCCACGGCGCAGGAGCTGCGCGCCGCCACCGGGCCCGCCGCGCCCGCCTACTGCCGCGCGCTGCACCAGGTCTGTGTGGCTGTGTGACTGGGTGGCTGGGTGGCTGCAGAGCCACACGCCGGGCGGCAGCATGGCCACGGCGCAGGAGCTGCGCGCCGCCACCGGGCCCGCCGCGCCCGCCTACTGCCGCGCGCTGCACCAGGTCTGTGTGGCTGTGTGACTGGGTGGCTGGGTGGCTGCAGAGCCACACGCCGGGCGGCAGCATGGCCACGGCGCGGGAGCTGTGCGCCGCCACCGGGCCCGCCGCGCCCGCCTACTGCCGCGCGCTGCACCAGGTCTGTGTGGCTGTGTGACTGGGTGGCTGGGTGGCTGCAGAGCCACACGCCGGGCGGCAGCATGGCCACGGCGCGGGAGCTGCGCGCCGCCACCGGGCCCGCCGCGCCCGCCTACTGCCGCGCGCTGCACCAGGTCTGTGTGGCTGTGTGACTGGGTGGCTGGGTGGCTGCAGAGCCACACGCCGGGCGGCAGCATGGCCACGGCGCGGGAGCTGTGCGCCGCCACCGGGCCCGCCGCGCCCGCCTACTGCCGCGCGCTGCACCAGGTCTGTGTGGCTGTGTGACTGGGTGGTGGGTGGCTGCAGAGCCACACGCCGGGCGGCAGCATGGCCACGGCGCGGGAGCTGTGCGCCGCCACCGGGCCCGCCGCGCCCGCCTACTGCCGCGCGCTGCACCAGGTCTGTGTGGCTGTGTGACTGGGTGGCTGGGTGGCTGCAGAGCCACACGCCGGGCGGCAGCATGGCCACGGCGCAGGAGCTGCGCGCCGCCACCGGGCCCGCCGCGCCCGCCTACTGCCGCGCGCTGCACCAGGTCTGTGTGCTGTGTGACTGGGTGGCTGGGTGGCTGCAGAGCCACACGCCGGGCGGCAGCATGGCCACGGCGCAGGAGCTGCGCGCCGCCACCGGGCCCGCCGCGCCCGCCTACTGCCGCGCGCTGCACCAGGTCTGTGTGGCTGTGTGACTGGGTGGCTGGGTGGCTGCAGAGCCACACGCGGGCGGCAGCATGGCCACGGCGCAGGAGCTGCGCGCCGCCACCGGGCCCGCGCGCCCGCCTACTGCCGCGCGCTGCACCAGGTCTGTGTGGCTGTGTGACTGGGTGGCTGGGTGGCTGCAGAGCCACACGCCGGGCGGCAGCATGGCCACGGCGCAGGAGCTGCGCGCCGCCACCGGGCCCGCCGCGCCCGCCTACTGCCGCGCGCTGCACCAGGTCTGTGTGGCTGTGTGACTGGGTGGCTGGGTGGCTGCAGAGCCACACGCCGGGCGGCAGCATGGCCACGGCGCAGGAGCTGCGCGCCGCCACCGGGCCCGCCGCGCCTGCCTACTGCCGCGCGCTGCACCAGGTGGAATTGGCGAGTGGAGGAGGAAGACATGTTGCGCCGACTAAATTTCACCAAATGAACCAATAATATTGAAATTCGTAGGTGCAGAAGCGCAAGCTGCTGTGGGCGGGCAAGAACAAGGAGCCGCAGGAGGCGGCCAAGTGGAGCGGCGCGCGGTTCGCGCAGGACGCGGACGGCAAGCAGGCCTCCAAGTTCCTGCGGCTCATGGGCATCCGCGACCCAGGTCTGTTTCCTTTTATTGTGTCGACATGGTCATAGCAAAAGATAGAAGTTCCACAATTCAATCTCTTGACACAGTCCCTGCTTGTTAATTCATCTCATTCTCCCTCTTCCCTCTCAGTAAAAGTGCAATTTATCTTGCTTTACCCTATTGTTAGTCTATGGTTAATACTCCAAATTAACAGCTAAGCATTAAGAGAATTCTATTTTTTTAAATATCAGATTATACCAGAATGGTTTCTTTGGGTGCTTCTTCCGTTTAGTTTATTTCTGTCACAGCTGGGATTTGGGTTGAAGAGTAAAATAAGTACTGAATTTACTACTGAATATCTTGTGTCATAATTTGACAACATACATTATGGTTCTTTATAAGCAACTGAGCCACATACTATTATTTGGCATGTTTGAAAAAGAATTAATGAATGAAAAATCTGAAATGGCTTAAAATCGATTCAATGAAATCAATAAATTAAGTTAAGTATAATTAATTTAGTCGAAAGTAACTATATCGTCATTATTTAAGACTACTAAAATCCTTTGTTCTGTTCGTGAATTAAATGAAGAGATTGTTTTAAAAATATTGTTTTACACAGGGCAATATAATTTTACGGATTGTGATTTGAGTAAGAAAATGAGCCCCGCTGTAGGTACGGTCCTTGTTTAGTCGTGTCACATATTACTTTCTTTTTTATATGTGAATACACAACAGCAATATTTTTTTCAACACACGTTCTCATAACGGGGCTGTTTCATGCGTGTTTTTAATCTCAAAAACTAGGATATTGCACACTAGTGCGCAATTTCACTACGCACTAGTGTGCAATATTTATAACCCGATAAAATTCGGTTGTTCCCTGTTACAAGACGTTTTTATATACGTACAATGCATTCTTAATTTAGTCTGGTAGCACTTTCTTTTTCTCGAACAAATGTATTCTAATGTTTAATAGAAATTTTGTCATGAACCGCAACCGTCGACTTCACGCGACGTTGGTTATTTGGATCATCGTCTGTCTATTGGCGACGAATCTTTCAATGAAATTGTAAATATCCATGAAAATGTATCAGCATCGCCGACATTTACCCAAGAGAATGAAGACATTATTCAAACTACTAATACTAACAGTACTATATCTCAAATCGTAAAAATGCCCGCAAAATCTGTACAGTATCACTTCGCAAATTGTACATTTACTAATTGTTTTAATAAATAAAAATATGCATTTTATTAGCTTTTTTCCTCAACTTGTGTTGAAAAACGTCGTATGAAACTCGTGAGCATTGTTAATTGCATCCTCGGCTAAATTGTCGCGCTCACCTTACGGCTCGCGCGACCAATAGCGCCTCGTATGCAATGAACAACTTTGCACACTAGTATCATAATGTACTATTTCTCCTTAATTTATTAAAACAGTGTGCGTGTGTGCCTATAGCCAATAACCAACGTCGCGTGAAGTCGACGGTTGCGGTTCATGACAAAATTTCTATTAAACATTAGAATACATTTGTTCGAGAAAAAGAAAGTGCTACCAGACTAATTAAGAATGCATTGTACGTATATAAAAACGTCTTGTAACAGGGAACAACCGAATTTTATCGGGTTATAAATATTGCACACTAGTTCGTAATGAAATTGCGCACTAGTGTGCAATATCCTTTTTTTTTTTTTTGTTTCCCTGAGGAAAATGCATTAAATTGCATACCCCGGCTATGGCGAACCGGCGGTTATGTGGGGCTCTCCTCCCCAGAAGGGGGAGGTCTACCCACTAAAAACCTCAGGGATGGCCTTCCTCAGGCATGTAGGGAGCCCCCGGGAACATCAAGCCCCTTCCGGGAACCCCCAGCCTCCGCTCTCCTATTTAGAGGGGAACCCTCCTCGGGGGAGGCTACTGCCTCCCCCGGTCTCCTCCACCGACGACGCCCCCCGGCCACGGAAGGGGCGTGGTCCATCCCGGGTCGCCGTAGCAGTCGCGACTTCCTCGCGCCCGCCGGCGACCCGCGGCGGCGCCGCAGCTGTGCTACCGAGCCCGGCGCCGCCTTCTTCCTTCTCCGCGGCGTCAGCCTTTGCGGAACTCTCCGGGCCCAGCACCTCTAATAAGAGGGCCCCGGTTGCCGCCCTCCTGGTCCGTACGCCGCCGGTGATCCCTAGGGCCGCCAAGCTAATTTTTGCTTTGGCGGTCCCCATGACGGCGGCGTACGTGGTCCCAGAATCCGGAGGCACCGTAACAACCACCGCCGCAGGCCGGTGATTTGGGTAGCCTCCGGGGACCGGGCTCCACCACTTTAATTTTCGGGGCCTCTTTTGGGGCCGCGGCCCTCTCGGGGGCAGCCTTCTTTGGGCGTCTTGTCACGGTGGCCCAGGTGGTCACCCCGGGGATTTCGGGCGCCGGCGCTGAAAGTGTTGCCGGCGGGGCCATCGTGACGGGCCTGGGAGGAGGGGGAGCCGCCTTCTAGTGTGCAATATCCTAGTTTTTGAGATTAAAAACACGCATGAAACAGCCACGTTATGAGAACGTGTGTTGAAAAAAATATTGTTCGTCATTGATGTTTAATAAGCAGTGGTATTTAATTTCCGCGCGTTATTTGAGATAAGTACCAAGCATCAGCCGTAGCGTAGCGTGTGGTGCGGTCGCAGGTGCGGCGGGCGGCGAGGCGGCGGCGGGAGCGGGAGCGGGGGCGGGCGCGGGCGCGGCGGCGGGCGCGGGCGCGGACCCCGCGCGGCAGCAGGAGGAGCTGTTCCAGGCCATGCAGGCGCAGTACGACGTGGCGCGCGCCACCACGCACACCATGCGCGGCGTCGGCCTCGGCTTCTCCAAGCCGCACTTCTGAGCTGCACCTCCACCTCCGCCTCCGCTCTACAGGCAAGTACACACACTTCCATGCTGTGTTAACTGTGCTACATAGTGCTAACTGTGCGACGGAATTCTCCAAGATTCGAGGGTACGCTCCGAGCTCACCGAGGTGCCAACGGTCGCCATGTCACTTGATACTAAAGTGGAAACACCTTTGTAACGTTACAATAACTCTAAATATAATTTATAGTGTAATGAGGTCAAAATGTTTGTCGATCAAAGGCACTAAGTAAACATTAACTTCACAGTCTAAAACATTTGTTTTGACAGGTGCCATCGCCATAGATTATCTGTCAAACTGACAACTTTGACAAGTTAACCATGGTGATAACAGCTGTCAAAACGAGCTTTTTACTATGCGAAAACTTTGATCCATTCATTTGAACTACTATTTGAGCGCATTCTTTATTGACTACTTCCTTTTGGTATTTTCGTATTGATTATTGTAAATAGCTGACGTGACGCTGGCAAAATGTTTTTTTTTTGTTAAGAAACCATTGCCATTATTAAAATTACTTACTCATTTGAACTATAACGTCGTCACAAACAATTTGTATATTTTGTGAACTTTACCTAAACCTGAACTAAACCTAAACATAATTTGTGTTAGCTGCGTATTGCAAACACAGGTTTCATTGCTGCATGAGTTGATAAAGTTATATATGTATTTGTCATATTTGTAAATTTATTTAGCATTATTAAATGTTTATTATTAGATTAACAGTATTACCTGAATCCAAGTTAACTGATATCAAAACAAAAACAAAGACTTAAATAACACCCCTAGTCAGCTGTCTACATTGGTGCTCCATAGTGTGCCAATAGACGCTCACTACTGGGTACAAGTCAGTCTCAAAAAAAGTAGCATTAATATGTATTCTACAGAATCTTCTAATGGATACATATCATCATTAAATAAAGTTTCGCCAGCTCTGAAATACAATATATACTCCTATGTGCATTTATTGGTAACAAAGTGACACCGCTATAACCAGCTAAATGTAATGAACATACAAAGAATATTGTCTTTGTTACATTTGTTATAAATACAGATGAGGACTTTGTAATGTTACAAACATGCAGTGGAGTTGTCGAGCCGAAACGCTCCGGAACGTTCGATTTAGATGATTTCTAAATCGAACATTTATGCTATATACAGGTTTATCATGGAAAATTCCCGCCAGTCATTTAATTGGGACATGACCACACAGAGCGCGGTATACATACGCGTGTTATATTTACGGTAGGAAAGAAATATTATATTATTATTATTACCATAGACGACACAGCTAGCGAAGGTCGTATGATCGGTTGCAGTGCCACGGGTCGCGGGCTCGATTCCCGCACGTGACAAATATTTTGTGTAACCTGTAGAAGCATATGAGATTGTATGTTTCTAACTGCGCCTACGGCACAGGATAAATATCCTAGTGAAGGGCCGTGTTTTTTAAAAAAGAAATAACTGTATCATTTATTTATGTATGGATGAATTAATATTATGCTAAACATAGATTAATTAGTTGGAAAAAGTCTTCTATTTGAAGATGAGTTACGTGCGTTTTGTAAATAGTAAAGTCACACGCAAATACATATATGGTGGAATAGTTCCTCGCACAGATTCGTGTACAATTGAATCTAGTGTGTGAAGTATTTGTGAGTCTGTGTGTCTCCAATGACAGACTCGCAAATCTATCGGTGTCTCTGTATGTGAGTCAACAAAAATATTGTTAAATTTATACTATATATTTTGAGATAAAAGGTAATTTTTCTTTCGTCGTGAGTATAGTGGAAAGAAGTTGCGATATTTTTTATTTATTTTCTCTCCCTCGCATTGACTATTGTTAATAAGAGGAAATATATTAGTTTATATTAAACTCAACTGCTCTGTTTCTTATTATTCCCGTGGGTATCGTTAAAGCCGTATTTACATCTCTGCCAAGTGGAAACGCAGTGGCAACAGACCTGCTCCATTACTCTGAATAGAATTGGCCATGTTCGAATGTAATAAATAATAATTTAAGTGTTTTATTATAATAAAAAATCGATTAATAGTCAATTCTAATGATTACAAGTATGTGGCAATTAATTAATTATAAAACTACAGCAGAAATTATTGGGTAAGGCTTCAACGAAGCTGTCGTGTCCCTTCGGAATGTCTGCTGAGTAGACCAGTAACTTAATATAACAACAAAAAGTTTTTGTGTTTCAATTAAATAATAAGAATTCAAACTTTTTGACGGTAACAATAATAGAAAAGATTGCAATCATTATGAATAATTTTAACTGAAATGATACTTTAATTATTGTAGTCGAAAACCTATCTATAAGAAAAAAATTCATGAAATCTCGTGAGTTTATTAAAAAGTGACTTTGTCTTTACTTTGTTGATATTTTTTACGAAAACTAGGTTATCCAATAATTGTTTTAGTTTTAACGACTTATATTGTCCTGTAATATATTTAGATATGTAAGAACTTTATAATAATTCGAAATTTTGTTTAAAAATGTAACCAATTGTAGCGCATTACGACTATGGTGTTGAAACATTACAATTTTTATACGTAATTTGGTAAAAATCTAAAGTAGCGGAATAAACAATTTTGATGAACCGTTTGTTATTAAAGGGGTTTTTAAATTGACATATTAGAATAAGAATGATTTTTTAGTCGTAGTGGGCCTACAATTAGGTAAATTGGCGCCCGTGTGATATAAATTAATGATTTATGTAAGGACGGTTACTGTATTTTTGATAATCAGTCTAGTTTTACTATTCTTAGGGCGTGTTTATTTGACAACTAGCAGAAAGTTTGATTTTAACATAAACTATGAAGGTCGTATTCCCAAACTCCACGTCAATCCTGAAAATGGTGCCTCTGTTCTTGTCTAAGTCTTGAAAGGTTTGTAGCTGCAATAATATTTTTTTGTTGAACTTATCGGAATTACTGTTTTACCAAATGATTATAAATAACATGTATAGAAATATAAATATAATCTCGTTATCGTTGTTTTATTTAAGAAACCCCACTTACATCCCAAGTGTTGCAATAGTTACATTTGCTAAGACCAGGTAATTGGAATGGCTTATTAATTGAATTGACGAAGCGTAATGGCTAATTTTAAGTGTTTAATAAGCATAATATATAATAAAAGGAAATTTGGTTCGACGGAAAGTAAAATTGTTTAAAGAAGTGGAATGGTTTTACGAATGCAATATAGCTATATCTATATCAAAAAGTGCGTGTGCGCCAGTGTGTGTGGAGCACAGAATACATCGTTGAAGGATTTAGTGTCACGTTCCAAAATTGAATAATCACAAAATGTTATAGTTTATTTGAACCTTTTTTGCAATATTATCTATAAAATAAGTAATAACAAAAATCTGTCGAGTCCGCTAGTCTTATATATAAAAATGAATCGCAAAATGTGTTGGTAAGCGCATAACTCAACAACGCCAATTTCCATTTTTCCATTGGTCCAAATTTTGCCAATTAATTTTTTAAATGTTCGTTGAAGTTCCATGATGGTTTGTACGGCGAGAAAAATTGGAATAATTATCGGAAAACCCCTAAAACAATTCACTTACCAATATTATTAAGTTTGTAGACGCACAGGAAATCCCGTATGCAGTAATTAATTTAAGAGTCAGTGTTGCTAGCTGACAATTTAGGTAATAATATGTACATTTTTACATTCGCGATGAACGTCGCGACAACCGAGGCGCGAACGCGCCACCTTTCACGCTGCCGGCAGAACGGCGGCCGCTGATTAGGACTCGGCCATCCCACGACCTGAGCGGGTCCAAGGAGCGAGGTCTCCGACCCCCTCTCAGCAAAGACCTCAACCCCTCCGCCTGAAGCGGCTGGCCGCATGGAAGCAGCCCGCCGGGTAGCACTCGGCCATCCCACGTCCCATAAAGGGTCCAAAGAGCGAGAGCTCTACCCCCTCTTATGAAAGAGGGGGGACTTCGCCCCTTCCCCGCCGTTTTTTGCCCGCGTCGGCCGAAGCCGGTACCCCCCATATCTGGGGGGCTTTCCCCTATCCACCGCCTGGGGACGCGCCTGGTATGGGACGGCAAACCCACGCAGGCTTGTTCGTCTCTGCTCGCTTTCTAATCCAGATGAAATCAAGGGTTGAAACCGGAAGTTCCAAAGGTGGGAGGATGTTAACGCCTACTATTTAATTAATAGCATACTTAAATGACTGCATCTTGTTTTTATATTTTTTCATAAAGTAAATTTATTGTGGGTAGAAAAATACTCTTCCGTCTTTTGTCCCTACGATTACGACGAACATACTTGCTCCGTATTTTAGTATCAAAAAATATTGTTAAAATTGAAATAAAGCACTACATATCAACAAAGCATCGAGGTTTCATTTATGTCCTTACGAGACACGTGTTTTCGCTTTTAATCTTTTGATATAGAATAATCTCTGTTCTTAAAAAATCCGATTATTTAGTCTGTGTAACGTCAGTTCGTTTTGTCATCTGTGGATTTTTGCAATAAATTAGCATTTTCAGAATTCACCGAAAAACAAAATCGTTTGTTGTTTTACAGATACTAAAGCTGTATCTGTATCGTGGATGATATTTTGATTTCAAATATGTCGAAGAGACAATTATTAAATAATACTAACTGCCTTTGTTTGCGGTTAAGCTAAAGCTTCTCTACAATACTACTGTGAGATCGAAAAAAGTTTTTAATAAAATTTGGGTATAGTAAAATCATTTATAATAAACATGGACGAACCGGAGACGAAGACTTGTGAAAATTGGTGAGTTTATTGTAAAATATTGACAACGTCCGCCACCAGGGTGGACGTTGTGTCAATATTTATCCTATTTTTGTCGGCACATGTTAAAGATTTATTTTTAGACATTTTTGAGCAATGCTGATTACAGCTGTTCGAGTGTTGTAGTAGTTTCATAGATTGTTTACTTTCGGTGTTATCGATTATTTCATTTTTTAATTGTCCTTCATTTGATCAACGCCTAATTTAATATCAACATATGAAATCCGTCACCCCTCTTAGATAAGCTTTCTAGAGACAAGTTATGAAATAGCTCTTTGATTTAAACTTGAAATTACTCGACATCTAAGTATTATATAGGTGTCTATATCTTCAATAATACTACAATACAGTGATACTAAAATACAGAGGTGCAGTCTAAGCATGCAAGCTAACTCAGACTTTGCTATTCAAGTTATAGTGGTGCAAATTTTGGCTCAATATAAATAAACAAGTCCCACTACTGGGTCTTGCTTTCCAATTAAAACAACAGATTATGATTTCAGTGTAATTTTTAGCTGAAAACCAAAATATGTTGAATTCCTGAAAGTTATAAGTATATAAGATCTTAAGATCTTTTTGTGCTTTTTATTTAAACATTTATTGTTCATCTTTGAATCACTTAAAAGTTTAATTACTTAATTATTATATACCTTGACTTTCATGGCTTCATCATGGTACTGTAATACAGCATCTCAAGGTTCTCAGGTTCGTAAGATATATGTCTGAACCCTTCCAAGTACATGGTAATGCTTATTAAAATTGTATGGGGTACCATTGAATATCTAGAATAACACTTTGATTAAGGGACAAAACACTTTTATGATTAAAGCTGGTAATTTATTTAATGGTCTTGATGATAAATAATAATATTTTACTATACTATACTATCAGTAAGGGATAGTTGGGTACTAATAAAGTTGTAGTTATTTGCATTAGCTCATTATAAGCATGTGGTAATTGTTATTACTGGAGTTGTTGATATTGCTGTAAGCTAGCAATAGAGAATGCATAATGAGACTACATTTCTAAGCAGTGCTAAGGACTCAAACCAATTTGAAATATCCTTGTGAATATTTAAGACACTCTTTGTTGAATGTGGTCTGTCTTGTAAAAATGATTAAATAAAGTTATCCCAGCATAAAACTGATATATTGCCAGATTGTAGTTTTTATTAATATGAAATGCACCATAAATTCCTATTTTTGACTGGATTTTATATTCCAATCAATTACAGTCCAGTCAACAATAGAAATTTGGAGTTTCCTTAACTTTCACCGAATCACATATTAGCATTAAGTTAATTTACCACATGTTCATATTGAGAAATTCCCAAGTGTTAATTTGATATGTGTCACTTATATTAATTATGTCTCCTACTTACCATTGTAGGGTAATCTACTTGTTTGTCAAATCTTTTAATAAAAATATTGTAATTTACAGCAAACGTGAGATTCCTATAGGGAATTATACGATTCACTCAGCACACTGCTCCCGAAACATTAAAATGTGCCCAGTGTGCAAGGAACCCATACCCCTGACTGACCTTGATGAACATCATGAGAAGATGCATACACTAAGTAAGAGATATTTCTTGTTGCTATCATTTTGCATATACAAGTGATTATGACCTGGTGAAATATTAGACAGATACTTGGCTGAGACTTGAAAACTTAATACTTTCATATAACACCAGGTTGTCTGTTGGGTACCTCTGTCTTACCTATCATCATCCTCACAGCTCATATATGTCCCCACAAAGGGGCTCGAGCCTACCTTAACTACGTTAGGGCGATTAGGCCTTAGTCAACCAGTCCGTTTTATCCATATCAGCCACAAAATAGCAATGTTTGTACTGTTGTGATCCTCTGTGAAGGATAAGATAGGCGCTGCTATTACTGGTTCCTGTGACTTTACATCTTATATCACATGTTGGCAAAGTACACTTGTTTGTGTTGTGGGATTGTAGATTTACTTAATATCTTATGTGAACACTTATCAACAGGTAGTCAGTCTACCTGCTTGTCAATATATCACATGAAAAAAAATTACAAGTATAAGTAAAGCTTATATAAAAAGACATGTAATGACACGCACTCATGGTGCGCAGTAGATATTGCACTGGACTGTGAGAAAATTTATACATTCATATTCCACTAATTCGTGGAACTATTTGTGTTCAGAGCCATGCAAAAAGTGTGGGGACAATGTATGCGGCACTGATTTAGAGGACCACGTGCGAGACTCGTGCTCACACACTGTCCAGTCCTGTAGGTAAGTTTAAAGTTGACTTATTTTATCTCCTTTTTTATTTACTACAGTAATGCTGTCATTTGTCTGTGGAGAAATTAGTATTTCTAGATTTTATTAGGGTATTTAATTTTAAATATGAAAGCAATTTTAGAATCTATTATACCAAGATATTAGTGACAAAACAATGTTGACATTAAATGTAATTTTTTACTGTCATAATGCAAAAGAATGTTATAACTATGTTCATTGCCTGACAACAAAATTCTATCATGTCTATGTGACATTAATGTTAGAAATGATATGATAGTAGTTACAATCATGGATATTTATAGAATAATATAATGCTGGTCAAAGTGGAAATTACACTATTATTTTGTAGTGAGGTGTGAAAAGCTCAATGATGAATGAAATTATAGAGATCAAAAATCCAAATACCCTTTCGCTCCTGCTATAAATTCACAAACAATAACTACTCAATTACACCTCTGTACACCTGAAAACACTAAAGAAACTAAATTAACCGTAAATGTTATTTAAATGTAATATTAATTTTGCAGTCTTAGTGCGGCAGTACCACTAGGAAGCGAAAGCGCGACGTTATCATTCTCTACCTAGTTTTGTACATCCGGTTCCATACTATACGTAGATTCTATGAAATTGGAAAATACGGCTTTGTTTTGAAGAGAAAGTGTTAATGGCATCATTTTCTTAGTGAAATTATAAGTTTTCATGTTTCGGAATTACAAAATGTTGAGTGACAGGTGACTTTTCGCAAACAACTCACGTGTGCATTCGACTTAAGATGATATACATATTTTAAGATGATTGAGATCCGTTGAATGTACGTTCAATTAATTAGAATATTTAATCCAAAATATAGCAAACCAAATATAGCCAGTATTATTTGCTTAGTTAATTTATAGCTAGAGGCAATGTCAACATCAACTAAATAGAATCAAACTCATTATATTTGTAGAGTAGTTTCGAGCTTGGTTAGAGTCTTGATTTAGGCCGGTATCGCTCTAATTTTGGGCAGGTTCCCAGGTGGAAGTGTTTATGAACTGCTGGTGTAATAGAATCCTATATTTTTATTAGTTTTAATTTGTTAAAAGAGTATATGAACAGCTTAGGCGAATGAGTCAAAAGCGATTGTGCAGATGCGAATAGCAAAGACATATTTATAAATTGATCTGGTAAAAGATGTATAAATTTAATAATTGCTATAAATACACAATTTATTTTTTTGGTAGTTTATTTATTAATAAAGGAAAATTCAAGTGTATGATAAGTTTTGATTTTAATTAACCTTATCATCAATTTTAATTATTTTTTTGACATCCAAATGTCCTGTACATTTGGAGGTTTGATTATATGGTCATGGCACCGACTCTAAGGGTTATGTGGCTGGATTGTGTATGATATTCTTTGTCTAGCTACATTGCTTAACTTTTTGAAACCTAAACCGTTACGCAAAGAATTCAAACAAAATGATTTCTTGATTAGAAACGTAACTGAGAAAGGTGACAAAGGGCACTGAAGTTAGCCCACACACTAACTATCTCAACGCACAACCATCCCAATAACCTGTCTCTACCTTTGTATAGACAGGTTATTATGCAGGGTGTGCGTGGTACAATTAGTAGAGATATATTATTATTAAATTTTTATCAAAAATTTACTTTCATTAAAATGCGTTCGAGAGGAGTCGTAAAAATTGCACGTCTCACAGGAGAGATCACAATTCCTGTTGCTACGATTTACACTTACTTCTCTAGCTTCCTCGACTTCCATTAAAATTATCATGCACGTTCCAAGGTTATAGGTACTCTTGATCTGACCTTTGTTACATGTCATAAACATTCAGTTCTATTCTATCTTGTCTTTGTCTGACATTCACATTTGTCTTGTCATCCAAGTCCATCTGTGTCGTATCAAATATAAAAATAAGAAATAATTACGTCTTTTAAGTATCAAGAACTCATCATAAAACAACATTCAAAACTCAAAAAATATCAAACAATCTATTGAACTGTTCTATCGCGCATTCGTTCTTATTAAGTTGGCATTATGTTGTTGTAATGTGCTCGTAGGCTGCGGACCTGATAGAAATGATTAATGGGATGCAATTTGAATAAATGCAGAAGTAGTTACGTGGGGGTTTAGTATAGTGTGGCCGGTGGCGGCAGGTTTTGCTCGCTGGAGCTGCCGCGGCGCGAGCTGCCGGCGCACGAGGCGTACTGCGGCGTGCGCACCGAGCACTGCGCCGACTGCGGCGAGTGGGTCATGGCGCGCTACCGCCAGCTGCACCTCGACTCCAACCACGGCTTCCTGCGGCTCGACGACGGTGAGCCTCCCTGCTGGTGCTGATCCCTCAGCGTGGCCGACGGCGGCCGACGGTGGCCGACGTAAAGAGCACTTGGTGTAGTTAGGACGAAAGTCGCACTGGGCGTCGTGCTGTATGATATGTGGTTCTAGATGTCTATCAATCAAACCGTCCAATGCCTGGGCAGTGATTGATGCTAATGAAATCAGTCTATAGTTTAACTAGCCTGATACGTCACCAGTTTTGTTTTTAGCAATAGACTTAACTACAGATAGAATTTGTACTTTTAACCGATGGTGAGCTAGAACAAGAGGCTACCTTACTAAACATGTGAGGCAGTATACGCTACTCTAGTTTGTCTATGGACTGTGTTCGCAATTTGTATTTGTTATCTTAAGTCTGGTTGATAAAAAAATATCCGCAGATGTCAGAGTTTCTGTAAAATATAAAATAGAGTATAGTTTGTATTTTAACAAGATGAGAATACACATTCTTTTTGTAATGTAAAATGCAAAATTATGCAAACTTTTCAATTGTTTTTACTTATAACTTAAGTATTTATATGAATAATATCTTCATAAAAAGCGTATATTCTGATCACAGTATAAGTTGAATCCGTATTTTAATCGCTCATTCCGCAATTCAAAATAGTGCTCACACTGTAAAATCATTATTTTGTTCTGTTTACATTTACAATTTTCTATTTTTTAGATCCAGAACCAAGGCCGAGAATAGATCTGCCGAGACGTCCAGAACTCATGAATATGGGGATTCTCCACGCACCGGTCAACATCCCAATTAACATACAGTATGGAAATGGCAATGATGAACCTGAAAATTTTTTAAACCCCAACGATATAAGGATTATGAATGCTATTGCAAATGTAGAAGCTATCGCCGCTGATAACTTGAGACTAGCTCGTGCAGTATCTGAAGCGGAGGCACGGATCGCTGCCAACAACGCTAATGCAGAAGCTCCGCCAGCCAATGCGGAACCCCAACCTGTCGTTGCGGAACCTCGTAGGATCATTAGTGTAGGGCCATTGCCCTCCCCATACCGTCGTGTGAACTATGTGGATTCGGCTGTGCCTAGGGGTGAAAGATACACTGAAGAGGTTAGGCGCCCTAATCGTGGGAGGGCTGCTAATAGAGCAAGAGCTGGTGACGCTGCCGAACCCTTTATGTCTAGTTGTTCAACCCGAGATATCATTGCGGTGTCCTCGAATACTGCAGGACCTTCCAACGCTCCGAGCATTTCTAACACTGCTGGGCCTTCTAATGTAGCTGAGATGTCAAGTACCGCAGGACCGTCTACCAGTGCGGGTGTTTCTAACCCCCCTGGACCCTCTAACGTAGCCGAACCCCAAAAATTGGCGAAAAGGACAAACGAGCAGCCCCAGATCAATGCCAATGCTGAGCCTCAGAAGTGCGAGGCGTCGAAGAAGCCGTAAGTCAATCTTTTTGATTTAGAAAGTTCTTTATAAGTGTTATGCTTATTTTTATTACTTTTGTTTTAAGTTAGGACAATCTTTAGTGTTGTCACTCCTATTTTTAAAACAATTCACCCTCAAGTACTTTTACACTTGATTTGTATCTCATAATAGTAGAAGCAGTCTCAGTTTTCACTCTAACACACCCAACATTTTCGCAATATCGTCAGCATTGGTGGAAAGCATTTGGAATGTTGGGGTTGTTAATGTTTCATACTGAAATAATGTAACCTGTGAAATAAGGTTTCCGGACAAATTTAATAATTAATACCTTTTGTAGATTAGCCATATAGATTATGGCACATTTAGAAACTTGGGGAGATTAAGTTATATTTGAGTAAACCACGCCGTTCTAGAGGGGATGGTCAACTTCACCTACAACTTTTTGTTTTATGGTATGAAACACACTGGAGGATGTTAGGACCAACCTTGGACTACTTGAAATGAAGATCAAATTTGCACTGTAATATCATTATTGAGGACATTTTCTAGTTCTATTACAAACAGTGCAACCAAAGTTGTATTTACGCAGCAATTCAGTAGTCGTTATACGTTGAACTTGAAACAGTTGTTATGTAGCTCGTAATAACAATGGTGTTTTGAATGGTGCTCCATTGCGTGGTTATTGTCTGTGATAAGTAATATTGCTAGTGTTCTCAGACGTGACGTCAGTGGTTGCGCTGTAAATGCCGAGTGTTGGTAGGTCGAACCCGGCGCCAAAGAAGCGCGCCCCCGCGCCCCCGGAGCCGGGCCGCGAGCTGGCCTTCTACGCCGCGCTGCAGCGGCACCAGCACGACGAGCAGCGCCGCCGCGAGCTGGACGCCGCCAGGGTCGCCCAAGGTACAAAGAAGCGCGCCCCCCGCCCCGGAGCCGGGCCGCGAGCTGGCCTTCTACGCCGCGCTGCAGCGGCACCAGCACGACGAGCAGCGCCGCCGCGAGCTGGACGCCGCCAGGGTCGCCCAAGGTACAAAGAAGCGCGCCCCCGCGCCCCCGGAGCCGGGCCGCGAGCTGGCCTTCTACGCCGCGCTGCAGCGGCACCAGCACGACGAGCAGCGCCGCCGCGAGCTGGACGCCGCCAGGGTCGCCCAAGGTACAAAGAAGCGCGCCCCCGCGCCCCCGGAGCCGGGCCGCGAGCTGGCCTTCTAGCGCGCTGCAGCGCCACCAGCACGACGAGCAGCGCCGCCGCGAGCTGGACGCCGCCAGGGTCGCCCAAGGTACAAAGAAGCGCGCCCCCGCGCCCCCGGAGCCGGGCCGCGAGCTGGCCTTCTACGCCGCGCTGCAGCGCCACCAGCACGACGAGCAGCGCCGCCGCGAGCTGGACGCCGCCAGGGTCGCCCAAGGTACAAAGAAGCGCGCCCCCGCGCCCCCGGAGCCGGGCCGCGAGCTGGCCTTCTACGCCGCGCTGCAGCGCCACCAGCACGACGAGCAGCGCCGCCGCGAGCTGGACGCCGCCAGGGTCGCCCAAGGTACAAAGAAGCGCGCCCCCGCGCCCCGGAGCCGGGCCGCGAGCTGGCCTTCTACGCCGCGCTGCAGCGCCACAGCACGACGAGCAGCGCGCCGCGAGCTGGACGCCGCCAGGGTCGCCCAAGGTACAAAGAAGCGCGCCCCCGCGCCCCCGGAGCCGGGCCGCGAGCTGGCCTTCTACGCCGCGCTGCAGCGGCACCAGCACGACGAGCAGCGCCGCCGCGAGCTGGACGCCGCCAGGGTCGCCCAAGGTACAAAGAAGCGCGCCCCCCCGCGCCCCCGGAGCCGGGCCGCGAGCTGGCCTTCTACGGCGCTGCAGCGCCACCAGCACGACGAGCAGCGCCGCCGCGAGCTGGACGCCGCCAGGGTCGCCCAAGGTACAAAGAAGCGCGCCCCCGCGCCCCCGGAGCCGGGCCGCGAGCTGGCCTTCTACGCCGCGCTGCAGCGCCACCAGCACGACGAGCAGCGCCGCCGCGAGCTGGACGCCGCCAGGGTCGCCCAAGGTACAAAGAAGCGCGCCCCCGCGCCCCCGGAGCCGGCCGCGAGCTGGCCTTCTACGCCGCGCTGCAGCGCCACCAGCACGACGAGCAGCGCGCCGCGAGCTGGACGCCGCCAGGGTCGCCCAAGGTACAAAGAAGCGCGCCCCCGGAGCCGGGCCGCGAGCTGGCCTTCTACGCCGCGCTGCAGCGGCACCAGCACGACGAGCAGCGCCGCCGCGAGCTGGACGCCGCCAGAGTGGCGCAAGGTACAAGGAACGAAGGAAGGAAGGAAGAAGTAAAGTACTTATTGATGCATGTTATAAGAGGTTTTTATCTGCAGTCGAGAATTCCTTGAATGAGAGTTCAAAAGCAAGTAATTTGTTCTGGAAGTTTGTAAATGGTAAAAAGGGCAGTAATGCTTTCCTTGAAAGTATGTCATTTAACGGTAAAGTTGCCCCTGATGGTCAAACCATCTGTGGGTTGTTTTCGGAATTCTTTGCTTTAGTATTTAACAGTCCTTCATGCTTAGAGAGCGCAGCCTCGTTGAACTTGTCTAACATTTGTAATTCCACTCTCCATGAATTGACTATTTCCGAACAAGACACCTTGCGTAAGATCAAGGGATTGGATAATAAAAAGAGGGTGGGTCCGGATGGCTTGCCGCACGGGTTCGTCAAACGTTGTTCAGAGGAGCTCACTGTTCCTCTTACGTTGCTATTTAATAAGTCACTTCGTAGTGGTGTTTTTCCCGTCTGTTGGAAGGTAGCTCATATTATCCCTATTCATAAGGCAGGGGACAAATCACTGTGTGCTAACTACCGCCCAATAAGTATGCTCTCATGTGTTGCAAAAGTGTTCGAATCTCTTGTTTATGATCGTCTTTATGGTTATTTTGATAAGTTTCTCTCTCTACCAAACAGCACGGGTTTATCAGGAAAGGTCAACCTTAAGCAATCTCTTAGAATATAAAAATTTTATTTGCCGTGTGTTTGCAGTCAGTGGTCAAGTAGACTCACTTTACCTGGACTTCAGCAAAGCTTTTGATAAGGTCGACCATCGCAGGTTATGTCTGAAACTATCTCATTACGGCATACACGGTGATCTTCTTAGATGGGGTTACATCCTACCTAGACAACAGGACTCAACTCGTTACTGTCAAGGGTTATTCTTCTAATCCTGTGGTTATTACTTCAGGAATTTCACAAGGTTCGCACTTAGGTCCTCTGTTTTTTAACATCTTCATCAACGACTAAATTGATCAATTGAAATTGTCCGCCTTGTTATATGCTGATGACTTGAAGATTTTTACGAATGTAACCGGCATAAATGATTGTTTAGTTCTCCAAAAAGATCTTAACACTGTCTCAGACTGGTGTTCGCGTAATAATATGAGTTTGAATGTAGAGAAATCTTGTATTGTCACATTTACTAGGAAAAAGAAAAATAAAATAACACACACGTACTATATTCGGGGCAGCACTTTGTCTAGGAAAGCGGTTGTGAGAGACTTGGGTGTACTATTTGACGAGGAGTTGAGCTTTCGTCCACATTATGATAGTATTGTGAGCAGAAGCAATAAATTGTTAGGGTTTATCATAAGATCAACAAAAGATTTTAAAAAGATCAAAAGCACTCTCTATCTATTTTTCACCTTGGTAAGAAGCATCCTCGAGTATTGCAGTCCCGTATGGTCACCTTTTTACGGAGTTCATGTTGACAGAATCGAAGGTGTACAAAAGCGATGTTTGACATACATTTCCCATAATTAAATTCGGCCGAAGCCTAAACTCTCATAATGAAAGGTTGGCAAAGTTTGGTGTTGTCACCTTGCAGGACCGACGCAAAAGAAACCTTTTATGTCTGCATAAAATCTTGCACTCGTATATTGATGCACCAGTTCTGCTCTCCTCAGTATCTATTAATACTTTGTATAGATCTCGCCGACCTAACACCTTCACTTGTCAGATTTATACTAATAACACTTTCTACTATAATCCGATAGTTAGGATGGCGAGAGCTTACAATGAGTTGGCAAGGAACAACAATGACATTGATATTTTTGATAATAACTTATCTCATTTAAAAGACGCATTTCTGATGTACTCAGGTCTGGATCCCAGGATTTGTAGCTGTCACGGTTTTGTGACTGTTTCATGAGATCATGCTGTGTACACTTTGTTTGGATGGCAGTCTAGTCATTCTGTTTTGTGATGTATATACATATATTGTTGTTAGGATTGTCATCTGTTTGTGTACCTTTTCTTAAATAAAATAGTCCGGATACTTAGTAGCAGCCCTCGGCTGTTACAACATTGTTTCAAAAATGCATTTGGTAAAAATTGGACGGAATGCTTCTTCGAACTGTCTGTTTGTTGAGAGCAGTTTTGTCGCAGGCCTGGCGCCGCTGTTCATTGTGACCGAGCGGCAGAAGCAGGAGCGCATGAGGAAGATCAACAGCGAGCGCGACGAGAGGGAGCGCGCCGCGTCGCCGCCGCCGCCGCCCCCGCCCCCGCGCCCGCCCCCGCCAGCAGCAGCGGCGGCAGCCCGCCCACCGCCACCACCGCCACCACCAGCACCACCAGCACCAGCGCCACCAGCACCGGCGACGCGGCGCCCGCCGTGCGGCGCCTGGTGCGCGCGCGCTGCCGCCTGCAGGTACGGCTCTCCGTTGTTTCGATTGTTTCGATTGCTCGAACATCTCGATGGTTTTCGATTGTTTCGACTTTGACTCGATCTATTACTCAATGGTTGTTCTTCAATGGTTTCGAGTATTTCTAGTTTCACGAGCTCTTGTCTTGCGTTGTGATTGCAAATCCAAACTAATTCTTTCAACAAAGAGCAATCGAATACGAGGCATGTTTTTTAAGTAAGTACCGTTTTGGAATTAAAAAAAGACGTGCAAAGATATCGCAATAATTTTATTTTTACATGAAAGCCTGTACCTTAATCTACTTTTTACATAATTTCCGTGAATATTGAGACACTTGTCATAACGTGGCACCAGTTTTTGAATACCCTCCTCATAAAATTCTGTCGCCTGACTTGTTAACCACTGTATCACAAATGCTTTGACTTCGTTATCGTCTTGAAGACGCTGACCGCCCAGGTGTTTCTTCAAGTGCAGGAACAAATGGTAGTCGCTGCGCGCCAGATCAGGGCTGTATGGAGGATGATCTAGAGTTTCCCATTGAAAAGATTTGATGAGATCTTTAGTGCGATTAGCCACATGAGGACGGGCATTGTCATGCAGCAAAACGATACCCTTACTCAACTTGCCACGTCTTTTGTTCTGGATTGCACGACGCAGATTTTTCAATGTCTCATAATAAGACGCTGCATTGATTGTCTCATTACGATGCAGAAACTCCACTAGCAATACTCCTTTTCTGTCGCAAAAAACTGTGCACATGATTTTCCGGGCAGAAATTGTTTGCTTAAACTTCACTTTTTTGGGTGATGATGAATGTCGCCATTCCATGGATTGTTGTTTCGATTCTGGTGTAACGTAGGCCACCCATGTTTCGTCACCAGTAACAATTTGGTCTAAAAAATCTTCACCTTCCTTGTGGTACCGCTCAAGGAACGTCAATGCACTGCCTAAACGTTGGGTTTTGTGCAAATCCGTCAACATTTTTGGAACCCAACGTGAACACAATTTCCGGTAATTCAAGTTCTCGGTCACAATGCGATACAACACTACGAGAATATTGAGGAAAGCAGTCGCACAATGATGAAATTGTAAAGCGTCTGTTTTCTCTAACCTTTTCGTCCACTTTCTGCACCAAATCTTCATTAACGACCGAAGGACGCCCACTCCGTTGTTCATCATGCACATTTGTGCGGCCATCTTTAAATGCTCTCACCCATTTCCTTACCATTCCATCACTCATAATGTTTTGTCCGTAAACTTCGCAGATCTCACGATGAATATCGATCGGTTTTACGCCTTTAGCACTGAGAAATCGTATAACAGCCCGTACTTCACAAGCGGCGGGACTCAGGATTGTCGGAGGCATCTTAAACACTCAGTAAACAACGTATAAAATGAAGAATCAGACTGTAATGGCGTCAGTGCGTAGACAAAGAGTGCGTAGAGAAGAGAAGGAACGCCGACCGTAGCGCTGCGGCGGCGGCGGCGGAATCGCAAAACGGTACTTACTTAAAAAACATGCCTCGTATAATCAATATCGCGAACGGGAATAAAATGTAAGTAGGTAGTTAACATGTCGGTGGTTCTTTTTTATTAATTAGATATGAATGTAGCATTGATTTTAATCTTATTATCTAACTGTTTATATTAAAGGCAATCAAATCAAAAATGGATATTATAGTTTCTGAGTGGATGGGATACTTGCCATCAACTGACCCCAGTGAAGGGACCGAGCGAGACTCTGAGTGAGTGAGTGATTCGAAACAATCGAAAAACATTTCGACTGTTTTGTAGAAAGGTTGACTCGATGGTTTATTTTAACGATTCCGATTCTTTCGATTATTAAAACGTCTCGGAATCGCCCATCGCTACCTGCCCATTCACTACTCCCTCAGGCAATACTAGTGATGTGCCGGATCGTCAAAAATCTAGATCCGCAGATACGGATATTTGGTGTCAAGATCCGCAGATACGGATCTTAAATTGCATACACAATCGGTATCATTGCGCGCGATCTTGAGTTGAAACATGTTTCGACCTGCATCGCGCGGCGGGTCTTTCTTTTGTTTTCTTTTAGTTTAATGTGACACTGCATAGATAACGCTCGAGTTCGGTATTGTCATTGTGATTTTAATATAACATTAACACTGTATGTGTCACGCAGTACTAGTTTAGTTGCGTAGAAAATCATTTAAAATATTACGAAGATCTTAGTTTTATTTTCTTAATAAAAAGTGATCTCATAACTTGTTATTATATTGATCTCATTAAAAAGTTAATTGATTTAGCACCTTGGAGTTATATATTATTGGTATAATAACTAATGATAAATATCATACCTACAAGTTTGCAACACAAAGGAGCCAACTATTTGATTATAAGAAACTAGCTTTCTGCCCGCGGCTTCGCCTGCGTGGATTTCGGGATTGGGTCTATAGAGGGTTAAGGGTTATAGCTTTTGCCCACGGCTACATATGTCGGTTTATGGCGCGAAAGTTTTATCGCGCTTCCCGTGGGGCTATCCGTTTTTCCGAGATAAAAAATACCGCAAAACCTTGCTCAAGAATCACTCTATCTATTGATGAAAACCGTATGAAAATCTGTGCAGTAGTTTTTGAGCGATTATTGCGATAGCCTTTATTGCGCATCCCGTGGGATCTGACGATTTTTCCGGGATAAAAAGTAGCCTATGTTACTCGGGGATAATGTAGCTTTCCAAAGGTGAAAGAATTTTTCAAATCGGTCCAGTAGTTTCGGAACCTATTCATTACAAACAAACAAATCTTTCCTCTTTATAATATTAGTATAGATAATAAAAATATCTGTATTGAATTTAATAGCTTTTTATTTCTACCTACTTAATAGGCCAATGCCTATTTAAGGCAAAGAGTAAGGCGTACTAGCGACGCCAATTGCTTACTAGTAAACCAGAGGGGCGATCGCACTAATAAATCGCAAGCGAAACGCAACCGAACCGTTCGGCTTAACCAATCCGATCGCCACAATATTCACGTCATCTGTTCGATGACGTGATATTCTAGCTCTCGGATTGGTTGAGTGGAACGATTTGGTTTTCGATTCAGCTGCGATTTGTTAGTGCGATAGCCTCCCAGATCTATTTTAAATAATTGTGGACCGTCAGAATCTCGGCAACTGGCGTCGCTATTGCGCCTTACCCTTCGCCTTAAAGAATGTATTATCTATAAATTTAAAATTAATAAGGTAAATAAATCCGTAAAAGATCCGCCAAAAAGTAACGGATACGGACACGGATACGGATCTTGCTTCTGCCTCGGATATCCGCGGATACGGATATCCAGCACATCACTAGTCCATACACAACATGTACACTAAAATATACATTTGCATCTACCTGTCTATTCGCCAAACAGTTTGCTGGACAATTTTTAAAATATCTGCAACAACTGTTAAGTTTTAAATCTTTCCATTTTGTCGGTTAGACAGAGAGATCCGATATGTCACATCTCTTTACGCGTCCGCTATAATATTCGCGGAAAAAAATATGCGAGCGTTATCTCACGCTTTTTACATTTTTAATACGTAATCATTTTTGCATTTAGGGTAATTAACGTGATATTTGGATTTTATTTGTTTTTACGACTTTTTTTTTATGACTAGAGATCGGATAATCGGATGCATATTTACCTAAAGTTAGCTTAAGACAAAGTATGGAAACGGCTTTTTTATTTTATTGCCTAATAATAAAAATCCCGGAATTCACACTCATTAAATCGGAAGTTAACTCAGAGTGAGATACTAGACCATACTTACGCCCGGGCACCATTTCTGTTTTTTTATTCAATTATTTAATTGATTGTTTTAGTCAAACTAGCTCACTACTTTCGTATAACACTCTTCATGTAATAAATCGTACATTCATAAATCGCACGGGGAACTGAAACTAAACTTCATGTAAATACGTATGCATAGTTGTATAAATGAACCCGGAGTCTCGGTCTTTTGTAAATATAATACCACGTGCTAATTTAGTAATTTTCAAACAATATCACTACGTTAAATTTGCAGTCCCGTATTTTCCCGGGATTTTTATTTAACAAAATGTATTTTAAAAAGCCGCTTCCATAATTTGTGAGCCAAAAATTAACTTTAGGTAAATATGCATCCGATTATCCGATCTCTAATTATGACATTAACACAATAACATATGAAATAAAGTGTGAATTTCGTGCATATTATATAAAATTTACGCTTCCATTGTAACACCAGTAACGTCTCCCTCGTAAAGCGCAGAACCAGAGAAATATAAAAAGGGTAAAAGTAAAGTGCAATAAAAAAGCAGATCAAAAAGAGAAAACTATGACTTTTACAAGTATTCAAAGATACGGTGAATCGACTTCTTAACACTCCATGAACTCAACGTACGGTTCCAGGTCAAGGGCTCGTACAAAGAGGAGACACAACCAATGACTTTAAACCCAGGTGTAGGCTTAGGGATCTTTACACTCATCAAAGGGCCTTTCCTTGTCGCACCGTCAAGGCTTCCACGCAAATCTCGCTTCAACATACTGGCGACCGGATTCAGTAGAACCAATCTCGGTCAAAATGCACCATTAAATCGGCTTATGAGAGAATTTAACAGTTTGTCAAAGTCTACTGAATTGGATTTGTTCGCGGATGGCATCCGCCAATTTTAAAAAGTCTCTTTTATAGTTTTTGTATAGGTTATATTTGTATTTATTTTAAATAAGACAGGTACTCATTAGTTCCTCTTTAGGTACTAGTTAGTTTTAAGTTATTTGTGCTTGTCTATTTCTGTCTTTGTTTTCATTTTAATTTTTTAATTTTTTCTTAGTTTTTTTTTTATATTTGGGAGTTACTCTTAGAAAAAATAAATGCTGTCATCACCTATAATTATAATAGCATTAGGCTAGAGCATTTAACATGATTATTATTCGTTGGTGTAAATGTTTATTATGTTGGTGATCTATAAATAAATAAAAATAAATAAATCAGCACTTATCATCGCCACTCGGGGTCTGCTGTCTACCACCATATCCGATTTGATTCCACTTTGTTTCGCATTCCAGTACAGAGCTTACGGAAACTCCTGACAATGTGTAGAGGATTCAAGATCTTTTAACGTATTTATAAAATTTAAATCATTATTCTCGGCAACTGCACTTACATTATGCCCATAAATGCTGGCGTTCTAAAACCAGTTCCAGTTCTACAGTGCTCCCACCAACTCTGTTCAATCTACACAAGCTTGTCGTCCATCAGGAACGACGCTATGTAGATGATGTGCGGTATACCAATGTTCCTTGAATGTCGCTGCAACTTTGTATCCGAAATGCAGAACCTAATATACGCATTTACTGAGATGGAAGAACCATTTATTAATTCCTAAGTTTTTTTAAGGGAATCACTCTTTGTATGTGCAAGTCTGTTGGAATCCTCGGTATGCAAATTTCCATAGCCACAAAAGCATTCGGTAATTGTTGTTGGACAAAGTCAAATTGGCAAGCAAATATTTGGCTAATCTCAATAGAGTAAAGCGGTTCTTTACAAGCAGTCAGCTCCTGACGCTTTATAAAGATCAAATTCAACCATATATGCTCATCTGCTCACACCGTTGAGTTGTATTCCCAAGTATCAACACAATCCCTTTGTGTTTATGCAAAGGCGTGTTTTCAGTACTCCGATACTGGAGATCCTACTATATGGGCTCAACTTTGAAAGACCAATGGAGAGTGCTTTGAAGACCAGTTTGCAATGGCCGTACGCATAACATGGAACTGATCTGATCTGATACAGTTCAGTTTCAGTGAGGCTTACGACGGCTGCCTTTTAAGTTGTTTTATCTGAAATAAGTATAACCAGTCTTATAAATTATTACCATCTGTTCGGGAGCGTTCGACTACGGTCGGGCTCGGCCGTGGCAAGCGGGGGTCTTCCGGTGTGCGAAACTGTCAAGTCACTCTTGCGCATTGATCGCGGACGATGACGCTTCTAATCAGCAGTTGATTATTATATTATCCTTTATTATTCAGAACCAATATATACTAGTCATTACAGTCCACTAGTTTTAATTTAAAGTCCTATTAGGTCAGGACCCTAACACTATCTATTGTGTTTCAAAGATTTCTCCGCGATATTTAACACACTTTTGCATCGGTTCAAACCAGTTATTAAAACATTAATTCCACTCCGCAGTGGGGGTAGTTAAAATGGCTGTTTTGTATGCATCAACAGCTTCTTTAGATGAGCTGAATCGTTGACCGCGTTGACTTTTACGGTATCTGTAAACATACATACGACTGTAATCGTGTTAGGTGTGATTGTATCTTTTACTATATTGTATTTTTGTATTGTATTATTGTGATTGTTAACATTGAAAAGAGGAGATAAAAATAGACCTTCAGAGTTTCTTGCCTGTTCTTCTCGAGAAGGCTCTCCCAATTTCCGAACAGGTGTCGAGTCAATATATTTTTTCTTTTTTTTTTTTCCTTATTCGTACGTATGGACAAGGTTTTTGTTTATTTTTCTTTATTATTTAAGCTCTTTTTGGTCTTGTTTGTTGACGTCAATAAGTGCCTGTAAAGGTCTATGTTGAATAAATATTATTTTGATATTTGATTTTGATTTGATTCTGTTTCTTGAATACTGTTTCCATTATAATTAATATCCATTGTAAATGGAAGCTTAGACCTATTGCGAAATGTCATAACTTTAGTTTTATTTATATTAATGAAAAGATTATTGCTTTCTAACCATCTTATTATGTCAATTAATGCGCTATTAATATTCTCCTGAATCTGGTCAAACTTACTATTACTAAATATAGCAGTGCTATCGTGCAAATAAAATCATTGAGGAACTTATACACTTAGGAAAGTCATTTATATAAATTAAAAATGATGGTCCCAGAATACTTCCTTGTGGAACTCCATAATTAACAATTCTTAGAAGAGCGTTTCTCTTAAGTTGAACAATCGTATTAAAAACTAACATTTGTGTTCAACGGAGTAACAATTTGTAAATATGCATTGAATATTCTGTAATGTAGCACTTCAAAGTTTAATGTATTCAACTATATGATTAACGGTGCCTGGATATTAGAGTTTTATAAACACATTGCAAAGAGATCTGTAGATACATCTACCACTAACAGCTTCTTAAAATCAGTTATGTAATATATTGTTAAAGATACAATTACTAATATGAGACTATGTGCTTTTCCGCGTTCGCTAGATGGCGTTGATCAAAAAGATTGTAAAGTGCTTGATTTATCATGTTTTATTGCTATCATAAATATCTTATCATAATCTTTAGTAGTCGAGATGAGTTTTGATGTAGAAATTGGTTGAATGGTTGCAATCCTGGCATTTAGTGGGGAGCTTCAAGGCTGTCAGTGGTTTAAAAGTACTTAGTACATTTATCCAAAACTGTAATCTGTGTATTCACGACGAAACAAAATGTACGTGAAGTCAGCTATCGTCCTTGTGTTTAGGTCAAATGCGTAAATGTCTTAGTTTTGTGCAAGTTCGAGTCCCTCGAAGGGACTCGTATTACCTTCTGTGACGAACATAGAAATACCTTACTGATTAAGAATTTTCATCAATCTATGTAATATGAATAAAATGGAAACATTCTCTGATGCTCTCCGAGACAGTCTGTGGTACGGCCATTTTTTTTTTCACTGTTTCTTCCTATTAGCTTTCCCTATTATCTATAGCCTGTACTTGTTACTATATATACAAATTACCTGTGTATATAAGCTTAATAAAATGTACGCATCGCGAATGTAAATTAGTAATTTGGTCATAAGTTGAGTATATTTATGCGGCTTCTTTGCGAAGGTACAAGATTTGGACGCGTTACGTGCGGACTGTCCACTCTAGCAACTGTTTAATACTAGTAGACCCGAACGAAGGCAAATGATTAATGCTCACATTGGCTTTAACTTTTTAACATAAGCTTTAATCTTGTTAATGCATTAAGGGTCTGAATTCTTACGTAGTATATTGCCGTTTATTTCTTTCTTACCCCTAAGTTTATACTTATAGTAATTATTTGGCATCTTGACCATATCCCGCAAGTTGTGATCATAATAACGTTCAGAGATTAAGCTTAATTCAATTGAAAAAAGGAATTCTGAAAATAATTGTATATTTTATTGGTTGTAACTGTCTGAAAACATTTTTTCATTAATTAGTATGGCGGAAGCAACTCTATATGAATTTTCATAAAAAATCATAATTAACGACCTAATATAATTGAATTACATTTTATAAGTGTTTCTGCCTTCTCTGTTATGGAGAATCCTTGGTAGGCTTCCTAAACGAATGATATAACGCACAAAAGGGAAACCAATAAATATAATCCTTATTCTATTTGCATTCCACATTTCACCACAGTCAACTTTCACATTGGATCACATAGAATGTGGTCCAATGTGAAAGAATAGACAAACGACAGAATTTATGTGTGGCATAAATAATTCAATATATATAAATATTGTATTTATATTTTCATTATGTTTATTACATCGAATAATTACCGTTCTATATGTACAAATAGTAGTCTGTTCTTTATTTGTCAGACAAAAAAATACATGCAAATTCAAGGGTGCGGTCCGAAATTTGCTGTGTTAGCGCTCATTTGTAAGCTGTTTGACTTAATCAACGAAATTATCGATTATTCCAACAGTTCAAATAGAAAATAGTTTTGATGATGATTTTTACATATATATTCTATATTAATTTACTCTACACGTCGGTTTTATGCACGAGCATGTGTCGTCGATTGGTTGCAAGAATTCATAAACTACAAAAATCATTAAATACACAAGGAAATTTATGAATGTGTTCTATATAAGTAATGTTTTTAAAAGAAATTAAATTAATTATGACTTTTGCAATATTATAATATTTTCTAACCATTAAATCCGTCCATAGAATAACATTTTCACCTCACATGTTAATCTGTGATTTGGAAGCACTGCGCTGAGGCAAAGTCATCTTACTTCTTTTGTTTGTCTCCTTCTATGGTATAAGGGCGTGGCATGTTTGTTGTTATGTACGGGTGTGTGTTGTCTTTTGTCATTAACTGCGTTGCGTATGCAATTGTAGATGTTGTTAATGAGTTGTTGCTACATGTTGTGTCGTTGCGCCGTAGCCACTAACGTAAAGTAAGTAGTCGCCGCTGCCGAGTGACGTAGGTCCGACGGCGGACCGCGAGGACGCAATCTCGCCGGTGCATTGCTCTCGCGTCGCTGTCGGAGGACGGAGGACGGAGGAGGAGTGTTACAGCGGCGGCGAGTTCTGCAGGGCCTGCAGCCGATGAGCGAGGAGCAGTTCATGAGGCGGTTCTCGGCGTTGCAGCTGGAGGGGGGGGCGGCGGCGGCCGGCGGCTGCGGGGGCTGCGACGGCTGCGCCGGGGGCTGCGGCGGCCGCTGCGACGGCTGCGGCGGGCCCTGCGAGGGGTGCGCGGGGAGCGCGGGAGCGCGGGCAGCGCGGGGAGCACCGACCGCACCGACCGCATCTCCGAGATTAAGTCCTCCCTGTGGGAGCTGCGGCGCGGCCTGAACCAGGTGAGCGCTCCTTCACCCACCCACACACACACACACACACACCTACCGACGTCCATTTTCATGTTCAGTATATCTATGTTTATCAAGCTTCCGCAAAGTGTCATTGATTTGCCTTTATATAAAAGACAATGCCCAAATTATAAAGAGCTTTGCCTCAGTCACAATTATGCATGGCCACAAATGATTTTTTTTTGTGTGTTCGTAATCAGCATAGCTTTTTAAAATGAATCAGATATAAGTCGAAACTTCGTGCGAAAATAAAGATATTAGACAAATAAAATGAGCGCCTACTAATATTTATTAGCAACGTTGTAAGACGACGATATGCATTTTGTTTGACATAAAATATTTTTTGATAAAAAGAAAGGTATGTGTAATGTAATTAGTTGGAATCACACTATATTCCTAGCATTTTCGTGTATAGAAACTAAGGTGAAAATTACCACTCTGGCTGAACTACATAAATTACAAGTTGACCTTCCGTTGAAATCTAAGTGATAATCATAAATCTTGCAACACTTAACTTTTAAACCAGTAATGTTTTTAAACATCACTCTATACTACAACTATTACGATACTGGTATTTATATGTTTACTTTGTAAATGTAGACTAGTAGGTATCTGCTTTCTTCGTTTTGTTATCTTGGCTTGGCTTGGTAACTGTTATGAATGACGCTTTAAATGATAAAGGAATGAAAGTGAACGTAAGTAAGACCAAGGTATTGGTGTTTGAAAGAGATGTAAATATGACATTGTGTGACATTATGATAGAAGGAGAAAAAGTAGAACAAGTAGAAGAGTTTGTATATTTGGGATGTATGTTTACAAAGGATGGAAGGTGTGATAATGATATAGAGAAGCGAGTGAAAGCTGGTAACATGGTGAATGGGGCCATGCATACGTTTCTGAGTAGTCAGAAAATTTCAGAAAAAGCGCGACTAGCAGTGCATAAGGGCGTGCTGGTCCCAACATTAATGTACGGAAGTGAAAGTTGGGTATGGGAGAAACGACATGAAAGCAGAATAAATGCAGTAGAAATGAGAGCTTTGCGGGAGCAGGAGTAAAACTGAGTGACAGATTGTATAATGAAGTGATTAGAAAGAAATGTGGTTTGAAAGAGGATATCGTGACAAGAATAGAGAAAGGGATGCTTGGGTGGTTTGGGCATGTGGAACGGATGGATGAAAGTAGACTAACCAAAATGATTTATGAAGCTGGAGTGAGTGTAGACACGGGACGAGGAAGACCTAGGCGAACATATTTCGAACAAATCGAAAGTGTCCTCAAAAAAGGCCAGGTCAGAAGTACCCGCAATCGTCGAGCATGTATGAGGAATGTTATGAAAGTAGATGAAGCGAAAGAGATATGTAAGGACGTAGCAAGTGGAAGGACGTAATCTCTGCCTACCCCGTGGGAAAAAGGCGTGAGTGTATGTATTTATGTTATCTTGGCTTATGAGTTACGTTCTTATATTTTACCAGTCTTCTTATAGTTTACAGCCTGTCCTTACTTAGCACTAACTTGCATTCCACATATGTAATTTATTACAAATTTTATAACTCAAATACTGCTCAATGGTTTTTTCCACATAAACGTAGGTAGTTTAGAGATATTTTTGTTTGTGCTGCGTGTAGACAAAACAAATGCCTTGGCGTGTCGTGTCACCATATAATTGCCAGTGCTAAATAACATCTCTTTTGGTAGAAAGTAGTATTTTTGAGTTATGTTATGTTTATACTTTGTTATGCTGTGCCCTTGCTTTGCTTATTAGTTGATGTTGATCTATATTTTTGTATTAGATAAGGTAATTTTTTTTATACATAGACTTACACTGTTTTGTAATTTAAATTTCTGGCACAATGTTTTGCTATAGATTTGAATGTTTTAACCATACTCAAATTATTCAGTGTTATGATAACTAAAATGCCAGGTCCATAATTGTAAGTCAATTTTTCTATGCCTTTACTTATTCTTTTAAAGTGACATTAGTAAATTAGTAAATAGTAAATTGCATAATTTTAGAATGATTTAACTTGTTGATACTAGACATATACAGCGTTTAGCCTTTTTCCTTTAGCCAATTCTTGTTTGTGAGTAATATAGTTTATCTTTTTTATTAGCTTTTGTATATATATAAAACAAAATTATTTTATTTTATATATATAATTAGTTGTTATATATTCAATTAAGTATATAATTTTATGTCTTATTAGTTGATAATGATTACTTTCATGATAGCTCTTCAATTAATCTCTGACTGTCTCTCTTTGGATGGACAATTGCATACTGTTTTCCATGGCAAATCTTCCTTTTTAAATGTAGTACATATTAATGCTCAAAGTATTGTTGCTCACTTTACTGATATGATTGCATTTTTCAGCAGCGGCGTAGTCGATGCCATCTTAGTATCTGAATCCTGGTTAAAGCCTTCGTTACCCACATCTATTTGCTCTCTTTATGGCTATAAACTATTCCGAAATGACAGGACTGGATCTGGGGGTGGAGGTGTTTGCATTTTCATACGTGATTCAATATCTTGCACTGTTGTTAGCAAGTCACCCAGCGAGTGCTCTGGCGCCCTTGCACATCTGTTCCTCGAAGTCACAGTACACCACACAAAAATATTACTTGGAGTAGTTTATGTTGCCCTAACGACAAAATTAATTATTTCGACTCTTTTGAATCTATTCTTGAGAGCTTGAGCTCCTCTTACAATCACGTAATTTTGATGGGTGATCTGAATACTTGTTTGCTATTTATTTTTTGTTATTTATGTGTAAGTATGTATATGTATATATATGCGTAATGATGTGTACATTTAATAGGTTTTCAAACACTTAATTACCCCTGCAATTTTAACGTCTCGCATCACTACTTGGGTGGCTGGAAGAGATCGCTTTTAGAGATAAATCCGCCCTTGTACACTATAAATAACTATAATTTTTCAATCTATGTTGTACAATAAAGTATTATATATATTTCTGGCGTCAAGATCTATTTTGCATCGAATGAGTTCATTTCGAGTTTTTTTTTTTTTTTTTTTATATAATTTTTTTTTTTACAATGAGCTGTAATGTAAATATGCAATTCTACTTCTCATACTTGAGGTTACACCATGATGATAGATTACGGATTTGACTACTGTCTCTTTCTGTTTGCAGCACAATTTTAAAATGTAATAATTAGATGTGACTTGGTCGATAGTATTCAGTCAGTCGGGAAGAGTGCAAGTCATAAAAGTCACGCTAGTATTCCATTGCCTTGTTCCCGGAAGTAGCTTGGCGTTCCCGGGGGCTCCCTACATGCCTGAGGAAGGCCATCCCTGAGGTATTTAGTGGGTAGGCCTCCCACTTCTGGGGAGGAGAGCCCCACATAACCGCCGGTTCGCCACAGCCGGGGTATGCAACTTAATGCATTTTCCTCAGGGGAACAAAAAAAAAATTATTCCATTGCCTTAAATAAATAAACCGTTATTTCTAGAAGATGTTTGATTTTATTTACAACACTTGTCAATTGAATTACGTTAAAGGCATGTAGCGAGAGTTGGATGGTTTTGGAACTATTACCGTCACGCCTGACATTATGAAGTAAATCTGATGAATATAGCATCGTTGCCATCCCATATTTCCTGCTCCTGCTCCCTATTTCAGACATTTCACTATCATATCCATATTAATGTAGCCCAGTAGAAGAAATTTAGAATAGGATTGGGGGACGATTAAATAGAAGTAGATCGGAGCGTGTAATTATTTTCAAAAATGTAAAAAAAGTCATATAAAAAAATATTCAAGCACGTCAGTCATTTGTAATTAATTCAAATTTGTAAATGGATAATAAATAAGGACATAAAAAATACTAGCACAAAAAAAAGAGTGCGGACCAAGGAGTCCGCAGAGGACCAAACATTATTAAAAAAAAAGTGTTATTCGAGTGTGTCAGATATTCAAAGTGAATGTCAATTAACCTTTAAAAAGTGTCCCATTTAAATGTCCGACGATTTGGATGTGACCAAAAGGCATGACTGATTTTAGAACATGTTGAAAAATATGGTGACCTTGAGATACTCGAGCGTGTCAGATTTTTATGCAGGAGAATGAACTTGATGTCAGAGTCCTGAATTATAATCTGACAGTTATACTGAGGGATATCGCTATTTGTTGCTATATATATATATATATAGATAACTAATATATATATATATATATATATATATATTTATAGCGCTGGGACGTGTTTAGTTGACGATGTTTATTTACTTCGTCATTCTTGACAGAGTGAGAAACATCAAAGAGTTAAGTCTCTCTTGAAACCATAATTATTTCTGCTAAGAGGTCGCAGTGCTGCTCTATGACTTCTGCTGACGTATACTCCTTTGTTAGTTTGTCACGTTTAAAATGGCAATGTCTTGTTGGCAGGTGACTGCGCCATACAACAGCAACTTGGCGGCCAACGAACCTGATCAGGGCCAGGGGTATGTTACTCACTTATTTTGACAACTCGACCTGACCGGAACTGACGTAAAGGTCAGTTGCTAATTCCTTCATCATCATTTCAGCCAATAGACTCTCACTGCTGGATATAGGCCTCTTCGAAGGATATCTACCCTGGTCACTACAATGTCTATAGCAACATCTTCGTGCATTGCATCCAGTTCTTTGTCGAGTCGGACTTAAATAAATATCATTTGGTGATTCTACGTATAAGAATGATGTTAGTAAGGATAATTTTACTATCGAGAGTCACCGTGTGTTTGTATGACAGCCTACGCGAGGAGAACGCGCAGGAGCAGCGGCAGCAGCAGCGCCAGCAGCAGCAGCAGCGCCGCTGGGAGCACGTCGCCAACGACAACCACAATAACGAGGTAAGTGCACAGTGCATTACGTTTTTTTCTCAGGAGTAGAGGCTGAGAATCCTCATAGATTTCCCTGCAGCCAAGCGGCGCGATGATAATATCCGGCTCCAAACCGATCGAGGCCGCCTGACCGAGATGACCTACCGAGTAAAGTCAGCGTGAGTCTTGGTCAAAACGACCCTACCGCTTGAATAGAAGTTACCTTTGTATTAGTGTTTGTATTAATTGGGAGCCACCCGTAATGGTGCCTGTGTCATTGTGTCAGAAAGGAAAGGAGATATCCTTTTTTCCCTGAGGAAAATGCATTAAATTGCATACCCCGGCTGTGGCGAGCCGGCGGTTATGTGGGACTCTCCTCCCCTACCCACTAAAGGGATGGCCTTCTTTAGGCATGTAGGGAGCCCCCGGGAACGCGAAGCGACTTCCGGGAACCCCCAGCCTCCGCTCCTCTGCCGATACAGGGAGCCCTCCTCGGGGGAGGCTACTACCTCATCCGATCTCCTCCACCGACGACGCCCCCTGACCACGGAAGGAGCGTGGTCCCTCCCGGGTCGCCGCATCCGCTGGCGCTCGGCGGCTTCCTTCTGGAGCATCACTGCTTCACAGAAGGAGGCCACAGCCCTCCAAGCTCCCTCGTCCGCCAGCATTGCCGCAATGAAAAGGAAGAAGATACCCTAAATTTCTTGACGTTACATTAAAAATTATGTATTCAAATTTATAAAAAAAAATGTAATTTGAATTAATATGAGGACTTGCAAATATTTGAAACTAAAACATTTGCAACTTAACCATGAAAGAAATACAGAAATAGCTAACCCACTTTCTAATTTGACGTGCTCGAGACGAGATATTAAAACATACAGAAAAGCTTACTTCGGAGTGGTGGTAAGTATATACTACAGGTTACAATGAAGGCACAGGTTTTAGGACGTCGTCCTCTAAAAAATTAAAAACTTATAGCGTCAGTCCGTTGTCACAACTTATGTCATGAAAATCATATTGAAATCAATAACAAATGTGTGCAATTTTGTTTCAGCAAAAAATTTACTTTTAATAATAATAAATTTATTTTTGACAGAGTCCATATATTTTATATGTTGGCACCAGTCTAAATACTTATAAACCTAGTGTAATAAAATTGATGAACGTTAGGTAATGTTTGGTATTCACTTTATTATGACTTCACTCTGTCACGCTCAACAATCGATTGCTCAAGATTTTAACAATTCTTTCCTCACTTGCTCCATCTGGCCTACAACCAACCTCCTTTCGTTTCACGATGGAAACGGTTACAAGTCTCAGTCAACACTTTTCACGACTTTTTATAACTTCTCATGAGTAATATGTAAGATTATGATAATCGTATTATATTTAGTTTAAAATGATTTATTTATTATTGTAAGTGCAATGTGAAATATATTTTACAATTTTAAATACATGGTATAACTAACGGAATTGAAAAAAGTGATTTGACAGCAATATTGTGGCAGTGAGACTTTTTATTAAATATTAATAAATTAGACAATTTTAAACTTATCTTAAACAATTATTATGTACGTAATTAACTAACCATAGACGAATTGTAGAAAGATATATTGAAAATCACAACATTCGGCCATCCGACTGCGTACTAACTCTTACTAGTTGATAGTAAATCCTATCAGCAAACCTACCGAATGTTTTTGTCTAGCGTAGTGTAACCTATCGGCAGTAACCTTTAGAACTATTTGAACTACGCAATTTTAATTCGACGCCATGTTGATTTATTTATAACGGTAACAAACAGTTTTATAAATATGATTTTCGTTGACATTTTATCCAAACAGACGTAAAGCACCGTTATTTGCATGATAATTATTATTGCAAACATTTTAGTTATAAAATCTATAATTACTCGCATAAAGAGTAAAGATAAAATATATCGATGAACGGTTTTTGAAAGTTGCTCCTCTTGTTGTAGAACATTGCTGATGATGAGTCGGGTGATGAGTTGGATGATGTGCAGCTGCCGTGCGAGTTCTGCAACCGCTTGCAGCCGGCGGATGACCTCGTCAGACATCAGGTATGAGGCCCAGGACTGTAGGCGGTGCTGTGCCGAGGGTACTGTCCTATGAATCAGGGGGCCTGGGATTTGATCTTGCCAAGTAGCAATATGTTTGTCTTTTTTCGAATTTCATCGGTTGATTCCGCATACAGCAGCAAGGAAAATTGTATGGTATACACTTTGTTTTCAATTCGCTCTGAGCCAGCGTGGTTGACTAAGGTTTGATTACCCTAACATGTTAGCGAGGGACAATTCCTCTCTCGCTGTCACTATGATACTAAATGATATTACAGCCACGCGAACGCACTAGCTTAGTAGACGTACTAGTGCGATGTCTACTTGGTGTCGATGTCGCAGCCAACTGGTTAAAATAGCCGTTCAATCAAACAGCTAGCCCTTTGACTGAACAACGTCATTCAACCATACGTCTAGATTATTAATTGAATATTTGAGTCGCTCAAAACGTTAAACACTACAGCTGATTCCAAAGCCGCCGTCTAATCTAATTAGTTCAGCGCTCACCACCGCAGCGCTAGGTGCGTTTTGTTTTCAATATGGCGTCAACTAGCCGTGGTTTGTGATTGTTTCAAGATACTTTTCGGAAAGTAATTAGTAAATATACGTTGCACGTGTTATTAAATACACAGAAATTATGAGGTCACTTACGAGTGATACGAGTGAATCAAAATTTAAACAAATATTCGAGGAGAAATTACGGGATTATGAAATGATTCTTGCTTCGTAAATTTTTGAGTTTGTAATTTTTTGCTCGGTGCAATAAACAATATTATGGTTAATAATTTGTTTTTCATTTTTACTTATTTTATCAAACTTTTGGAATCTTCCCAAGAAATTACAAAAAGTCTTCCTATTGTCTCAAATTTAGTACTAAACGAATGGTCACCTTAGTGAATTTGCCATTTAACCAGTTGGCTAAGCGTCGTCATTTAGTTGTAATGTTGAACGTTGCAATTAACAAGTCGGTTAAACGACGTATAGTTGTGTGATTGAACGGCTATTTTAACCAGTTGGCTGCGACATATGAGGCCTCTAACTGCAAAACTCACATTCTCCAACTTTTTGAGAAAACCATGTTTTGGTTGATTTTGAATCTCCATGTTGAAATCTATTGTTTGTTGCTATGGATACAAAGCAAAAGTAGCTTTATCCAGTGTTAAAGTGATTGTGAAAAATGAGTTCCTTTTGCAAAAGTTACATTCTCCACAATGCTCAACTGCAAAACTAACATTCTCCTTGAATTCTCCTTAGAGAATTTTTCAAACATGTCCTAGATGGTCCAGAAATTGAACTTCCACCAAATATCGATGAAGAACATTGCCACATTGCTGAAGAAATTCCCATTTTTCAAATTTAAATAGGTTTTTCAATTTCTTTTTTTAAGATAGAATTTGTTATCAAACAGGTACAAGGAGTACCTGAACTCATTGTAGTTTTATTTTCAATTTGTATCTATAATTTGTTTCCAATAAAATTTCATTCTTGTCAATCAATGTTGTCTTAAAATAATTTATTAGACCTAAAACTATTGATTTAATTCTTACTAAGGTAATTTTTTTTTGTTTGAAAGATTCCATGAAACTTGCTGCCAAAACTAGCATTCTCCAGAATATTATATAATAAAATTTGCATTCTCCAAATATTTAAAGCAAAACTGACATTCTCCAACAATAAAAGTGGATTTTCACACAACAATATTGCCAATTCCTCATGAAGAAGTTTAAGAAAGGCACAAAATGTGAGTATTTATTTATTTAAATGTTTTTTTCGGTTTACCAGAAATTTGAAAAAGTGGAGAGTGTGCGTTTTGCAGTTAGAGGCCTCATATACAGTGTGTTTCAGGGCGAAATAATATTTGATAGTGGGTATCCCATTGGTTGTTAAGATTCTTATGTGATATTTTTTCCTCCTTCAATTTTTTTAATTCAAATTATCGACAGCCCTCCATCAGTGAATGGGGAATTACTACGCAGCGGTCGTGCTGTAGTAGTTTTGTGCTAGTGGCTGTCATTTGAACGTTTTTGTTGTTACTTGAAAGTGGTGCCGCACTGTGTGTGGGGCTCTTCGGTCTCAGAGACCGGCCTACTCACTAAAACCCCCCGGTGTCCTCCGAGCCTATACCGTGGCGCGTGACGGGTTGCGCTTTTTTTTTTTTTTTTTTTATAGGATAGGGCAGCAAACGAGCAAACAGATCATCTGATGGTAAGCGATAACCGTTGCCCATGGACACCCGCAACACCAGAGGAGTCACAGATGCGTTGCCGGCCTTTTAAAAGGGAATAGGGGGAATAGAGGGGAATAAGGGGGGGTTGGGCCTCCGGTACCCTCATTCACTCGGCGAAACACAGCGCAGCGCTATTTCACGCCGGTTTTCTGTGAGGCCGTGGTATCACTCCGGTCGAGCCGGCCCAATTCGTGCCGAAGCATGGCTCTCCCACGGTTAAACGGCTTTCGCGATTCTATCGCCACACGGCCACGGGCCAGCTCGACCTAGTTAGTCGAGCCATCGCCAAGCTTCCCTTCAGGGGCTGGTGTGTGCTCGCTAAATATTAGTGGAGCTCTGGCTCAGGAGGCAGGGGATCAATGTGAAGTAAGCACGCGTGTGTCGGCCCTGCAGACTGGGTGCCGGCCCGACCTGGTGCGCGTGCAGGGCGGGGGCGCGCAGGGCGGGGGCGGGGGCGGGAGCGCGCAGGGCGGGGGCGAGGGCGGGGCGCCGCCCGTGATCCCGTGCGAGTTCTGCGGCGTGGCGCTGCCGCCGCACCTGCTGGGCCCGCACCAGCTGCGCTGCCGCCGCTACCGCGACCCGCCCAGGAACTAGGGCGGCTCCGCTAGCCTCGTCTGACATTTTTCAATCGTTCGCTACCTCCTTGGTTAATAACACAATTTGACTGATCTAACTTGTCAAACTAATTCCTCGGTTAAAAGGCATCGGTTATATAAAAGAAAGCCGTTAAGGTCGCGCGCACATTAGAACGTGCACGTACGTCGCACGTGCGTTCGTGACTGACGTATTGAGTGCGTACATATACGTTTTGCTCCATCAAATAGGGCAAACAGAACAAAAATTATTATTATTACAGTTTTGGTATTACAATAACATTTTTCATGCACTACGCATGCTCTAGTTGTGGAGAAATATGGTTATTAGACATTTTTTTTAATAACCACACTATCACATTTTTATTCCTCGGACAAAAGTTAGCCAACGATTGAAAAATCAATTCTTACTAAAATTAAAACTCTTTACATCCGTGTAATAATATTTTTTAACTAATGACTTTATTCTATGATGAAGTGAAAAAATGCTCATTTGATAATTTACAATATGTATAAATATTTCAGAATATTCTCCTATACTATATGTAAGACAGTGCACTCGTGTATACATGTTAATCGTTTAATTAAACCGCCGTCCTTTGTGACGATAACATTGAAATTAAAACAAAAACGTGTATACACATATGCACCTTTGTGTTACTGATAACTATGTAATTTCGTATTTTATATTGTATTTAATTGCGCTATATATATGTAATGAAGCTGAACTATAAATGGAAGTGATACTCGGACCGCACTGAACGAAACAAGACTTATTGTCTTGCGTGTGAAGATGAAGGATAGATGCGCTAGTCTCTAACTAATGTATTTAGAATGCTCGATTAGTTGTCACGAGATAACACTCACAAGAAAATTATACATTAAGGAAACTTTTGAAAAGAATCTCGTCTGAACTCGAAACTGAGCTGTGATGAAATAGGCCTTCTATTTCATCGCATTTTCTAATAGGAACGTAAAGTTAAATTATAATATTAAATTTAAAAAATATAATTAAATGAAAACGTGTTGAACGAAGTTTTAAAAAGACGTCAGCCGAATTCGACAATGGTTAAGTATTAACGGAGTACCTCGAAGGTGAAAGGCTTGGCAGAGCAGCCTCTAAACCAGACGCGAACGGTGGCCGACACGCGGGTGAGACTTGTGTGGAACCAATTAGTTAGAGCAACGAGATCGAGAGATGAACGGACATTTTATCTCCTTTCTTGTTTCAAAATGTGATTGGCTAAGTTTAATTTTGAAATGGATAAGCGAAGATCGTGCTAAAACAAAACTCTTAGATAGAAATCTGCAGATCTGTTTTACATAACACCGGTTTTGTTCAATTTCTGTTTGCGATTTCTTCTGTTAACACTAAACTAGTCTGACTGTTAAAAACTTTTTAAATCTTTATTTGTTTATAAATGTTTATGTCTACCATAAAAATTACATTATTCTGCCATCGGAATTTTACAAAGTTTCATCATTATGTTATTTTGTTATAATTGGTCACGCAGCGATGACAACTTTTCTGTCAATTAAATTTGTCAGCAAAAATAGGCCGTGTTTTGTGGTATTTTGCATAAATTAAGTCAATTTGATGCATAACAATGTATGAAATGATTTTATAAAAACACATTTTCCCTATAACATCGATACAAATAATAGATGTTTTTTATTTATTTATTCTTATTAGGGACACAAACAGACAAACATAAACCAATAATGTGTCTACAGAAAGTTATTACATACATTCTGAACAAACACAATGCACACCTGAGCAACATACAAATATAAAACAACACATAAATAAGATCTATAACTTAATTAAATACACATTTTGACATTAAGGATATCCACATCCAATGATAGTGATCCAGTGATTTTAAAATTGATTCCAATCAAATTTAGTTCAAAACCGTTTAATTAAAACAGATCAGCAGAATAATGATGAAGAAGGCGGTAGCTTTAGTGTTATCATGGAAGTGAGAACGTTCGGTTATTAAATTGTCGTACTCGACAGGTAGTATTTATAGGGGCGATGCCACTCTAAGTCGTTGTTGAACGTATATCGCAAAGCGTTCCGTGTCACCGTGACACTATAACTCAATAAGTCCTAAATATAATAGGGAATATGCAATATACAGCAAAAATATATATATTTTAAATATTAATTATTAAAAGAAAAATTTGAAATAGATGTCAGGAATGAGTATCATATGTGTATAGTCACAGATAGTTCCATATACAAGGAGTTGGAACAAATAATGGGCTAGTTGACAAAATTTGAAAATTCGTTTAAAACGATAGTTTAGTATCTATTTTACCCTAATATATATTATTTTTAGAAAAATAGGCCTTTCTCATAAGTATTTTGCTTTTTTAGAAATGAACTTCTAATTGACTTCGAAAAAGGCCAAGACTGTCATGGCGTCTGGAATGACGTCACTCCTCGCGAAACAATCGAGTTTATTTATGTCAGTCCACGAGATCATTATAATAAATAATGAATCCCTCTTATTATAAATACTGTATAGTGCCCCAATGTAAACGATGCACAAAATATATTACAAAATCTATGTTTGTTGCGAAAAATTCCCAAGCATAACGGCGTCAATTTTTGACAAATTACTGCTGTTTGCTTTGGTAAATCCTGATTCCGTGGCAAATGTCCGTGTCTTTTAAGATTAAACTTAAAACAAACTGTATTAATTTAACAATAGTCTCTGAAAACAAATTGTATCAAAATAACCTGTTCAGTGTTCAACAGCACAGATTAGATAGAAGATGTACAGCTACACTACAACCGGTGTTTCGCGAGGCGTGACGTCACGCTTCTCTGATTGGTGTTTAATGTCACGTGAATAAATAAGTAATTTTGCCGATTTTAATTTCCAAAAATATTAGTAATCTTATATTTTTTTAATAAAAAAAAGTTGTTTTTTGTTTACTACATATCATGATTAATCATTAGAAACTCTAAGCCATCCGATTCATTCTTAGTGGAAACAGGCCTATTTAGCAAGAATTAATAAACCAGATCATAAATGAATGGATACATGAATCCTAATTTGAGGTTAGAAAATGCCATGTATTGTATCGAGAAAGCTCGAAAAGGAATTTTCAACGAAGCATGGATGTAATCCATATTCCAAGCATATTCCCTATTGTGTTGATAAGTGATATTAAGTGTTTTATTTATATTTAGTTTACTGTTATTTTAGTGGTTACTATATGTTCTAGCGTTTATTGTTATTTTTTAACGTAACTATTCTGTTATTACGTTTTGTGTGACAGCGCAGTGTGTGCCAATGATTTGTGTTCTACAGGTGATAGATTGATAAGTTTATTTTTGTGTTTTTCTTTTACATCCATAAGTTTATTTTGAAGCTCATAAAGCCAAGACTGGGATACAGTCTTTGTCGGTCCTGAAGCCGACGAAAATTTAACGAATATGGTTAGTTCATTATTACGTGGAATACGTTAGCAGCAGCAAGAGGGGGGGGTTGTATAAATATATTCTATAATATTACAACAATCCTTGTGTATGTTTGTTCAGCGCAACATTGCTTAATCAGTCCCGGGAGAAGTGAATCGATCAATTAACCTCAAATGCAATAGTGGGGTCAAACGCAACATTTTGCTGTAAAACATTCTTTTTTATACGATAACACCAAAAAGAGAAATCTAAAAATTATGTGTGTTATTTTCAAGATATGTTGATTTAAATTTTTTACCTATTTTGCGTTGCTATGTTCTTTCTTATTCTTAGTTGTAACGGTTCCGTCGATTTGACAGCACTGTGCACTTTTGTTGATGAAATTATCTTCATTCAATCTCCCAACTTCCGTCATTAGGTTAAGAAGTTACCGCGTGCACACAGACTGTGGCTCAATTGTATTAAATGACAGCTCTCTGTAATGTTTCTGTAGTGTTTGTAATGTAATGAATTAATATAGTGTTGAATGCAATGAAATAACGAACAAATTAATTTCAAGGACAATCGCACCTCAGCGGAACTTTAATTCGGACAATTGACAACATTTCATTTTTTATTATACTACAAAATAAGAAAACCTAGCCTTAATTTGCCTATTTGAAATAGTAATCTTAATTTTTTTATTACATAGCTTTTGAGGAAAAGAAAAACTACATGTTATAGGACCGGTGGATAAAATTCCTTTGCCAAATTCCTAGTTTTTAAGAATTATTCGCATTTCGAAAAACGCAAACAAGCAATTGTGGACTAACTGTTGGTGTCAAATAGAGCACATGAATGAAGACACCAAATATTGGACCGCAGCTATGGTGCCATAGTGAACGTCAAAAATTGATTCTTTCTTTTTTAACCTAATTATGCAAAGGACAATAGTTCTGGACGAATGATGTCATCTTTAATCTAAAAAAGATAAAAAGCTATATCTAATATAGATACCCGCTTTTATGGTTTTTGTTTAGTCTTAATGCAAATAATTAAATTGTTCGCATAAAATTATGAAATATTGTCAATTATCGCAAAATTTTGTTTCATTAATGTGCTCAATATTTTTAAAAATTAAAATTGTAACGGACAATAACAATGGTTGCTAAACAAACACGTTCTTTAATTTGAAATGAAAAGAAAAATGTCGTTGTATAATTTCAGTGTAATAAATTACACTGGAAAAATTTTGGGAGTGTTATTTTATAGCATTTTCGATGACTGTTTGTTCGGTAGTGTGTAATTCGATGTAGCTCTATCGTTTTTCATTCGATGTCGAAGCCAGTGATCGCTGTTTTTTTGTAAATCACTCATGTTTTGTATGATACAATATAGTGAAGGACACTCCATTGGGATCCACTCAATAGGCTATAACGGCGAGCAAATGTAATATACCATATAGTTATCTGTGTACTGACAAACGCACACTGCTTTCAACCTTATCATTATAGTACGAGTGTTCAAATTAATATTTTCATCGAGTGGGTGTCCAATGCAAGGATGTGGCCGTTCATTGCCAGGTTGAAACCGCGGCATTATTTAGTTTTAAATTGACGTGTATAGTTTATCAATGTTTTACGTATTCGATGTTGTGTTAGCTACTAAATGTAATATTTAACCAATTTGTAGGTTAAGGACTTGTTCACGCGTTTTCGCGCACTTGTAGTTGTTGTGGTCACTTGTAGGAATTTTCTGTGTGACAGCTACAGCGTGCTGTGCCTAGTTGGGGGTCAAACGGTAAATTTCGCTTTAGAAGAAATGGTTTTCCTTACAGACAATATCTATTAATAATAAGTATATAATATTTCATAAGACATTGTTTTTATTAACTTTTTCAATCAAGTATTTGATTAGATACACGCCGCGTTTGTTGAACTTAAAACCAATTCGCTCGATTAATTTTTTGTTCAGTCGAGTCTTTTCTTTTTCCATAGTCAAGGTTTTAGGTTTCTTTTTAAATTGTTCTATTTTAGCTTTTAATTTTGTTTTATTTAAAATAATTCTAATTACATATTAGTATTTTGGCAATAGTTATGTGCACACATTCTCACGCATTCCCGTCGTGCGCTCTCATTCATTCATTTGAATGACGGATACAGTCAGTCCTTTGCTGAACTGGCGCCATTTTAAATCCTTCTTTGAATGGACTTTCAACAGGCCCTTTTAACTACGAGTGCGCGGGATCACTATGATAATGTTGTATTTATAAATCGATGTTAGACTTAAGAATTTATTGCAGTGAATTATTACTTATTTCCAACGAATAGTAATTGCCATTCTTGCCATCACTTACAGAAGTGTACGCAACAACAGAAAAAATATTTAGTTTCTAGATTGGCACAATTTAATATCACGTGCGCCAGATTTTGTTTCAATTGCACAACATTGGCAATGGACCGTTTATAACTGGATAGAAATGCAACGTGTCCATTTCCTTATTATGTAAAGTGATACAATATGGCGCTCGTCATATTGATTTGTGGATTCAATGGTATGGTTTACTGCAGGTAGGGTATGTTTAGCACGTAAGCGACATTTTTGTAGGACGATAAACCGGAACCACACTGCGTTATTCGATACCATTGGTATATTTACGTAATTAAAAAAAATAACATTTCTTTATAACCGCTATTAACAAATATGGCGTCCGTACTTTAGTGAAAAAAACTTCCGGATTCAACAGCACTCAAATGAAGCGTAATTTTAAAAAGAAGTACATATATGTATTACTAGCTTTTGCTCGCGACTTCGTTCGCGTGGACTTCAGGTTCGTCCCGTCTAGTCTAGTAATAAGTAAGAAATACGGTAACTAAGCACTGCAGAGCCCTAATTATAGGCCTATAGGTACTACTGCAGTATGCTCCTATAAACTACATTTAACGATCTTTTTCCTTTTGTGGGTTATTCCTAAGAGATAAACATATACCATCACGGACTTTTTTGTAGACCTTTTTAAGTTGTACAATACTGTAGTAAATTGTTTTGATCTATCTTGTAGGATTCAGTCAGCGTTTGCAATGTAAGCGCAAAAAATGTGTTTTTTTTACGAGCTCACATTAGAAACCTCAAAAATTGTAGCCTATGTGTTATTCTGATGTATAAGCTATATTGTGGTAAAGTTTCATTCAAATCCATTCAGTAGTTTTTACGTGAAAGAGTAACAAACATCCATACTTACAAACTTTCGCCTTTATAATAGTAGTAGGATTTATTCATTTATTGCTTATACTAAATTTACTAAAATTGAAAGGAAAATTGATTTCTCATACCAAAAGATTAGTAAAAATAAACAGCAAAGCGTCTTGGAACAATGCGAAAGGAAATTTATGGAAATTAATGTGGTACTTAGAGTGGGAACTTTTGATTTAATAACATTGGAACATATAATCTACACTTCATCGTATAGTATGTACGGGAGAATAAGTCTCGGGAGAGTAACCAAAGATATAGAGAAATAAACAACGCAGTGTGATTCCGGAATCACATTTTTATTCTGGATTTTATTCCGGAATTATATAGTGTTAAATTAAGTATTTACTATATGGATAATAACAAGGTATCCAAATGTATTCGCGTACGTTAAGAGTAGTTACCCCTTAAATTTACTGAAAATTCTATTTCATACATAACTTTAACGTTTATATCATATACTCGACTGATATACTGTAGTTGTTAGGGATACAGGGATATTCTAATCGAACAAGCGGCGACTGCCACGTGTCTCTCCGAACACTGAACGAACACACTAACGAATTTGTCGTTTCTACATTCGCAAATGTGAACGGAAATAGTTCTCTAGTCATACGTTCAGACATTTTCAACGTTCAATTCTCAACTGTGGTGCAGGCAGAGACGTTTATCAATGATAATGATTCCGGAGATCCGGATTGTTTGGAAATTATAGTGCATTCGCAGCTTCTAGCTTCTGAGGACACCTATTTGGCTATGGCATTAAAAATAAACGACTGTATAACGTACTGTAGTCGTATAATCGCTTAATAGTACATTATGATACTAGTGTGCAAAGTTGTCCATTGCACACGAGGCGGTATTGGTCGCGTGAGCCGTAAGGTGAGCGCGACAATTTAGCCGAGGATGCAATTAACAATGCTCACGAGTTTCATACGACGTTTTTCAACACAAGTTGAGGAAAAAAGCTAATAAAATGCATATTTTTATTTATTAAAACAATTAGTAAATGTACAATTTGCGAAGTGATACTGTACAGATTTTGCGGGCATTTTTACGGTTTGAGATATAGTACTATTGGTATTAGTAGTTTGCTGATACATTTTCATGGAAATTTACAATTTCATTGAAAGATTCGTCGCCATAGACAGACGATGATCCAAATAACCAACGTCGCGTGAAGTCGACGGTTGCGGTTCATGACAAAATTTCTATTAAACATTAGAATACATTTGTTCGAGAAAAGAAAGTGCTACCAGACTAAATTAAGAATGCATTGTACATATATAAAAACGTCTTGTAACAGGAACAATCGAAATTTTATCGGGTTATAAATATTGCACACTAGTGCGTAATGAAATGCGCCACTAGTGTGCAATATCCTAGTTTTTGAGATTAAAAACACGCATGAAACAGCCCCGTTATGAGAACGTGTGTGAAAAAATTATATTAAGTAAAATGGCCGAATAACAACAAAAGCAGAAACTGTTGCTATTAATGCACTAATGTGATTTTATTAAAACGCACAAATATCATTTTATTACTGACAAATATAGCATTGTCTAGTCTGTGACGATACTTGTCAAAGTATCGTCACAGACTAGACAATGAGTCTATAGAGTTGTTGACTGAATGACTAGTTAAGTCTATAGAGGGTTAAGGGTCATAACTTTTGGCCACGGCTACATATGCACGGAAGTCGGTTTATGGGACGTCTTGGGACTATCCGTTTTTTCCGAGATAAAAAATACCGCAAAACCTTGCTCAAGTATCACGCCATCTATTGATGAAAACCGCATGAAAATCTGTGCAGTAGTTTTTGAGCGAATCTTTTATTGCGCATCCCGTGGGATCTGTCGCTTTTTCCGGGATAAAAAGTACCCTATTATTTAATCCGGACTTTTACCTTTACGTCTGCACGAATTTCAAAGCAAATCGTGCAGTAGTTACGGCGTGAAAGCGGAACAAACAAACAAACTCACTTTCCAATTTTTAATATTAGTAAGGATAAATAAGTATGACTGTATACGTTTGCCTGCTTGTAGGTGAATTGTAAGAAAGAATAAAACAGCAATGTAGGCGACACAAGACTGCAGCAACAGTTTTTAGAGAGTACAGGGCAATTGAATCAACTTTGTCAAAGTATTAAATACAAATGGTGAAACTAAACATTTTGCGATTGCGAAAACGATTATTCGTTACATGCCCGGGTGTATCCTTCAGTGTTCCCGCTGCGTGTTATTATTAACGTTAATCATGTCATTCAGCCTAATTGTAAATGCTTGCAATCAATTGTGTTGTTTAATTTACAAGATTTTATTTATGTTAATTTTTGTAATTTATTTGCTACTCATTTGATTTTTGTGTAGAACTGTGTGCGTTTAAACATTTCGAACATTACAGTTCTCGTGAAACTACGTATGATTGTGGACGCGTGTAAAAAGTAGAAGCATTACTCAAACATAGTTCCTTTTAAATGTTCTTACACAAAGCTTATACCAAAGCAGTACTTATGAAGCCGTAACTAAACACAGACCAGTGGACCAATGGCTCTCGCTATTGCTAATCAATTACTAAAAAGTTAACATTAATCCGTTATTTTTCGGAATACTAACCACTAGTTAACATTAATCCGCCATTAAAAGTGCATGTTTAATATTGCATCATCAGTTAGGGACTCGCTGGTGGCACATGTCGGTTGATCTGTCAAAACAACATATTTCAAGATGGCGGTTATATCGCACGATAAACGCATTGTCGTGTCTTATATCGTTGCTCATGCTACAAGGATGACTGTTTTTACAGCGTCACGTATCTTTTTCAACAGTAATTACATAATCGATTTGATAAAGCATAAACCGAAAGTTCAATAAAAATAATATTTGAATGTAAATAAACATGTTATAAAACAGCCACCAGTAGACTGATGATTATATAGCTCTGACAGCTGTCACGATATTTTTATTAAAGTTTAACGGCCTTGGATTACAATTCCATGCAGCCAACACATCATTTTACATTCACATTCTACATGCTGTCACGATTTGATTGACATTGACAGATGTTGCAGTTACATTGATGGTTTGTGAAGGTTCAATGTTTTCTCTTAATGAGGCAGCAATGTAACCGCTCCATCTGTCGTTAGTCGTCAGTTTGAATCAAATTTTACAGCAGTTGAGTGACATGACCACAACGCTGGATTCATCGTTTCTAAAATTTCAACCTTCAATTAAGAAATGATATTTCGTTATGTCAACTGTGTGAGCAACACGTGCCACTGGTCTGTGTGTCACTGCCCCGGACAGTCTCGCCATTTTGTTGATAGCGCACAAATTCATAGTTATTAGTTTATATTCTGTTTGGGTTAGTGCCGATGCGTATCTGTTGTGTGAGAACATGTTTTGACAACTTGTGTTAATATTTCTTCATATTAAAGAAGTATGAACGAAATTCTTCTACGCCTGCTTTAATATGACGGTATTGTGCCATATGTCGTGTTAGTTTTGTTTTAAGGAAATATTTGTATTTATACACAAGCTTGCATTTTTGTATGTTGGCGTAAGTTCGTATAAAATCTGATTTTAGATATGATCATTTATAATATTTTTAGGACATCTTTTATGTTATCGTATTTACTTTACTATTTAGTCTAGTGGTTTCTCTAATCTAAAAACTGATGCCAAAAATATGCATTTCGTAATATGCAACTTTAAAGCATAGTTTAAGAACTTGTATAATGTTGCAGTTTGTAACTTCCACTCAGTAAATGGAGGGTGCAGAAGATCCAGTGCCATGTGAGGAGATGTACCAAATGTTTGGACGTATGCACGCTGCATTTTTATGGTTGTACTGTCTAATGTACGCTGATTTATATTTTTTTGTTATGTCTTTGTAATACAATTATTTCTGTATGTGCCAAGTAAATATTGTGAATAAAACATGGTTTGTTTGATTATTGCCATGCCTCCCTGCGATCTTCAAACCTGCTGCTTCAAGTCTGCCCATCTTGTGGGAGGTCTATCAACGTTGCACGGTTCGGCATATTGCCTGTCACTTGACGACCTTTGCTGAGTTCTTGTTAAAGATTATAGCCAAGTGTTTGTCTGACTCAGAAAGTCTGTCTACTAACACTAAAGCTTTTTATAAGCTGTATGAAAAAAAAAATATGTAAGCCATCCAAGAATAATAACAATTTTAATGGTAACTAGCTGGGGTCAGCTAGCGGCAGACGTTGTCCTGTCCCACGTCTCAAATGTCAAAAAACAATATCTAGATGGCCGTATTGTGAATCTAAACCATCCTCGAACCCCCTCGAATACACACAAAAAATTTCATCAATATCGGTCCAGCCGTTTAGGAGTTCAATGACTAACACGTACAGAAGATTTATATATATAAAGGTAGGTATTGTATGGTAATTTTAAGATAAATTTATATTTATCAATGTTATTGTTTATAATTATAAATATTTTGATTAGTCAACATTTATTGATTCTTGATTTTTTATTATCACCCAGAATTGCAGTTTATCCAGGGCCATACTTAACAAAGCTTACTCTATTTGTTGCCTTTTTATCAGTTTATGCAATAACAGTGAGTCTAGCCATATCTGGTGCAGAATCACCACATAATTTTTCTTAAGCAGAAGAGCTGCAGCCGGTTGTCCAATGACGTGCTAACTGTGAATTGCTATTTGCCTTCATAGAGACAAAGTTCAGCAACTTTCCTCAATATCCGAATCTTCTTCAACCAGATTGTCAAGCGACAAGTAAGTCCACTAAATTCTATCTAGTCTAGTATTTTTTTCTAAATTTACATTGAACAATCATTGTTCAATGTAAGTTAGCAGCTTAGAATTCCAAGCAAACTAGGGAAAGGAAAATAGAAAAATAAAATATGTTTAAATAATTTATTACAAATATTTTAATGCTTAAAGTTGTTTCACTTCAAATCTTTACCGTACTTCCTTTGTGTAATGACATAAGTTAATGGGCGGATTTTTATAAACGTGTACATTCCATTTTTGCTATGTCTCACAACTTTCGATTTTTTTTACGATGTTCTGTCTTAGTAATCATTTTTCTTTTAATGTCCTTAGTAAAAAATATATTTAGCTATATTTTCCAATCTTTATTTCTTTTATTTCTTCATTAATTCATAAAATTTTTGAGTGATACCTGTATGTACATGCCATTATTTACCCTGTCCTACCGTCTTTTTGTTACCAACAAATTAAAACTACGAGATAAATACAAATATATTGATTGCGAAATAACCATCACTCGACAGCTTAAAAATTATATTTATTTCTATTAATAATATAATTAATGTAAAGCAACTGATTGAATTGTAATATTTTTTTTATTAAAAGTCATAATTATTGACCTAGGTGGAATTTCCAATGAGATACGCAATTTTTCTCGGCTTTTTAAAAATCTACCGCAATAGTAGTTTTTTCATTAGTTTGCAACAATTGAGCACTCTGTGGAACATAAAATTGCCATTAGCTATAGTGGATCAGTCTCGATAGAAATATCATTGAAAGTGGACGATTTGGCGAAGAGAAAAAAAAAATCCATTGATCAACGGTGATTTTTGGGTAAATTAATATATTTCAAGTATATTGCACTTGATATATAATCGATCAATGTATATTTTAATAAGTTGTATTAATATTTTGTTGTTTTTCATGTAAAAATACGTAAATAAACAAATAACTAGTGCATTTGGTAAGGAATCGTTACATTCCACTGACCAACTGTGGCAAAATCGTTAGTCAGCGGAATGAATAGTACCTCTGTGGAACGCTAAAGATGCATGCATGGTGAATATTTCGTTCATCATTCTAGTATTGTTTAAACAATCTAGAATTTAATAAATTATCATTATTACAAAAAAAAGTTTACAATTTCACGCCTTTTTATTCAGGTAATTATTTATTAGAAGACTTACATATTCTTTTCACATATAACAATAAATAATGGTTAACCCAGTATAGCGGAGGTCTTATAGGTGAGACGGTAAAGCGTTTGTCAAGTATCTTTGTACCTATTAAGGTACCTATGTATCTAAGTAATTGTGTTTGAGGTGATCTTTATGATTGAAATTTATAATAGGTAACTATACAACATATAATACCATCGATGTGTAATGTGTGCTGTCGGGGGGTATCATAATCCAGAAAAATCGTTAACAGGGAAATTCTAGCTTCTTTTTCGAACATTTTATCGAATAGGTTATGTTGATTTTAAAATATGAAAGCTAATTATCTCAACCCCAAGAAATAGCTGATTTTCTAGTAAACATAACCATGAGATTTGTGGAAAAATTGCAGAACAAAATGTCTACGTCTTGGTCAAATATATCTGTTACAGGTATTTTTTTTTTTTATTTTATGTTTAATAGGCTGGGCGTTTGACCCCAATCACGCCTGATGGAAAGCGATGATGAGGTCTAAGGTGGAACACGCTCGCCTAGAAGATGCTTGTTCACTCTGGCTTTGAAGATATCCAGACTATACTGATCGGGGAAAACAGACCCCGGCAAAGAGTTCCACTCCTTAGCTGTTCGCATAATGAATGTGGAAGCAAATCGCTTCGTGCGAATGGGAGGAATGTCAACAACATAAGGATGAAAGCTCACACCGCGCCTGGTCGTCCGGTGGCGGAAAGGAGCAGGTGGGATCAAATTGTGTAAACTTCCGCACACTCACCGAAATGCAACCGATAGAAAACTGAAAGGCTAGCTACACGTCTTCGGTGGTCAAGGCTCAAGGCTATGAAATTTTGCCTAAAAATGTGTGCATTTTAATCAGAGCCTTACTTTTCCACTTAGTAATTTTAGCATTCCACTGATGTGAGTGTCCACACTTATAAAATACGAAAATAAAGGTTAATTGTCTGTTTTTACGTTTATTCTGGATTATTATTATTTTTTATCATAAATCATAATCTGTTGGTCATCATATGGTTTTGTAAAAGAACATTCAATGTCTATTTGAATAGTTGCATTGAAAAAATAGGTGTCTAATTTGTCCCATGTTATTCAGATGAGACAATAATACGATTAGAGCAGTTATTAGCTCCTTTATATCATATTGTCGCACGTTTTTCATTTATTTAGCTTATATAAAGCAAAATAATATGTGCTATTAAAGTACATTATTTTCTTTAAATTAATAGAGCGGGTTTTAAAATTGTTACTAAGCGGAATTAAAAAACGTCTACATGATTTTTAATCGGTTCTTATTAATTAACTTTAAGATATTATAGTAAACCTTCAATATTTTTATAAACTTAATATATTGGACAGTAAAAATCTAAAAAGAAAAATACGAAAAATAGAAAATAAAATCAGACCACTAATTTTAAAATGTGTACACGTTTAAAAAAATCCGCCCTAATACATAAAATAAATCAGGGTAAGTAATTTATGTTGAAGCTATTGAGTCGTCTCGTGACTCGTAAGAATTTTTAATTGTCTATGACGCGTAGAAATGTTTGTTAAATTTAAAATTGACTGCGTTAACAATGAAATTTATCGGTGGGATATTTTAAATACCACTACAGAAACGTTTGTTCGTCGGTCGATAAATGTATTTAAATGTTTATCTTCATTCTTTCTACAGTTTTGTTAATATGGGAAGACATAAGAGCTATTAACTTATTCCTTTTGACTTTTCCACGGACCACTATAATGCGAACATGAGCGTCCAAGCCTCCAGGCTCAGACGACCTATGAAAAATACAGCGTCGCGGACAGACACGGCACTGGTCATTGCAATCAGTTGCAGGGAGCGCCTGCGGTCGTAAAATAGCAGCGTGTTGATTGCTATCACAAAATAATTTATTTCAAGTAATTTTTGTGCAATAAGTCAAAACAGGCTGGTGAAGTGGGTTGGCTTGAATGGGTTGTTGTAAAATAAGGATGTTATGACCTTTTTGTCGTGCATATACAACGTTACATACAATGTCTTCTACAACTGGTATTGCCATATGGCGATGAAGGATATTGTCCTTCATCATTAAATAAACTACATACTAATCACTAAAATCGAATGAGTAATGTAATGGTTTTTTTTTCTTAAATTTTTTGTTCAAAATGTTTTTTTTTTAATTAAAGTTTAACGGCCTTGGATTACAATTCCATGCAGCCAACACATCATTATTTTACATGTTTACACAAAATATAGCTATTTACAATTCAAGAAAGGTGTTCGTAATGTATTTGAACAAGGCTCCATAGCATTTTTCATGTTTCAATATAGATGGCAAATGGCGGGGTATTTCATTTTCTTTAATGTTCAAAATGTTGATACATGTTTGACAGATTATGTCAAACATATGTCAACATTTTAAATATAATTGTGATAGTATGTGATACACTTTGTTGTTAAAACCGTTTTCTTGTCAGTGACAATAATATTCGAATATCATTTTTGAACTTTGTAATTTTTTACAAATCAGAGTTCAGAGAGCATCAAGAAAACATATTTACAATAAGAAATCGGACCTTATTTCCATTTCAGCTATTAGAACCGCAGTGGCAACAATATAATTTTATAAAAAAAATTGAAGGTACGATTTACTGAGTAAATGTTTAGTTAGGTCACGGGAGTCTGCGTAATGTCCACGCTGTTTGAACACCGGATTCCATTCGTAGGTAAATCAAATAGTAATTCAAGGTCGTGTTGTGACATTACTTGCTTTGGTGTTATGTGATGGCATAAGTCTAAATGTCGTATCCTTGAATCCATTAAAACCTAGTAGGTAGTATCTAATTTTACATAACAACTAAAAAATCTATAAATATACAATATAGGAATACTATGATTGACAGATATTTAGTACAGTCAATCTGCAATTTTTGCTCCGAAAAATGACAAACCGGGATTTGACTTGACGAATCGTTAGAGGGGCAAGTAAAAAGCTTAATGTCAGATTTCCGAAGTCCTCCCCCGTGCTGTTTTTGAGAAAATCCAAAAAAATTTTGAAATGCATTTATCTCGGAAACTATTAAGGCTAGCGACTTGTTTTTTTTTTCAAATTGTAAAGGACACTCAGGACTACATTTTTCTTTCATTGAAGCAACATCATCCGACTGAAACTGCAAACGCTAGATGGCGCTAAAGTTTTGAAAAATTGTTTTTTTGCTATTTTCATTGTAAAATATCAATTTTTTTGCAAAAATGTAAATGAGAAAGTTGTTTGTAATAAAATTAGCTACAACTTTTGTTTAAAACATTTTTTATAAAACTTACCGTTTTCAAGCTATATAGGGGAACAAGTGCAGTTTACAAGCTGAAACACACACACACACCACACACACTGTATTAAGGCACACAATGTACGATTTGTACACTTTGACAAACTTCAGCTTGTAAACTGCACTTGTTCCCCTATATAGCTTGAAAACGGTAAGTTTTATAAAAAAATGTTTTAAACAAAAGTTGTAGCTAATTTTATTACAAACAACTTTCTCATTTACATTTTTGCAAAAAAATTGATATTTTACAATGAAAATAGCAAAAAACCAATTTTTCAAAACTTTAGCGCCATCTAGCGTTTGCAGTTTCAGTCGGATGATGTTGCTTCAATGAAAGAAAATGTAGTCCTGAGTGTCCTTTACAATTTGAAAAAAAAAACAAGTCGCTAGCCTTAATAGTTTCCGAGATAAATGCATTTCAAAATTTTTGGATTTTCTCAAAAACAGCAGGGGGGAGGACTTCGGAAATCTGACATTAAGCTTTTTACTTGCCCCTCTAACGATTCGTCAAGTCAAATCCCGGTTTGTCATTTTTCGGAGAGATCGATTTTTTTAACGACATATTGACTGTACTAATTGTGCAGTTTAAAAAATACGGCTCTATTCTTAAATGAAGAATGATAATAATGTTTTGTTATTATGACAAATTGAATTCGATATTTTATGAAGAACGTTACTAACAGATAGTTATTTTTCCTGTTATTAGAAACAGGTAAAGTAAATATTTACTAATCGATTATGAATGTATTATCCTCGTAATTAGGTATAATAACGCATCATTAACGTTGATAGGAACAACATTGCTCAAATACAGTAAATACCAGTTCAGTAGCTACATATTTGGCGCCATTATCAAATGACAACGTGACATATTTTTAGCAGCTAAAAGCAACACATGAAATAATCTTGTGGACATCTAGGAACAGAAATTTGTAGCTTGGGGCAGTTGGTGATCTTCTCGCATCGGCAGCGCGACCGGAACTTCCTTTTGCTTGTCCTTTCAATAAAATTGAGCACACTGCTTCCTTCTTCTTCGCTACTTTTGAAATAACTTAGTTTGGAAAGGAAACGTGCAGTCGGAACTTTCTTTGGGATGTCTGGTTTGTCGGCTGGCGTTGTCAGTTCGTAGGTATTTGACGGTTCTGCATTTGGATTTTCAAATTCGTTTGTATCTTTCTCATCTGCTTTTAGTACGTCTGTATCATTTATATTTTCTTCTTCATTTTCTTGGTTTTCTACACCTGGTTCTGGTTCATCTTCTGAATAGCTTTCGTCCTTGGCTTCGAGAGGAGATTCCTCGGGAGTAGGTTGTAGTTTATCAGCCGCATCTAGCCCTTCATATGTGATGTTCGCGCCTTCCTGAGGAGCAGCGCTTATTACCATCACCAGCGCTAGTAAACACAGCCATCTGTAAATATATAAAAAATCATTAATGAACCCTTCCAAATATTTTGAAGGAATCATAATCCAATAAATAAGTTATAACGAATTGACGTAGCTCTAATAACGTAACCTAAATCCTTAATTCTCAAAGTTTACAAAGGAATACTTCGAGGAACTCTAATTTTTAGGGCAGTGTATTGACAAGCAAACAGAATACCCATCTATTGGTAAGTGGTTTCATGCCACTACGTTGCTAACAATGCACCCAGTAATTTCACTGCCTATTTTACGGCGGCGGTACCCAAGCAGACGACCCTGGTCCAATTTCTACCAAAGCATCTTGCTTGAAAAATTCCATCACTTGAAGGTTTTCAAAGAGTTAAGGCGTTTGAAGAAGTCAACTATATTTTTAATGCTTTAATAATTAAGAAGCATAATTATTTGATAACTCTGTCGAAGTCGGTCAGGTAAAATATGGCGTATATATTGCTTTCATAAATGCCATCTAATTTCACATATTATTAAGGTACTAAATACATTTGATTGAAGTGCACTATAGAAACTATAATTATTGGAATCTTTCATCAGCGGCATCGCTCCAGTAACTCCGTGCGAATCGAGTAGATTTGTATCGACGGACTTCAATTAATGATTGGCTACTGTCTAAGAAATCATCGATTTCTGACTCCATTGCCGGGCGGCGTTCTGACGTCCGATTTCAAAACGACGCCAGAGGAAGTAGTTTCATACTGCAAACATCAATATTTATAGGTAACTGAGGCGACTTACATTGAGGTGTTGAGTATTAATTTATTTCAGCGGGGGGCAAGAGTAAACATATTTATCTTACATATACTACGTCAAAATTAGAATCAAAATATTTTTTATTAAATAGTCCAGTCAAAATAGACATTCCAGTTTGCATTAATTCCCAACAAGCTGGAGTTTGTTGGAGCGTGTTCCATCCTAGTCCTCATCGTCACTTACCATCAGGTGAGATTGTGGACAAACGCAAACCTATTTTAAATAAAAAAAAAATAATAAAAAAAATGCCAAAAGTCCCCATCGATTCTGCTTGTGCGTTGTTTTTTGATGGTTTGAAATAAGGGAAGCTTTGTAGAAGAAAAGTATTGAGAGCTTTTTGTAGACAATTGTACAATCTATAAACTTTGTCTGAACCATTTTTCGATAGCTCTCGTTGTTTCAGAGATATACACAAAAAACGCAAATTTGTGACCTCTAATAAAAAACAACGCACAAGCGGGATCGATGGGGACTTTTGACATGTCATTTATAAGGACTATTCAAGGGCTGCACAAAAATCCAGTTTGTGGGGAATTAATGCGAACTGCAATCATAATTTAGTCTATTGTGACTAGACTAAAATATAAGCCTTTACATGCACTTATCGACGTCATAATTTAAGCATAAATACCAAAAACGTTGTGACTAATGGTCAAGAAACTAAGTAAAATAACTTTTGCAATTCGACGAGAATCAGCCTCATGCGGCGATATGTCAATGTCGCGCTACGCCCTCTTGGTTTTTATAAAGTAGCTTGCATTTAACCACACTCATGATGGAAAGCGGTGATGAGGCCTAACATCGTACATGGTCTCTGATCTTAACGATGTCCAGACCATATTGAACCGGGAAAGCTCTGGATGTTCGCATAGTTAGCTTCCTCGTTAATCAAATCGAGCAATTCATTTCTTGGCTATAGGAAAAATATTAACAATATAAGGTTGAAAGTTCTCGCCACGCTTGGTCGTCTAGTTTTTAGAAAGGGGCACGGGAAATCAGGAAGATGATACCCGAGAACCCATATTGCGAAGTAACTTTTTCTCAAGGTTCAACATTGCGTCTTTTAAACTGAAGTCGCAAACTGCAATATCTGGGACACATAATGAGAAACGAAAAGTACTGCCTTCTGCAGGTGATTATCCAGGGCAAGAGACCCCCAGGTAGACGAAGAACATCATGGATGAAGAACTTACGCCAATGGTACAACAAGAGTACCCGATCATTATTCAGAGCGGCGGCATCCAAGGTTGAGATAGCCATTATGATCGCCAACCTTCGCAAGAAGACGGCACCATAAGAAGAAACTGAAGTTGGTACCTACTCAATTAGCGTGCGTATTGAAGAAGCGAGACGAAACGATATTGACGAAGATATGTTATAATTTCGAATTTATGAGGAACCTGAATGATCAAGAAGAGTATTAGCGATGATAATTATATTATTAAAACACAAATGATTAAACTCGTTGCGACCAAAGAACACATAATCAGGTCAGTGCCCTTCGTTGAAGTGGACATCAAAACATACTCTATAATTATTGGAAATATTTATGTCCTGGAACAAGTTTTGTTGGATGCTTTAATTATAGCCGTCAACTTGTATCACTATTTTCGGTTGAATATTTTGTTGCTTCCTTTTTTTTATCTGCTGCTAGTACTTATTATTAGAACGCTAGTTTATTTTCTATGACACTTAAGTTTTAACAAATATACTATTACACGTGAACACAATCCGTCCCAATTGAATTTTAACTGCGTTTAACATTGAATGTTAAGCTAAAGTAGACTTTATTCAGCGGTAATAACTACGTACCAACATGATTATTATTTCTCAGATTAGGTGCCGGATTAAGAATACATGTCGTCGTTCATATTGCAATTTGTTCTATGTCAGAAATGACAAGTTTAAGTTTAGGAGAGTAAAAAAACTGTGTACTGAAAAAAAAATCTATTATAACACTAAAATATTTTTAACTAACGTTTCATAACTATTGCGTTCGTCTTTCGGCTATTTAGAATTATTATCTAAGCATACCTCAATAATAATAAAAAAATACAAATTTTTGACATAGAACAAATTGCAATATGAACGACGATGTGTCACTGATCACTTTTGTCCTGTTAATGTAAAGGAGTGACAAAGAGAAACTGTCGCGATCATTTTTATACCAGACGAATATACTTGGACCTAACAGCTGAAATATTGAAGGGAGGTCAGCCCCCCTAGACAAATACTACTTAGCGTTCGAATCTGCGGAAAAGACAAAATGTACGGAGATGACGTTAGGTAACGATAAGTCACGTGATATCTATACTAATCTATACTAATATTATAAAGCTGAAGAGTTTGTTTGTTTGTTTGTTTGAACGCGCTAATCTCTGGAACTCCTGGTTCGAATTGAAAAATTCTTTTTTTATTGAATAGCCCATTTATCGAGGAAGGCTTTAGGCTACATAACATCACGCTGCGACTAATAGGAACGAAGAAATAATGGAAAATGTGGATAAAACGGGGAAAATAATTCATCTTTGAGGGCTTCCGTTGCGTGCGCTGCGAAAACGGTTCTAGATACCAAAAAAATATGTATGAAAGAATTATTCCCCTTGAAATGATCTTAAAAAATGTCCACAACAGTATATGTCTATCTTTTAATGTTAACTCACTAGAATCGTTTTTATGGTAATCAAATTTGGATATGTCGCGTTGTCAAGATCGGGTAACAGCTGAGGTGATTGTTAGCAAAAATAAATATGATGCTCAAAATAACTATTCGACGCGGACGAAGTCGCTGCACAGCTAGTCTCCATATATTTTTTCTTTCCGCAGTGACTGAACGCAAACGCATACAAATCCGTTGCGTAGTTTTAGATCTAAGCTCTAAAAATCTATGTATATAGGGACAGACAGACGGCGGATAGCGACTTTGTTTTATGTAGTGATTGACGTGTGTCAATTTCGTAAAGTTTAGTTTATTGGTTATTAAATAAACAAGGAAAACGTTAGTATGGAATAAGCCACATTCTTTGAAATCTCCTACGAAACCATAATTTTATACTTTGACCCCTAATGAAAATGTTAATTACTTTACTTAACTAGGTGTTAATGGATTAACGAGTGATAGGCTGGTTACCAAGTTATTCAATACTAGCTTTCCGCCCGCGGCTTCGCCCGCGTTATATTCGAATTTCCCACAGGTAGGATATGTTTTAACAATACTGCCATACAACCTTTCACCCCCTCCTTTTAACCTTTTACAACCCTTTTCTGCTTTAAAAGGTAGCCTTTGTCCTTTCTCAGCCTCTAGACTATCTGTGTACCAAATTTCAATCAAATCGGTTCAGTGGTGTTAACAATATTTTCATACAACCTATTATCCCTCCTTTCAACCTTTTACAACCCTTTACAACCTTTATTGTATAAAAAAGTAGCTTGTGTCCTTTCTCGGGCTCTAGACTATCTGTGTACCAAATTTCATTTAAATCGGTTCAGTAGTTTTAACAATATTTCCATACAACCTATTATCCCTCCTTTCAACCTTTTACAACCCTTTACAACCTTTTTTGTATGAAAAAGTAGCCTATGTCCTTTCTCAGGCTCTAGACTATCTGTGTACCAAATTTCATTTAAATCGGTTCAGTAGTTTTGGCGTGAAAGCGGAACAGACAGACAGACAGAGATACTTTCGCAGTTATAATATTAGTATGGATTGGTCAGGACGGAGACAATGAGTGCCCAACGCGCGGGTCGTTACATAACGATGTAGACTTAGGCGACCGTGACCCAGCGATTCTTGGTGAGGCCATGGGCACTATTTTGAATCGTTCGCATCGAGTCCAGCGCTCATAATATTTGCAATAACAATTAACGAAACCAAAATTTTGCCAGTTGTGCCAGCAGTCCCTGCACGTACCTCGATGAGAGCCGATTATGGAAATTTATTGTACTTATTACACACTAGCTGACCCGCGCCCACTTCGTTGGGCATAATATTAATAGGTAATCCCCGAAGCGAGCACGAAAGCGAACTGAATTAAACCCGAAGCCATCGCGCGCCGTCCGCTGATGATGATGATGACACTCAGCAATAATGTGGCTTTCTATTGGTGAAAGAATTTTTAAAATCGATGATGATGATGATGATGATGACACTCCGCAATAATGTGGCTTTCTATTGGTGAAAGAATTTTTAAAATCGATGATGATGATGATGATGATGACACTCCGCAATAATGTGGCTTTCTATTGGTGAAAGAATTTTTAAAATCGATGATGATGATGATGATGATGATGACACTCCGCAATAATGTGGCTTACTATTGGTGAAAGAATTTTTAAAATCGATGATGATGATGATGATGATGATGACACTCCGCAATAATGTGGCTTTCTATTGGTGAAAGAATTTTTAAAATCGATGATGATGATGATGTTGATGATGACACTCCGCAATAATGTGGCTTTCTATTGGTGAAAGAATTTTTAAAATCGATGATGATGATGATGACACTCCGCAATAACCTGGCTTTCTATTGGTGAAAGAATTTTTAAAATCGGTTCAGTAGATCCCGAGATTACCCCTTACAAATATACAAACACACAAACTTTACTTCTTTATAATATTAGTATAGATAATAAACACTACGAGGAATAGAAAATTACTAAGAACTAGTTGTTGTAAGTGTTCTAATATTAAAATGATACAGTTGCATACGTCGGCAGGCACCACTGAAGAATGTCCAGTAAAGTAAAAATATGCAACTAGGATTTACATAATAGCCTCTGGTTTTGAATATCACAGAAGTACCATTGATTTACAAGTCTTTGACTGGAGACGATCTGCTCCTATTAACATTTAGCAATAAAACCCTAATAAGCTCTTTCTCCACGTATACCTACAGAATCAGAGTACAAGTTGTGTCGAACTTCCATTAATAATGGCCTTATAAAGGACCGTGTTTTATAAAACCACGTGACATAAGCGACAATAATAATACAAGTGCGTAGGGAATTGACGACACCATCGCCCACAGATGGGGCATTTAATGCCCCATCAGTGCAGTCAAGTCTCCCTCAAGGCAGTTTGTGGCGAGCTGTCGGTGACCTGCGTCACTGAGGGCTCCGATATACTTCAGGGGGGTGTATGCCACCCGCCTCTGTCTTGCCTGAGTCGCAAGAGCACATGCCCGAAAGTGTAATAATATCATAAAGCCGACGGCGTTTCGCCCGCTGTTGCAGACACACCTCTCTACACCCTTAGCCGTTCACACCATGTTGCTCCCTTTGCACCAATATTGAAAGATATATATTTATTTGGCCATTCTTGTACAGTATGCTTAAGATATAAAAATAAATGAAATAAAATAGAATAAAAAACATCGAAGTCTGGCCAAAAAGGCCCCTATCTCAGCTAATGCTATTACTACTATACGCAGCAAAAGCGCTGGTTTTCAGGTAGGACCATTGATTCAGATCATTGAAGCAATATGCACGTGGGCATAGTGCATATTGCCTCCATGATCCCGACATCGGACGTAAAAGACAGTACAACACACTATATAGTCTGTGGTCATGACAGTGACATTATCATACAAAAGTACTTTGACATATATATTAATGACATTAACTTGACTTTGACATATATATTATTGGTCTGCTGCAAGGCAGGTGACCGGAGTCTCTTCCATAGCCCGGTTCTCATTAGTGTCAAAATCGAAATACAGTAGTCCACAAACATTTGAACCAGTAATGACAATAGTTTCTGTGCATCTAACTGGGTATAGTCTTTAGCTGCATTTTTCATTGTGGTACCTAGAGCTAGTTGATACACTCCGTACACTTTCATTTTTCAATTTCGCTGAAATGACATTTGCGCGTTAGATCTATATCTCCGTGCACGCCTTATAAACGATCGTGTTTTATAAAGACGCGTGATTGAAGCGACGTAATAATAATACTAATTCATCAACTATAACTACAATACATGAAGGTTATGGTCTCGACACCGATATTGTCCACTCCAGTCCAAAATAATTAACACTATATATATCTATACAAACAGCGCAGGTTTGAACAACTTAGGCGATATAACGCCGCCCTGCCTCACTCCTCTGAAGCTGTATCAGTCTCGAGTTCTGGTTCTGACAGATGGACACGGTCGAGTTTTAGTACAGTGACTGCGAAATGTGGATGTCGTGTCTATGTGGCACCTCACAACCCAAGTTTCGACGGAAACAAAGGCTGGCAGAAAATCTGACAGGTTGCATTCTACAGTATAACCAGCCGGAGCGTTTGTATGTGATCTGTGGTAAAGTTGTACATTATAATAGCTCGCTTCAGACATAATGTCTTTCACAGATAAGGCCTGGAGTTAAGCTACCAACAATAATGGAAGTAACGCATCTTGTAAAAAGGTAAAAAAGCGAGCAATTCCAAATAGGTTCCTTAACAATTAACATCATTTGCAGGGAGGGACACAAACCAAAGTATTCTGTATTTAATTTATACAAGTAATATTACATACAAAGTATTTTTACTATTCCTTTTCAAGCTCTTTCTGGTTTATATCTTTTCGGTAGGACCCAATCTATCGGCGCCATAATAATACAGAACGTTCATTTTTTACATTAACATTTGGGCACGTTTGCCTTCTGGTTCTTGTAAGTTACTTTTGATAAATCTTTGAACGTAGTTACTGTTCTATGAATGAATGTATCTTGGAATTTGGGTTGTGAATCTGTGGCTGTTGACAGCCCGCCTTTTTACTATCTAGATGTTATAGAAAAGGTTTGCTGGATATATAGAGTTATTGTGCCACATGGCACAATAAGTCTATATTGTATCTATTTGTACTATATTGTATCTATTTGTACTCTATTTGCACTATTGAAGAATAATATTAAATAACCATATAACCTAATTACTTAGTATTATTAACAGAACCCACTATAACAGTTACTCTTAAATTTCTTATTTTCAATATTCAAAGTAACTTAAAGCTAGTAAAAAAGAAAATCGTTATAGCCGTGCACTTCGTACAAAACTAATTGTCCTCTCCTAACATTAGGTGAACAAAAACTCTGCAAGAAAGCACGAGGAGTTAATTTGATCATGTGTACTGGCCGTGGCTAAGCGTAGTCAAGCGGTTAATTATGTGACATCTCCCAAAAACAGAAGTGTGTGGCCAATCCTATGTAAGAAGGCAACATTGTTACAGCCGAGTCTAAAGGAAGGTTTGTTTTTTGTTACAAAAGTATAAAACAACATTCAAAACAAACGCACAGGAAAGAAATTACACGCGTACGGAAATTGGGAGAATCTTCTCGAGAAGATAAGAAGGTAAGAAACTGGGATGGTTTATAAAATTGATTCGATTGAAAAACATTTCTAAAACTCGCTTTAAACTAATTAGTCACTCGAAACATTAAACTTTTTTATTCCGTGTGATTGTAGTATTTTTAAAAATCAAAAACAAATTTATTGTTAAAATAATATGTTTACAAACTTTTGTTCACGTCAAGATGCTACACCATTTATTCACAATTCTACGGCGGGAGACCTTTTACTGAAAATAACCAGCAAGGGCTGTTTTTTTTCTCCCTGTATTTTTACAGTTGTCAATTAGAAGCTGGCCTCAGATACATAGTCAGAACCCAACTTCTTTTACAAGTTTAAACAAGTTCCCATTATATCTATAAAAGCTATAGTATCATTGTGTTATATATTATAGTCAAAATATTTTGCAACCTAACTATTGAGTCTTAAAAATAAAATCCTATCATTGTTATCATATAAGCAATCCTTATTTTTTTAAATTTGTTTTTTTAGCGGTTAGGCGCCATATACAATGCAGATAATGTGGTTGTCTCCTAGAAGTTATCTTATTCGACGTGTTACAAAGCCCCGGGTCCCTAGACAGAGTATGTCCTTCACATTTGATAAATTAACTCTGATTAATATCACTTACCTTTGGGAACGATATAAGTGTAATAATCGGCAGCAGTCTAACTCGAAATAATCTTGATAAAAATGTGTGCTTTAATAAATACATAGTCAGTCTTTTTATGGTTATGGATCGAGGGGAAAGTTTGTGTTTCTCAGTCAGACGACAGCCAGGTTCCCATCAAGTAATGTTAGAAGAAAAGCAATGGTGAATGTCAGTTCTTCATCGACTTTGTGCAATTCTGAAAATCGGCGATATGTACTGTACTGCTGTATAGTTTTTGTCGTACGTGTAATGCGAGCCTCGAGGACCCACGTGGGACCGTTGCCTTGTATTGTTCTGCACTTGTCACAATCTCGTGGAGCGAGCATTGTGCTTTTTGTAGTTACATGCCTTGAGCTCTTAACTAATTAATTCTAACGTAGGGTTGGCGATTAATCAATTAAATTTAAGTTAAACGGATTTTTGGAGACAGACTATAATGTTTGCTTTTGTATCCCTGTCTACATTTTTGATTTGCAATAATCCGCGCGTGATTAACCCTTACGCTAATTAGGCTGCAGCCTAGGGCGCGAGGATCGGGGGGCGGACAATTAATTTTGAAATTTAAAAAAACGCGCGTAAAACAAACCCTGACTTGACTCGAATCGGTTCTTTCTAGGCCGACCGTAACACACCTGTAGGGTTATTTTGAAACGTCGGAAACCCACTTTCCGTTCGGATTCGAAAACTTTCCGAAGGCGAGTTATTTTGAAATGTCGGATCGACATTAGGATTCGAAACCAATAACATTAGCTTACGGAAACTATTCCGTGAGGTTTTTGCTGTCGGAAACTTTTGTCGAATCTCGAGTTTTGGCCAAAAGAATGTATTTTTCAACGCTTTTCAGCCTTTTGTAACACATTTAGAGGTAAGTTAATAAATTGCATCAGATAAAAAAAGATTTTGATTAAGGAATGATGGAAATGTGAATGTAAAATAGAATGTAATAGGTTTGTTAATTTTGTTCATGTAAATCTTATGTAAATATTAACTGATTATTTACTGTTAAAATCACGATAGTTTTACTAGGAAGTCGTGAACAATATGGTCTTAAAAAAAAGGAGACACTTATGAAAACCCCAAAAAATATAGGTTATTTTAATATGCTTATAAAATATATATAATGACTAAAATATGGTGCGTGTCATTTTCTACTAAACCTACCATTTTCAATCATACTTTGTAAACGTAAAGGTAAATGCATGTTACTCTATGGTTGACTTTCCGAACGGAAAGTTTCCGTGGCCTTTCCGACGGTGTTTTAGAATAGCATTTTTCGAGTCGAACGGATTCGATTCGGATTCGAAGAGTTTCCGACGTTTCAAAATCACCTAGCTGGCGGGGGTGCGTTCATACAATTAGCCTAGGGCGGTCAGAACTCTTGATCAGTTGCGGGCAATAATGTTATACTGATATGTTGAAGAAGGGAGTATGTGTGGAAATGTGATAGAGGAGAGTGGAAAAGGAAGACATGTTGCGTCGATCCAAATAAAATTGAGAACAGGGCTGGAGAAGGAAGAAAAGTAAAAGAGTACCAAATTCTGTCAATCCAACATAATTATCTTCAACATATCTCAACTGAGAAGTTGCGGTTCAAATCCGTCACCCTTGACACCACATACTGTTAATAATTTATATTTCTGATCAAGAAGGTTGCAAGGAGATTTTAAGACTACCCGTTATCTGTGCAGCTGCTATGCAGGCATTCAAGACTGTTGAACATCATTGATTGTTTTTGCGGTGACCTGCATCAAATGCAGGAGTCGGAAAATGAACGGTTTCTGAACATCATTGACATAAGTCTAATGCATGCCAAGATTAGGTATGGGGTAGATTTTTATAGAACACTCTAAAAGTACTGTTTTGAGAGATGATGCTAAAGAGCCAGGATTTGCAACGCTGAATTAACCCTAACACTAAACAATTGACAGTAATATTGTTCTAAGTGCGGCCTCCACGTTTGTCAAAAAAATAATGCAGAGACCAACATTTTCGCAGATTCAATATTCTGTACCAATAAGAATGTTTTTTAAAGCGAGCTTAAGTCAATAACCATCCAATCAGCATATATATATAGTTCTGCGCGAGTTACAAAGGCTAGATGTAAACCATGCGTCGCTCCAGTTCGACCAACAGATTTTCTTGGCATACGAAACGCGCTAAAGTTTTCTTGAATTTGATAATAAAAAATTGTTCATTGTTCTGGGACAATGCGCACGCACTCGCTCACGACAATCAAGATCCCAGATTGGACGGAACTACCTGTAATGAATTACGTTCCGGCTTTATAATGAATTATTATTTAAAATAGTTAAATTTTAATGATCGCGGCAATGTACAATGGACATTTCTGCTCAGTTCTGTTGCGAGAATCAGGCGTTCCTGACCCCGAATGGACTAAACTGGCACTGACTTCCACGAGCGCGGCCGCGGCGCTTTGGCTGTGTTATCCTCGGTCTTTTTGACGTGAAACGTCTTTGAAATCGCGCCGAAACATACGGGTACCAGGTTTAAAAAAGTGACCGTAACGAAAAGGTCAATATCATCGTACCTGAATAATTAAAAAACTATTAGTCTTAGAAACAAAAATGTGGTGTGAATATTTCACTTATATAGTCAGCTCGTGTTGTGACATTGAGTTTTTATTAAAATACTTAAAACACCGTCAATCTTGTTTTTATTTCAATCTTTAACTTTAAAAGCGATTCCCTAACATAGACGTTTCACGTTCAAACCAACGGCCGTGTGCCCCGGCACAGCCCCACCCGCGTTTTTATTATTTAAGCACTCAGTTTCCACATCATCTCATTTCTACCGTGGGAGAGCCATGCTTCGGCACGAATTGGGCCGGCTCGACCGGAGTGATACCACGGCCTCACAGAAAACCGGCGTAAAATAAGCGCTTGCGCTGTGTTTCGCCGAGTGTGAGGGTACCGGAGCCCAACCCCCTTATTCCCCTCTATTCCCCTTATTCCCCCTATTCCCCTTTTAAAAGGCCGGCAACGCATCTGTGACTCCTCTGGTGTTGCGGGTGTCCATGGGCAACGGTTATCGCTTACCATCAGGTGATCCGTTTGCTCGTTGCTGCCCTATGCTATAAAAAAAAAAAAAAAAAAAAAAACATAAACTAGCGATCTGTACATAAGCCTGAAGAAATTTACTTTGCATCTTAAATATATACACAAAAGTGTAGTTGAAAAATGTTTTTATTCGATTTTCCCACAAGAAAAGTATATTTTCCCTTAATAAAAATTTCCCAGTCATCACCTCCGGGTAAGACTATCCCTAAATTAGCTAATCGGTTTCGTAGGCGATATAACTGTGAGCGTTTTTATTTCTGGGTGATGGCTGAAAAACGGTGTTCTTGTCGTCAGGCATCACCCGCCGAGCCTAGACCCTTCTGGCTGCGTGCGGCCATTTCTACTGGAAATTTTGTATGATGAATTTATGTATGAATGTATGTGTTGTAGTAAATAAATTATACATCTATATATCTAGTTTGTCCGCCTATTTTTTTTTTGAGGAGGGGAAATGCGACCTTGTGCACCATGATATTTTGGAATGATAAGTCTACAGAATAGAAGAATGATGTTGAACGTGGTTTTCTTGCATAAATTAATTAATGGATGTCTAACTTGTGATAACTTAACATCAAGCGTGTCGTTGTCAGTGCCTTACAAGTACCCCAGAGGTCGCATACATAAATTGTTCTGTGTTCCGATGGCCAGGACCAATCTCGGCTTACGGTCGCCTTTGGTGAGAATTTATTCTGATTACAATTAATATCTCAAAAAATTCCCGATCTTGATGTCTTTGGTGACGGAATTACGGTTTTTTGTAAAAAAATATATGAATATTTTGCCGGTGTTATGTAGGATGCTGTTAGTGAGTGGTACAGTTATTACTTTGTAAATTTTAGTTAGTTATTGCGAATGTTATGTGCGCTTTAATTGTGATGCATATCAGAACATTTTGTATATATATAAGTTACTTTTTTGTAATTTTAATATGTGTCATGTAGCAGTACTGTAAATAAATAAATAAATAAATGACACCGTGCTGGCAAGACGCGGCCGTGTGTGGGGCTCTCCGGTCAAGAGGACCGGTCTACCCACTAAATCCCCCCCTAGTTCTCTGGGCCCATACACGGGCCACCTGGCGGGGTGCGTTTTCGCGATTTTACCGCCCCATGTGTCCCAGGTCTAGTTTGTCCGCCTATTAAAACAAAAACATTCACCCCTTTAGGGTTAAATTTTTACAAAAATATAACGTATATTATTTATATCTAATCAAGTGTTAAATATATTTTCTATTTCGTTTAGAACTCGAGCTATTGTCACATCAAGTAATGCCGGTTGTACACGTTTGAGCCAAACTTTGAGCAAATAAAGAAAAAAATATTCAAAATTCTTAGATGTGTGGTCGGTATACCGAGACTACTCGGGTGACATCTAAAACTAATATTTTATAACGAATTTTTTTAATCGCGTCCGCTACTGCTTCATAAAGGAAAGTTGGTAGTTACTTTTTATTGATGCCATAATGACTCAATATTGTACGCCTAAGAATATGGTCCAGGAGCCAGTAACACTAAAAGTCCCGTCATAGCGGAATCAAAAATAATATTTATTCAAATAAATAGAGCATAAGTATAGGAATAAATGAAGCTCGGTATACGTGGATTCCTATTGCCGAAACAATGTTACTGGCTCCCCGCTTATTACCAAAACGTCAAAACTGATTCTACGCCAGTTCGATATATGCGTCGGCCGTCCCGCGAGGAAGCGAAGAAAACTCGGAATATTAAATTTTTCAATGACCTCTTTTAAATCGCAATTCACAACGTTTACAGTTAAACGGATTGACAAGGATGAAGCTTCGAATCCTGCCAAAGGCTTATAAAAATTTATTGTTTAATATTAATTAACATAATAATTAAATCTGTCATTTTCGACAACCTCGTGGTTTTAGGTCAGCTTCTACAAGATACCATTTCTGAGATTCAACTTCGGGTCTCATTGGGGGCAGATATTTGTGTACTAAATACGAACATTTTTGCCTATATGTTGCGCCTAACAAGTCTTTCAGTGTTTTGGGCTCGACTAATTGTATGGAAAATATTTTATTATTTAATTTTTAAAATGCGTTTGACGATAACCGCTATTAATTTTACCTATCAATATCATTATAACTACTAAATCTATGTGAATTATGCAATTGACTTTTGGTTCTTGCAAGTTCACAGTTAAACCCCTTTACGCCGATTATAAGTAAAATTAAGAAATAAATTGTGTGATGTAAGAACAAAAAATAATACAGTTTTGTTTAAAACGTGAATGTGTTTATATTGAATGCTATTATTATAAGTAAATAATATATACAAACACGTGTGTAAAATATATTTATGTTTATCGGTAAAATAATTTATTTTATTAAATGACCCATGAATAAATGACACTCGACGTTCTTGACAACAAAACTTTTTAATTTAGAAATTTCCAATAAATGGGGCAATATTATGCTACTAAATGCTTACAGTATTAATACAAAGAAATCGCTCACCTTAACATATTTGCTTCCAGAATGTCCACAAGAAATTAACGAATGAAACACACGTACTGTTTATAGCATCAAATCGAACGCGCGCACTTTTCGTATCTATCAAATTATCTATTAAGCTGTAAATTCTTCTCGCTAAATTTAGCGCCGGTATCGGTAGTCTGTGACAACGAAGTAAATAAATTTTGCAGCAAAGAAATCGATCTCCACACGTCCACCGCCTAGACACGTACACTGCAAAATCGACAATGGCGGACCTCGCGCTAAACCACGCATAGTGGTAATTTAATAGCTCACTCACCCCGAGTTACATTATTATCTTATTACTTAGCTATGTGAATTAATTACTCATTAATAAATTACTTAAGATTCCGAATTCATCGGTAACAATGTGTCTGTAAGCATTATAGTCATAATTAAAAATAATTTAGTTTTAATTTCATTGAAACCTCATTGAAATTTTCATTAATGAAATCTTTGAAATCGCTCGGGAGTGGCAGCATTTTCTCTAAAATGACACCTCATACGGTCGGCTGTGTAGGTTATATCCAGCCTGTGTTTTACCTACTAAATACGAATAGTTTTGATAAATGACTTTGATGATGAGTTAGGTGATGAAGTAAGCTGAGATATCAACATACAGTCTAGAAAAGTAATTCTGTACAAGCAGAGTTCCTGGTACAAATCTAAATAGATTTCTACGGTTACTTATGGCTATTGTATCCCACGCTGAGGAAATAATTTTTCAATTACTCCATAGTCGAGTGGATAATACACCGGTTTCAAGGTGTCGCCATCTCTGAGGCCTCAGGTTCGAATCCCGGTGGGGGCAGATGTTTGTGTGATGAATGCCAGCATTTGTACCTTAGTCATGGTTGTTGATATATACAGGGTGCGGCAGTCAATCCCGCATTTTTGAAATAGGTGTAAAAAATAAACGGACGTAGATATCAAAATTATATTCATAAAATATTTTTCTACATTAAAAAGCATTTAAGAAACATTGAAAATAATCACTGTTTGAAAATAACATCAGCAAGATGGCGGCCTTCCCGAGTACGGCATTCGCGCAGGCGATTTGCGAAGCTGTTCATAACATCACGAAGCATAAGGCTGAGGAATTCTCTCAATTTCTAGCCGGATTCTTGCCTTCAGTTCACCAACAGTATGAGGTCTTTCTTCGTATACTTTACTTTATAGGTAGCCCCACAAGAAAAAATCACACGCAGTGAGGTCTGGTGAACGGGGCGGCCACGGAATCGGGCCATTGCGGGAAATCACTCGGTTTGGAAAAACTCCGTTAAGAACATTCATGCTCACGCGGGCTGTGTGACTTGTTACTCCATCTTGTTGAAACAATGTTTCTTCATTTCTATGTCTTCCATATCTACTGAAATGCTATGAATAGGAGAACACAATGGTGACCTTGGCTGCTCGGCCCCCACCACTCCTACGCTCCTGCGCGCTATTTATAAATGCAGGATTGACTGCCGCACCCGGTATTTCAATAAAAATTATTTATATATGTATAATATATGTATGTCTATCCGTTGCCCTAGATCCCATAGCACAAGCCTTACAGAGCTTAGTTTGGGCTAGGCTAATTGATGTAAGTGTAACAAATATTAAAAAAAAAAACATAAATTTTAACGAAATTATGACGCTCAGAATCCTGAATCGCGTATCAAACTAATTGCAATGAAAAAAAAAGCACTTGCGAATTTTCCTAAAATAGGAATATATATTATGAATATTATTTGTGTAAAGTCATTTAAATAGTATATTATTTTTTCATGTGATGAACCAAACTGTTAACTAGAACTAGATTAGATATCAGCTGTCATTTAATTTTGTGTAACTCACCTCAAAAGAAATGTGACAATTAGTCATTAAATATGGCATAATTTGGTCAAATGAAAAAAAGCATATGATATGAATTTAATTTTTGCTGTTATTGTGATCTTGATGAGGTGTTTGTATATATATTATAAGCTTGAGCGACTTCAAAATTTCTACGTTAGATTCGTATTTGGGTTGCGGAAATCTAGGTCCTAACTGAAATGGATAAAGCCGGCTGTACACGTTCGCCTAAAGCAGTACTTGGCGGTGTGTTGGCAGTCGTCGCCAACATTGAATGGCCGACCAAATTGTGTCGGTATTGTGAGCAATTTTAGAATAAATGTGAGGATTAGTCATTATCATGAAATAATTTGATTTATAAAAAAAAAAATAAAACATGACAATGTCACGGGATCTGTGGGGAATAAATTTACACTAAAACACAATACACTGCTATTTTGTGGCAGTAATAGATAATTTGTTAAACGTTCCTAAACTGTGGTGTATTACTTCGTTCCACCGGTTTCTTTTATCTGAATCGCATTCGAAACGTAGTTCTCTTCCATTTTGATGGACAGCGTTCTCTAGCAACGCGAAGATTTCAGATGTCGTTACAGTTTAGTTTTCCTTTTTATGAAAATAGTTGATGGATTCATATGTTTATAAATTATTTTAATTCCTTTTAATTACTGTTGGTATAATACAAGATATCATTACCACACAATCATTTTTAATATTAAAAAAGGCATGTCTTATTGCTACTAATTTTATTAAGTGAAGATTTGAATTCGTATCTTTCTTAAAATTTCCAAAACTAGGCGAATAATCAATTACAACATCACAATAACTGACTTCAGTTTCGGTTAATAATAATACCTTTTTTTTTCTTCTTTCATGGCTTCGCTTAGAGCATTTAGCCAGTGTCATGTGATGTAATATCACCTTAAAACACATACATAATAATGAATATACCCTTCAATTAAAGATCTTTAAACCTTATTTTAAAAAATAAAAAGGTCTTAATCAATCAATCAATCAATATCTTTATTTGCTGAAAAACATGGTTACATTTGATCTAGGTGATTTACAAATAGTCCAGCACATTTTGCCAATAAACAGCATGCAAACATATTTCTACAAAAAAAAAAATTTACTTACATTTAAAAAAATCGTTCAAGGTGTAAAAATTATTTGATTTTAACCATATAAGTAATTGCGTCTTGAATTCAAATAATGTCAATTTTTTTAATTTATCAGGTTAAGCTTAAATTGAATCGCGAATGAATATATACCCTGTGCCTCAGGCATAAGTTTGTTTTCGTTCTCGGTAGGTATTACACGTCTAGTAAACTATAGAAGTAATGTCATTATAATATGAAAGCATAGTACAATTACGTTGCCGCTAGGGGCGCTGTACAAAGGGATCATACAAAAGTATACGATGTCGATATCGTTTGCAAATGAATCTAAACTGACGTTGGCTACCTTGTACTACCGTGGCTATACGGTACAAGCAATCTTATATATAAAAATGAATCGCAAAATGTGTTGGTAAGCGCATAACTCAACAACGCCTGGACCAATTTGGCCAATTCTTTTTTAAAATGTTCGTTGAAGTTCAAGAATGGTTTTTACGGCGACAAAAAATCGAATAATTATCGGATAAACCCTATAACAACTCTTTTTCCCATACAAACGTTTTCTAACTAAACGTACAATCAAATTGAGCTTTATTGTTATCGCATTAAGTTCATATTGCAAGCACTCACTGTTGTCTAAGCATCCTGTGTTCCTAACATCAAAGAGTCAATTTGCGCTTCATTAACACTATGTAGAGTTGAATATCACAAAGCACTACAATGTAAATCAAACTGATTTTTGTTAATTGATTCACACGATTAACTATAAAGCGATTGTTTACTTTTAAATGCTTATATATGTTTTATTTAATTATTATTTATTCACAACGCCCTACCACCAGGGTGACGGTTCTGTACAGGAGAATTTTTTGCCCTGACTATAAAATAAGTAGGAATAAAACTTTGTAAAACTGTCACTTTACAAATCTTTTTGACAGGACAAAGTCTGTCGGGTCCGCTAGTTGTACAGGGTGCGCCAGAGAATCTCTGGCGCACCCTGTATTATTATTTGAACTTATACTTATTTGAAAGGTCAATAAAAACAAAAGTACTTCAATTATTGATCTAATTTTTTTTTATTTGAGAATACAATATACCAATTTTTTTTTCATGCAGTCTTGAAAATGACATCGGATAAATGGCGACCCCCATTGCGAATACACTGATGAAGTCGATTTTTGAAATTCGTCTCCACTCTTTGCAGCATATCAATCGGTATGTTGGCAATGGCGTCGCGAATGTTGTTCTTGAGGTGTGCTATGGTCCGTGGTCGATAGACATAAACCAGAGATTTCAAATAACCCCATAAAAAGAAATCGCATGGAGTCAAATCTGGAGAGCGGGCCGGCCGGTTATCAACCAGCATTTCACATGCATTTTGACGGGCAACAAAATCGCGTTCACTCAACTCTTGCACAACAGCCAATTTATAGGGATGAAATTGAAGGTCTTTATGGAGAATTCGTCGAACAGAGGTGTCAGAAATTCCCATAGCAACTGCGTGTTTGCGAGCTGAACGCCGGGGAGAACGCAAAACTGACTGCCTCGATATTTTCCGGAGTTCTGATGGTTCTTTGAAGTCCATTTCTGGGTTTAGCGACACTTCCACATTCCCGAAAAGAGTAAACCCATGACAGAATCGAATTACGGCCAGGAACGAGTCTGTGAGGAGGAATTTCAAAGCGAGCGCGGAAAATTACAATTACAATTGAACAATTATTAATGAAAAAAATATAAGGAAAAAATTGCGATTTTGCAGTTAATGCCTAATTGGTTTTATCAATTAAAATAACGGCGCTTTATTGAAATTATACAATAGGAATTTAATAACGCGAATAAAATGTTGCAGACTAATGAATGAATAACTATGTGTTGTAAGAGCAGCTAGTAATGTTGCTGTCGGTCAAATTCGTTAAATCCGGTTAAAACCTAATGTGGCCGCAGCTGACGAATAGGTTGGCGGTATGAAAATATTTTTCGCATACTCTATTCTGTACCTAGAGACCATCATATCTTTTTCTTTTGAAACATCGCCCCGCACTTGGTTTTTATCCTGTGTCGTGGGTACAGTCACGAACATACATCTAGATAGGAACAATTTTTTTGTTGATTATACAGCACCTCGATACTGGCTTGGAGCGTTGACGACTTCAAAAACTCACAAGCGCCCTCCTCGGGGGAGGCTACACTACCTCCCCCGGTCTCCTCCACCGACGACGCCCCCCGGCCACGGAAGGGGCGTGGTCCATCCCGGGTCGCCGATAGCAGTCGCGACTTCCTCGCGCCCGCCGGCGACCCACGGCGGCGCCGCAGCTGTGCTACCGAGCCCGGCGCCGCCTTCTTCGAGCGAGATCGGCCATCTCCCGACCCCGCTCGGCGGCTCCTTCTGGAGCATCACTGCTTCACAGAAGGAGGCCACAGCCCTCCAACCTCCCTCGTCCGCCAGCATTGCCGCAATCTCTATCTCGCCCGATCTCTGCGACCAAGACTCGGCGTTCAGAGACCCACGCGGGGCACTCCGCCAGCGTGTGCTAGGCCAGGTATAAGGCCCAGCGATTAATTCGGAGAAGAGACTTGGCGTCTTTATGTATATTCTACCGCTTCTACAACGAGTTACGTTCCGAAGAATTATTGGCATGATACCATCAACGGTCTCACCCTTTACCCTCACACGCTGGAGCTTAAGTGGGTGCAGTACAGTGCAGTACGAACTTTCTTCCGCGTACGCTTTCATCATTGAAGGAACGCCTTATTATCTGGCAGGCTATATGTCTATTTACCACCGTCGCGGTATAAAAATGAATCGTCAGCAGTCACGACGTTACAATATGAGAAAGCTTAACAATTTGTATGAATGGCGCAGTTGCCGTATCTTAGATTGTAATAATTATTTACTTTAATTTATTGTACATTTTATGTAACAAACAAAGAAAATAAGTGAAATAGACTTTATAAATTAGTTTTATTTGAATACTAGGCTCTTTACTAAACTCTGTACGTCGCCAAATTCTCATCAAAATTCTTTATTCATACTTAGCTGCTTTCACATTTATTCGTAAATACAATTTTATGTCGTATTTATGACGCTATGACGGTATTATAATGAAGTTAACGATTGCCGCCGCTTGCTGCGCCCACCACTATATTTCCTGTTTGTACCTTCTCACTTGGAAATGTTGCATCTATCATTGTTTTAATTACGTATCTTCATATTTTACATCTTTAATAACGCAAACATGATTGAACTGACATAAACGCATTCAAAGCTATCTGTTGTATTCATCTCCGGCAAGATTAACAGATTACATTTTAAATATTATATAAAGGAGAGAACTGAAATCATTAAGAAAATTATTATTTGGAATATCCGTTTTGCCATCATTATAATTTCTACAGCCAATACCAATCGTTCCAACCCCTGAAAAGTTTTGATTTTCCACTCCATTTGACATGATTGTCAACAATCAAACAGATTTAACAAATCAGTTGATTATGTATTTTAAAAATCAAGTTGTTTTAAAAATCATTATAAAAATATATATCTTGCTATAAAGTCGCCATCGTGAAATACAATATAATAATAATTTATTGCATAACCACAACGTAACATTTCCGAACTATTTAAAATGTATCTTGAGAGCCAGTGATTGAAATTGTATATTGACAAATCAAATCATATTTATTTGCAAATACAGGTATAGAGGTGTTACAAAGCTTATTAAAACCAGCACTATTCCATATTTAGCCTCGTGGCATGCAAATTTACACAAAGAAAAATTTAGAGTCATTTAATTATTGCCTAGTTCTAGTTGTCTAATTTCCTTTCACAATTTTACGTATTATATAGGTATATATTGACAAAAATAAACATGAAAATAACAAAATATAAAATTAAATTATTAGATACTAGCGACCCGCCCCGGCTTCGCACGGGTGCAGTGAAAAAATGGTTATGGTGGTTAATCCCTAAGAGATAGACATATACCATCGCGGACTTTTTTGTGGATTTTTGTAAGTTGTACAATACTGTAGTACATTATTTTGGTCTATCTCGTAGGGTTCAGCCAGCGTTTGCAATATAAGCGCAAAAAAACGTGCTTATTTACGACATCACATTAGAAACCTTTAAATTTATCAGTGTTTCTCTACTATATTATGCATTTATTATACATACAAACCTTCCTTAAGAATCACTCTATCTATTAAAAAAAAAAAAACGCGCCAAAATCCGTTGCGTAGTTTTAATGATCTAAGCATATGTATTGATGTCATATCAATATTCTTATAACTAGATATAGTATATTACAAATTCCTATCATTAAAATAATCATCTACAGTATAATAGCATTTGTCAATCAACAATTTAAATAGCTCCTGTTTAAATTTATTTATATTATGATGCTTTAATGATTGAGGGAGTTTATTGAACATCCTTGGTGCCATACTTATTACGCTTTTGCGTGTTAATGCAGTTTTACACAAAATATTACATAGTTTAGAGTTTCTAGGGCGAAGATTTGGTATAGGATTATTTTTTTCAAAAAGATTTGGATTAGATTTAACAAACAAACATGATTCATAGATATATAATGATGGCAAAGTTAGTAATTTTAGATTTTTAAAATATGGTCGACAACTGTCGTTAGAATTTAAACCACATATAGCTCTGATACAACGTTTTTGGGCCCTTAGTAGTAATAGTACAAAATGGATGGATGGAGATGGATGTGTTGTGTGACAAGGATGGATAAGATAAGGAATGAGTACATAAGAGGAAGCCTGAAAGTAGCGCCAGTGGTAGAAAAAGTGAGAGGAAGTAGATTAGCATGGTTTGCACATGTGATGCGGAGGGATGAAAGTCGGGTCACAAAACGAATGTTGAATATGAAAGTGGAGGGATACACGGGCAGAGGAAGGCCGAATAAAAGATGGATCGATTGTGTGAAGAATGATATAAGAATGAAAGGAGTAAGCATGGAAATGACGCCTGATAGAGAGGAATGGAAGGAAAAGATCTACTGCGCCGACCCTAGATAATGGGAAATGGGCAAGAGGATGATGAATAGTAATAGTACAAAATATTGTATATTTTTGGCAAGATAACACAGCAAAAGGGTTACAAAAATAAATGATACAATTTGAATTATCTATCTGCATGATTGCGAATGAGTGTGTGTCTGCGCGTGTGTGCGTGTGTGTTTACGCGGCAGCTCGACGTGATGAATCGCTGTGTGATGTTCGGTGGCCGTGCTACGAGGGCTGGTCTATCACTGAACGCTGTGAACGCGACTACATCCTGCTGATAAGCGCACCGACAACATGGCTATTGTTCATTTATACTACTTATATATATGGTTCCTAGAACTTAGGCTCGGGCTGAGTTTAGTCGTTAGGTCACGTGGCCGGACCGTTCCGGTCGCGTGCAGTCCGACATAACTAGAGATCGGATAATCGGATGCATATTTACCTAAAGTTAATTTTTGGCTCACAAATTATGGAAGCGGCTTTTTAAAATACATTTTGTTAAATAAAAATCCCGGAAAAATACGGGACTGCAAATTTAACGTAGTGATATTGTTTCAAAATTACTAAATTAGCACCTGGTATTTATTTTCAAAAGACCGAGAGCTCATATTACCGACTAGTTTTGCATTACCAAAATGTTCTACAGTACCGGAATTCCGGGACTTTATTTATGGAAATAAAATAAAAAGACAGTTCCATACTTTGTCAAAAACTAAATTAGGTAAATAAATAAACATCCGGCTATCCCATTCCGCAATCTCGGAATTTTTATTTAACAAAACAATAAAAAGCCGTTTCCATACTTTGTCTTACATTAACTTTAGGTAAATATGTATCCGATTATCCGATCTCTAGTCATAACCTCCGTGACACATGCCGTATCCCTGGAGACTTATTTTTGAATTACGTATGCGACTTCGAAATCACCGATGTGACTAATAATCACCGATTTTCAGTCATTCTTATTTTTGAATATCGAATTAAAGATTTGATTCGATATCGAATCGAATTGAAGAAAAAAGAAACCTAGAGTAATGTATGTACTTTTGGTTCTATTCTGTACCTACAATTAAGTAGCCATTTTCTAGTAAATACTTATAGTTTAATGCTCTATATTCTACATGCTTACATTAAACTGTAAAATTTACTTAACTAACTAATTTCATATTTTCTGATGTCTGAATTACAAAAGAAAAAAGTAAAAAAAGTTTATAACAGAGATAAAAAAACAATTTAAGAAGATTGACTGAAAAATCAACACATCAACTTCAGATTCTTGTCAATATGTTCTCTAAACAAAACACAGATAACATTTCCACAAGTATGACTTGATTACGAGTGGGTGAGAGCACTCGTAATGAAATCACATCAGTAACTAAGGTAGTCACATAAGTGATATTCAAAATAAGAATTATTGAAAGTCGGTGATTATTAGTCACATCGGTGATTTCGAAGTCGCATTCGTAATTCAAAAATAGGCCTCCTGGGCACGTTTCGTGCTCCTTGTGAGGGATTCTCAGCCTTCCTCTCCCGAGGAAAAAAAGTACATTATTCCTTAGGTGTGCTTTAAAGGCAAGGGGGGTTGACCTCACCAACGCTCTTCAACCTTTATGTAAACGCACTCATCGAGAGGCTGAGTAGAACGCATGTCGGTTGCCACGTTGGTGGAGTTTGTGTAAACAACATTAGCTATGCGGACGACATGGTTCTGCTTAGCGCCTCGGTCTGTGGTTTGTCTAAGCTGCTCAGCATTTGTGAAGAGTATGCTCTAAGCCATGGCCTGCTCTATAACACTAAGAAAACTGAGTGTGTGGTCTTTCGGACCAGGGAGCATACCTAGCATCAAGCTAAATAATATAGGTACCGCAAAAAAGGGTTTACTCCCTCAAATACCTTGGCCATCTGGTAACCTCTGATCTGAAGGACGATACAGATATAGAGCGGGAACGTAGAGCGTTGTCTGTTAGAGCGAACATGATAGCTCGCAGGTTTGCTCGATGCTCGGTTGAGGTGAAAAACACTCTTTTCAGAGCGTATTGCACCTCTTTTTATACGAGCGCCTTGTGGGCTAACTATACTCAAAAGCAGTACAGCGCTCTACGTATACAATATAACAATGCCTACAGGGTGTTGTTGGGGCTGCCTCGGTACTGCAGTGCGTCGGGAATGTTCACCGAGTCACGGATTGACTGCTTTTATGCGACGATGCGGAAACGGTGTGCGTCTCTGGTGCGTAGGGTCCGCGCCAGCTCCAACACCATACTGAGCATGATGGCTGAGAGGTTCGACTGTCACTACATCAACCATTGTTGTATGCTTAATGTAGTGACAGTAACGAGAAAATAAATTATAAATATATATTTAAAAAAAATATATGATCTTGTGATTGAAATAAATAAATTATTATTATTAAAACTTTTTGCTTACGCGACCCCTTTAGATTGAAAATTTCTCTGCGACCCTCTTCTTCGAACACCGTCTATTTATAATAATAAATAAATAATAGCGTATATAAAGTTTTTCATTTATGCGTACACATGTAGGCCACGTTGCTAAAATGCTGCATAAGTGCAGTATATATCGATTTAGGTCGTGTAATTTACAATCGCCAGCACACAGTTACCCTTTTTCCCCATGTGCACTCAGCAACAAGCCAAAGCTTTACGTTTGCTCAACAAAAACCGCCGCGTTTACGACTTAAAAGCTGCCTCAAGGTCAATGTTAATGTAAAGTCAGACGAGTTGCATTCAATTGAAAATCTGAAAAACAAAACATTTGGATAACTTGATGTTCTGTTGTCCGTACAAAGGTAATTGTCAGGGCCAATATTGGATAAAATTGAAAAAAAAAAAAATAACTAACGTCAAGCCTCTCCCCCGGGATGCCCTTATGAAAACACTTCTCTAGATATTTACTACGTATTCGACACAAACCTGATCACTGAACCAATAGCCATGTTGACATTCAACTACATCATATAATAGTTATGAAACTATAAGTTTTATACTTATAACAAGCAATTTGTTAAATGGAAATTGTTCTGAACCGGTAAAGCAAAGTCGAGCAGAGTTAAAAAAGTAAAAATATTATGGAGTTATTTACAGGCTGTCTGTTGTCCGTCGCCGTTTGTCCTTGCATAGTTCAAGAGTATGGACGAGCAGGACGAGAAACAGGTTGCTTCCATTATTCGTTTTGTATCGGAAGACACAGGCTTCAAAAGCTACCTTATTATCTGAAAAATCAGCTAGCCCTTTTAATCGATCGATTCAAGTGCACGATTTTAACTTTTCGAACGATATTAAAATTTCCATATTTTTAATGCTCTGCTATATTTTGTGTACTAGATTTTGTCAAAACAATAAAGTCTAAGTTTCGTCTATAAATTACCTATTTCTTTTTGTAAATACCCAATGTTCGAGTCAGTAAAAACGCGCTCTATTTGGATCAACTCCCTATCTGCCCTTACGTCCAGGAATCGCGCCGGCTTCGTTAGTGGCGCAGAATCTTCAGTTCTCGTGCTAGCTATAAATAGCAGTCTAGGTAAAAGTTGAAAATAGCCATCTGCCAACAACCTTCGCATAGGCTTCTGCAAACAGGCTTCAACCTAGATTCATCTTAAAAAAAAATCAATGTTAACATTGGTTTTGTCTGCTAGTTATGATAACTCGCCATTGGTTACTGATGTAGAGGTACCTACCACAAGAAATCAATCAAAATCAAACACAAAAATTTATTTTGCAGGTGGGATTTTTTTAAGTATTTGTAAATATTTTATTTGAATACCTACTATAATTTTTAACCTTTTACAATTACATAAATAATAATAAATAAATATTTGTTACACTTACACCAATTAGCCTAGCCCAAGGTAAGCTCTGTAAGGCTTATGCTATGGGATCTAGGGTAACGGATAGACATACATATATAAACATATTTGATAGCAATATATATTAACAACCAACTATATATTAACAACAAATATATATTAATGAACCAACAACCCGAATATTTGTATGCTAAACTCAGCCTACCTGCAAAATATGGGTATTCGAGAAGACCAACTAGATTTCTACTGTCATATCAGCAGCATAAGACTGCGGCGTTTAGGGGAAGTTTTCGCTATCAGGCAACCAAATGTTGGAACAACATCCCACCTCCCATACGGCAACTGAAGTGTTAATCTACGTTTAAAAAAAAATTAAAAAACATGTGTTACAAAAACAAAGAACTGGTTTGCCTGATAGATATGCTGACTCTCCATTTGTATGCTGATGGCTAATTGGGAAATATGTATCTGTATGTGTATATATGTGTATATGTATGTATGTGTGTATATATATATTAAAATTATCTGTCTACATTCACGTATTGCGCTTTATTTATTAATGTAATATGTATGCTTAGGTTTGTCTGTTTCTCTCTGTGTGTCTGCTGTCTGGTTTACTTACCCTCTCAAAGGGTTTCGGCAGAATATCAGCGCTTCGCGCTATGTGAAGCACAACGCTGAGCCGAGACCTGTTTGCTACTAGGGCACAATGTTACCTACGTATTTTTAATAATGTTCTGTTGTATATTTTGTGTCAAGGTTGCAAATAAAGTTATGTCTATGTCTAACCATGACTAAGGTACAAATGCCCGCATTCATCACACAAACATCTGCCCCCACCGGGATTCGAACCCGGGACGTCAGAGATGGCGACACCTTGAAACAGGTGTGCTATCCACTCGACTATGGAGGTCGTCATTCGTCGTCAATTAATATATTTCTTATCATAATTTATTATTTCATACATCAGTCTCATTATCTCTTTCTATTAGATTGATTAGCAGAGCATAATCACGGTATTAAGTCCACATTTGTACAGCGTGAATGAATTATAAATACATTTGTTGTATGTTTTCAAACGAAAGTGTCAGAATAAGTCCGCTGTGCACTGAATCAAAGTTGTGGCCGCGATGCAGGACCAGATCACATTCACAAAAGAAAACATTCGCCATTGATTCCGTCAGAAGGAAGACGAAGGCAAATTTTTTGGAATTTGCCTTAGACTTGATTTCAAAAATATTTTTTGTTTATTTTATTAATTATAAATTAGAAAGGCGCGGCCGGCTGTGCGTGGTGGCATACTGATCCCATGGGAGTAAAAACTGGGTGAGGCAAAAGGACTTGTTGCAAGATTAATGCAGTGGAAATAAGAGCTTTGGCGAAAGAAAATTATAAGACAAATATGAATAGGCCAGTTGGCAGAGGACGACCTTAACGCAAATACTTGAAGCAAGTACCCGATGCGAACCGACGGGCATGCATAGTGTTAACGAAAGTCGAGGAAGCTAGCTAAGCAAGTAGAAAACTGTGATCTCTGTATACCCTCATAGGAAAGACGCGTGAGTAGGAATGGACGATTCTTTCTAAAAAAGATCGATTTTTAAATCGATTCGAATCGTGACCTGGTGAATCGATTCACAAAAAATCGAAGTCTAAAAGATCGATTTCCACAAAATCGATCTTTTTTCAATGTAGCTTTTACAAGATATTCTGTATTGAGTTGATTGTTGGCTCTTGGTGGAACTTATTATACATGTTGAATAAAACTCTTGTACTGTTCCACTAATAGAAGCGTAAACACGAACAACTGTGTACTTTAACACCTTTGAAAATACTGTAAAGCGAAACCGGTCAGGTCGATAATAATTAAAATTAGTGGAACAGTACAAGAGTGTTATTCAACATGTATAGCTTTTACAAGCTTTTACAGTATAAATCAATTTTATTAAAAACAAGACAGATATGTATAATTAACGAACTTTTGATCAGTAAAATCAGGAAATTTAATAATAACAATTATTTTTATATCAGATATAAGTATCAGATTAGATAGAAAACACGACATTTATTTTGAAAATTTACTATTTACAAAGCATATAAATAATTAAGCTTATAGTTCCCAATGCTTAATATCTAAACCTTTTAAAAACAACAGTATAAATAGAGTTTTTTTTTTGTTCTTGACAATAAATTATAGGATCATAGGACTTCAGATACACAGGTACTGCAGGTGTATGTGGGCGATAATTTAAATGACTTACATACATGGTTACATTTTATAATCACAATCAACAGAATGAACTTAAAATGATAGCATCAAAGAAAAAATAAGCTGCGCTTTACTTTAAAATGCGCATTTATTTTGCTAGTCACCATACCACAGAATGTTGAATAAACAGTCACTCACACAATCAAATGACAAACAAATTAATGAATGATGAAGCAATGTTACTTTTTTTTATTGAAGAGAAGTGATGCGAAGGAGACTAAACACACAACCATTTCGCGAGTTTTTAAGTAATTAACCGACAGCACTCTTGTAATACTGGCACCTTTAACTAATTTAGTTTATAGCAAAACAGAAAAAATCGAATGTCGGTTTTAAAGGGTGATGTATCGATCTAATGAATCGATCCAGTACTACATATCGATTTAAAAAATCGATTTTTTTTGGCTCGGCGAATCGATTTTTCGATTAATCGAACTCAGATCGCCATCCCTACGCTTGAGTACATGTATGTATGTATGTATTTTTTTTTAATAAAATCATATTACATATATATTTTGTGTTCTTTTGGCACACAAAAAGTTGCCTATGTCCTTTGTCAGATTCTAGAAACCCGAATGATTCTAGAATTTTAGAAGACCCGAAGAACCTCGTACAGACTTATTTCAGAACATTACTGTAATATTGTTACAAAACATTTCATACAAATTTGGAATAGCTTTCAATAAATACCAGAAATAAATTATTATTACGACACAAACACATCAACACATCAATTTCTACAACATCCAGAATCTTCTGTCTTCTTTCTTTACTGCTGCTGTTAAGGTGATACGTCCCCCAGCCACTCTTCGTTGTAGATCAACTCTGTCTTTTGTTGCCCTTCGCTAGGCAGCTGGCAAAAGAGTCACAGCAAACTGCCATACGATGAGCCGCAATCGACACGAGTCTTTTTTCTTATTTCGCCTTCATGATGTAGTCTTTTTTCTCTTCTACTTCGTGTATTCAATGTTTAAAAATTAATAAATATTTTTTAATCACATCTATTCGAAAATAGTTACTTGGTACCTCGTATACAGAGTCCAGAATAGTCTTCGGTTCTCTAGAATAGTATTAGGAACTAACATGATTTCAAGTGAAAATGTAGATTTTATAAGTAAAAGTTACCAGTTAAGTACCAAAGAGGTCGATCGCGAAAATTGCACGAAATATGGGTTTAATTTAAAAAAACAGGTTTATTGTTTTTGATGATAAGATACACATTGACATTCGAAGTTTAATAAAAATGACGTGACTTCCTCAAGAAATAAAGATGAAAAAAATTTAATTTAATTTTTCTGTTATAAAAATAACTTGTTATACTACAGACATATAGATAAAATAAGAAAAATATCAATAACATAGGAATAGTTGCTGATATATGTTAAATAAATACAATCATTATAATGGCTTAATCATTAAATTTGTAATAATTAGTACCATCCTGTCTTTATTGTACGAAACAGCTAGATGTTGATATCATAAATAAAATCATTATGTTCAATTAGTGCTCCACCTAATTCCTGGAACCGAGAATTCCGAGAATTGATATGTTACTTGTAAATCTTATATATAAAAATGAATCGCAAAATGTGTTGGTAAGCGCATAACTCAACAATGCCTTTACCCATTTGGCTAATTTTAGTCTTGAATTATTCGTAGAAGTCCAGAGAAGGTTTGTACGTAGAGAAAATAAAAAAATAAAATTTGAAAAAGCGTAAAGTCAACATTTTTATACAAACAATTTGTATTAATACTTAAAAGCCAATTTGAACCTTTGGCAAGACAAAAAAGTGACGTTAGTTCTGTCAAACAAATTTAATGTCATCGTATGTCATTTCAAGTAGGAACAAAAAACTGCCACTTTACAAATCTTTTTGACAGGACGAAGTCTGTCGGGTCCGCTAGTAGATAATAAATAAGGACATACAAAATACTAACACAAACAAAAAAGAATGCGGACCAAAGAGTCCGCAGAAAATCCCACAAACATTACAAAAATTCCTGGAGCCAGCTCAGGGAGAGGGGTCATGACCCCCATGACAATGAATTCCGGCTTTTATTATTCTATGTAGTGCCTTACGCTTTGCTACGACGTACATAGCCGATAGTGTAATACCAGTCTTAAGGGTAAGAATTACGACTATACGAACTATAAAACCTACCTTTGATATAATAGGCTTGTATCCACTATGAACAAATCTGATGCATTAGGTTGCATAACTATTAAGATGATCATTTAATTATGAAAAAACAAAGTTTTATAAAAAAAAAAAAAAAAAGAAAGAAAAAACATTTAATTGGCCTTCACGGCAACAAAAGAGACTGACAACACATATTTATAAAAATGGACTTACAAAAATAGTTAGTTAGATACACAGATGGTATGTAGGCATGCTGCGTGAGGCCAACAGGTTGCTGTCTCAGCTAAGCTTCTGTGATAACAATAACCACAGAAGCGCTGATTTTCAGCCAGCACCTTGGGTTAGGGGTGACGTACTACAATCACAGGTCCAGTATACTAGTTGTATTATGAATAATCTATAAACTATAATATATTTTCTAACTATTGTAGTATTACTAATCTATAAACTAATAATCCTAGAAAAAAAAAAACCAAAAAGAAGTGAAACGCGACATAACTCTGTTTTAAGTTTAATTATAAAATAATAACTTTTGATTATTTATATTTTTATAAAATAAAATTGCACAAAATAAGCCAAACACCAATTAAAAAGTGTTACGTCACGCCGTGCGAAACGTCAAAGTCAAAATGTCATTCCCAAGTGTCTTGTGGAAGTGCGAAAAAGAATGGGCATCATTCCTTCTCGCGAGTGTCAGCCACTTTTTACGTATTATCTGCTGATTGTTTGGCACGTATATAAATAATTTTTTTGGTGTTTTTATACTTGTGCTTGTACACTGGGGCACTATGCAGTACTTGTAATACGATGAATCCATTTTTTATTAAAATAACTTCACAATACCGAATATTCCGATACTAAAACAGCTGTGTTTTGCACGGCGTGACGTCATTCAAGACGCCATGACAGTCATGAGCGTTTTTGATGACTAATGTCAAATATTTAATTAAATGCAAAATTATTCTTATAAATAAGCATTTTTTTTTCAAAAATAATAATTATTTTGTATAGAATAGGCATCAAGGTATATTAGTATCTAACTACTGAAATTTAGGCAACAAGCCTATTGATTTCACGCGTAAATCTTTAAGTGCATTCAAAGAAACGTCCACTAGCCACATTTACAACGACATCACAAACACTCTCCAGCAGACTGATTATGTCGCTGTTGCTGTCAGATTTGGTGGAAACTGACAAATAGTGCTGATGCATCACTGCTTTATTAAGATAATAGTCGCACTGAATATTAACAAGGCAGTAATGTAACTACATTATTCATCAGTTTCAATTAAGCTTGACAGCATCTGAGGCACACAATCCGGGGGCTGGTGTTGAATAAAAAAGGAAATATGTAATAGAGTAGAATTTTCGTTTACAAGCTCTGCTCACGCCCCATCCCAACCCAAGCCTGCGGCGTCACCGGCGAAATTGCATTTGTTGACCTCGAGTCTCCAAAACTATCGTCATATCCAATCACAGGGGAATTGATTCAGCCATTTTATTCGGATTATTCTATGAGAATGAGATGTTTTATATTTTTGCTAGCACTACGCCAAGATTTTATTGTTATTATTTTGGTATAAACAATCAATAATCACTGATGAGCGAAAACATAATATAATTACTAATAGATGTTTATTGGAAATCAGATGAAAATATCGTTCGTTATAATTATTGCGTGCTTTGATCTGTCAAGCATTTTGATGCTTAGATGGCTTTACAGCCGACTGACGACTGACGAAAGAATATCATACCTCATGCAAATATAAATGGGCTAATTGGTAGCGGATAACCTGGAGTAATTATTCGTGCTATTTACTGTTTACGAGCTAGAGAATCCCTAAAAGAATTGTTCAAAGAAATTAATATTTTAACTTTAGCTAGTCAATATATATATATGATAATTTAGTTTTTGTATATAGAAACTATAATAAATTCAATAAAAACAGTGATCTACATAATGTGAAAACTAGAAACAAAAATAAATTTGCCGTTCCAATGTTCAGACTCCATAAAACTAGCTGTTCGTTCTTGGGGAAATGTATATCTATGTTTAACAAACTTCCGCAAAGTGTCATTGATTTGCCTTTATATAAATTTAAAATCCATATCAAAAAGACACTCATGAGTAAAGGTTATTATAAAGTAAGTGACTATCTAAATGATCACACTATTTGGGATTAGGAACACTATTCATAGAGCCATGTTTGGTAACAACATTATTTATAATATTGTATTATTTTTGTATGTAACATACATACGACTGTAATCGTATTAGGTATGATTGTATCTTATACTATGTTGTATTTTTATATTATATTATTGTAATTATTGCCCTATTAGCTTTGCCTATACCCTGTTAGCTTTATCATACCGATGATATATTTTTTGCTAAATAACATAGTCCGAAATAAAAGGAAGACCATGAATTTTTACTTTTTAAATACAAAAAAGAATTTCATTTATGTGTTTTAGTGAAATATTGCAATGAACATAAAATATTTGATTTTATTGTAAAAACAGACACTGTTACTAAAGTTTGATAAAAAGAACGGTTTTCTTGATCTCATGATTTGTAGTGCTGTTTGTAGAATTCACTGCGTTGAGATTTAATATTTGACGTCAAATATCGTGAGAGAAAGAAGTTAATTTTGCGTAATCAATATTACTTTGGTGTCAATTATGCGAAGAGATAGAGCTGCTTCACGAGCCAGACCGCCTGAGCCCTCGACTAAAGAGAGTTTGATTTAGTTTTGCATTTAAATAACATACCATAATAACACTTTAATATAAACATGTATATTGAAAATAATTGTCACATTTGTACACGACCGACTACCGACTAAACTCAGCCTGAGCCTTTAGTCCTAATGACCCTACTGGCTTGAAGTGATAGAGAAGCTTGAAGTAATAGAGACACATTTGTACCTCAGGTGGCTATATATTTATAAGCAGCAGAATCTTCCAGGTAACCTTGGAACAGGGAAGTATAAAAAAGAGATTTAAATAGGGAACGGATGCAGTAATCGGACTTGAAAATACTGGACTATAACTGTTTTAAGCTAAGAATTTAGTGAACACGAATTCGAAAATTAAAGATCTTGTCGTTAGTGTGTGAACACGGATTAGATAACCAAAGATTTCTTGGCTAAGATGTGAACACGGATTTTGATATTTAAAGATGTCGTAGATATGAACTGAACACGGATTGATTGATTAAAATTTTTTTGGATAGGAAGTGAACACGGTATGGTTCTTAAGCTCTACTGTTTATTAAACATTCTTTAAAGCATGAAAAAAGTGGTGATTGCTAATTACAAAAATATAATTTCCACTCACCCACGCCATATTTGCCACGCTACTGACTGCTGCTCCACAATTTTGGCTAATAAGTAGTCACAGTTTATCTACAAGGAAAGCAATGGTTTTATATTCACTAATTAGAATCGCGTTGGTTGGTCATCTCATTACCAGTAGGTTTGCTGCGCGGCCGCAGCCCCGCAGCGCGCGGCGGCGGCCAGTGTTGTGCGCACGAGAACTCACTGTGGATTCCCGGAATACGGGATTATCGTACAGCTGTACCTAGTATTGTCGATTAATTCTGGTTGGCTATTATTACTCACACGTGCAAGCTGTAATGGTAACGTCATGTTATACGCGATTAATCATATTGTGTTTCTATACAAAAGAAACGCACATGGCACACACAACAATGTCGTAGTTATTTTTATTGGTATATACTAATTAAAAAGCAGACTACTCACCTGATTATAACTGGTTATAGTCGCCTATAGTACATGTGGTTCCTGGGTAACTCGTATCAAATCTGCCACCTCTCCAAGAACCACAATGTATGTAACCAACTTGTGGCACACACAGTATCCAGTAATTTCACTGTCTTCCCCTTTACTCTGGAACACATCAACGGCATCATCTTATTTATAGGCTTTTTGACGTGAAATGTCTTTAAAATCGCGCTGAAACATACGGGTACCAGGTTTAAAAAGTGGACCGTAACGAAAAGGTCTATATCATCGCACCTTAATAATTAAAAAACTATTAGTCTGAGAAACAAAAATGTGGTGTGAATATTTCACTTATATAGTCAGCTCGCTGTTGTAACATTGAGTTTCTTATTAAAATACTTAAAACACCGTCAATCTTGTATCAATTCAATCTTTTACTTTTTTCGTTCATTATAACACCATTAAAAGTGCAATAAAAAACATTTTAGCATGGTCACAAGACAAAATCCAATCGGAGAAACTTCAAACTACTTCATTCGTGAAGACTTCACTTCTATTTATGATTTGACATTTGTTACAGTGAAACATTGTTCTGCTCTTGTGCGGATAAAACATTATAAAAGTTTTAAATACAAGTCAGTTTTGATTTGTTAATTGTATTATGTTACTTATGAATACTATTAAACAAACTGGATAGTTATCAATAGCATTATTGTGTTCCGACAAATAAGAGATACGAGACATTTAAATATACTAAATATATTAATATTCCGACTAAAAGAAATTGTCATGATTAACACCGGAAATATTGTCTGCAATTAATTATTGAATTTCGATGTTATTAAAACTCATACGGTGAATTAAAACAGTAAGAAGCGCTGTCTGGAGATCCAAAATGCAAGCGGGGGAAATTATTCAAAAAATTTTCACTGCTATTAGTAAATAAAAACTTGCTCAACTGTGAATAGTTGCTTGGAGCTGTTCCCGGGAATCTTAACTAAGTATATAGTACGACGTAATTATCGTCCCAGTATCGCCACAGTCACGGTACATCCCTAGCGGGACGGTTATCGGGCGCACAGGAAACGCAGCAGGAAGGCCGGGAGCCGATAGGGCGCGGTTTGAATATTCGCGTCCCACCCAACTGCATTATTTGTGGCATAAGTTACGTAATTATTATTTTTATCGAATAGCGCGTATAATAATATAAGTAGTTATATCTAATTTATGTAATCTTCTTGTTATTAAAACTAATAACGTTTGGGAAGTGCTTAAGTGCATGTATTTGCAATGTAAAAAATCGATTACAAGATTTGATCATGACAAACAAACGGACAGAGTAAGTCAATAAAAAGCGTGTAAAAATCAAAGACAGATCAAGTGAATATGGAAAAACAAAGATAGTGAAATTATAATTATGTATTCTTAATTAGATTATTATTATATATAGTTATTTATAAAAGTTGTTTTCTTTATTATTATGGCTATTATATTTAGAAGTTAGACTTGTATATTAGAAATTATGTATATTTCACTTAGCTTGCGACTCGTTGTGTTTTAAATTATTATATTTTTATATATATAGTATAGTAGTATAGTTTATATATATAGTATAATAATATAGTTTTTTATTGTTTAATTATATTACTGGTTACCCAGTTCCCGGAAGCCGGGGTATGCAATTTAATGCATTTTCCTCAGGGGAAAAAAATTTAAAAAGGCTAATACAACTGTATGAAATATTTATTTAATTTTTATTAAAAAACAATTATTTACTCGCTTCTAAGTATTCTTCAGCACCTGAGGCCTAGTATTCTCTTTATAATAATAATAGTGAATATTTTCTCAATTATTTCCAGGCTCGCAGGTCTTTCGCAACCCGCGAATTTGCCTCCTTTCTATAGAATTTTGCAAATGTATTTTGTACTTTATTTTGCCGAACCGAGTTTCAGTTAATTGGTTATTAGTTAGTTTAACGTACGGTCGTAAGTCTACGGACAGTGAATCAACTATTTGGTTGCAAATATTCATACTAATTTGCATTCGACTCCTTGGATTCATTTCGGCCTCGACAATGTATATTTTTCAATATTCTTTAAGTCCCATGTTACTTTAGTCGGCCTTATGTGCGGACCAATTCACGCTTTTCGAATAGATGCAATGAAAAATGTTATCATAAGTACATTATTTAAAGGATAATCTAAATAGGAAGGTAAATAACTATGGCAGATGTCATATTATTGACGTGATGATTCAAATGGTTTACAATTTGTAAGGCAGGAAAACCGCAGACGACAGCACGCACTGCGCAGTTGCTGATTAGGCAAGTTGTTTATTTCTGTAGCAGACTTATATTTGAACTCAATTGTTTCCACAACCCGTTCTAATCTACAGTTATAATCGTTAATTAATTTAATTTCTTCATTTAAATAAGATGGCATATGTAGTAAGCTCCATTATAGAGCGCTCTAGTAGCCAGTAAAATGTTACAACTAGAGAAATTAACATTTTCATCTAATATAATAAGTATATCTAATTTATACTATCAGTGCCTATTCCTATATATATAAAATTCCTTTATGCCGGATCCAGCATTTATCCATTTCTTCCGCAAACAACCCTGGTATAAAGTCTCCATCCGATAAACTCAGGTTAACTCCGGGTACTTTGATCACGGGCTAAGGAGCCCGTCCCGCTTTGTCTTATTGGACCTTATGGATCTTATTGGAGAATATCTAACTTATTAGTTAGAGCGAGACATGTGGTGAAGTTGACGTGAATTTAAGGAATGCAGATTCAGGTTGCTGGGCCTGAAAAATTTGCAATAATCTCTTTCATTGTAGGAGCATTGGATAGAAGTATAAATGTGAAATAACTGGATACATAATCAGTGCCCAAATCAAATCAAAATAATCTTTATTCAACATAGACCTTTACAGGCACTTATAGACGTCAAAATAAACAAAACAAAAAAAAAAGCTTCAAAAAAAAAAACAAAAACCTTGTGCGTACGTACGAACAAGGAAAAAAAATGGACTCTACACCTATTCGGAAATTGGGAGAGCCTTCTCGAGAAGAACAGGCAGGCAGAAATTCTGAAGTTCTTTCCCCATTCGAATGTCCCTATTTCAATGTTTTGTGATCTATTACTAATTTAGCTGATCTGTTGTTTACATTGTAACTGCACATTCTCCGAAGTGTATTGCGAAGACACGCTTCCCTTCCACTCAAGACATGCAAGTATTCTCAATCGCCGTCGGCGCTATACCCACGTACACCATTTTAATACATACTGTTTTTAAAATAAATGGAAATAAAATAGTGAAGCGAATTTTTTACGAGGTTTCTGATCCGATCATCGGACATTGTTGACCGTATACGATTATTAACTTTTAAATGTCAGCGTGCTTGTAAATATGTGGCTGCTTTGAAGTTCTTTTTTACCTGTACACGATTAACAAAAAAATGTTGCGAACGAGCCTGCAGCGGCGTGTTTGGGTCGTGCGGTTCCCGACCGGCTCCAACCGCCTGCTTCCGTAGCACGACCACGGAAACGCGGTATGATAGCGCTATTTTATGGGGGATACCATTATATTTGCGCAATAAATTAACAGCATTGCAGCACAGCAGCTCTGAGCATTGATGGACAAGACGTAATGTCCATCAATGCTCAGAGATTCTAGGAGAGAGAGAGTCTAGGAGGTAGACTCCGTACCAGGGTCGTCTGCATGGGTACCTCCGTCTTACCTATTTCCGCCGCCAAACAGCAGGGTTCGCTTTGCTGTGTTCCGGCGTGAAGGGTAAGATAGGCAGTGAAATTACTGGGTACTGTGACTTTACATCTTATGTCACAAGTTGGCAACGTACACTGTGGTTCTTATGAGGTTTGCAGATTTGCTGCGAATCTCGTGGGAACCACATGTACTATAGGCGACTGTTACCGCTTACCATCAGGTGGGCAGCCTGCTTGTTTGTCAACTTTAGCAATAAAAAAAAAAGATAGAGGTCGCCAATTGTCCCTTCCCATCATAAAACTGTCATCTACCAGGGGTTCCTTTAAGTATGCTGCTGCCAAAATATGGAATAACTTGCCACCACCCATTCGAATGGATTCATTTTCGCTACAGTCTTTTCGAATGAAATGTCGTGAATGGCTACTTATGCGGCAATCCCTGGTGCCTATTTTATTTTTCATTATTAGTATTTACTCAGTTTTTATTTTTCCTTTTTGGTAATATTAGGTTTTGTACCTCTAACACTGCTTTTAACAATAAATTGTAAAAGGTTGCGGCAGAATAGAGGTTGTCGCTAGTCGGCAACTACTGAGTTGTAAACCATTTTGTCTATACGAGAATGATAAAATCACAATGTTAAAATCAAAAATAATGTAAGTTTGTTAAGACAAATAAATTGATTTATTATTTATCATTTCAAACTGTCTACTTGACAAGATGGCAGTTATACCACACAATAACCTTCTTATCATATCGTGATCGGACCTGGTGCCTCTATTTGGATACGGGGACACCTTCCGGTGAAATGAAATCCAACAGATCGCAAAATAAAAGCCACAATAATTTTCCACTTACCGCTTTTCCACCGGCAACATGAGAACTGCACACAGCGATAGGTAGCTCAAAGCCGGTTGGTAGAATTTTCTTTTGTTCAATGTTACGTACCGCCATGATACTTTTCAAAGGAGTTTAAAAATCATAATTTCAGCTGAGACGCCCACTGGTGGGAATACGCTTCCCTAACGATCTCCACACTGACCAGCCCTGCACCTTGTAACGATTATCACTAAATTATCAGTACACTGTGGATTTATATAGGAATATATAGACGAGAAAGAAGTGGTCAAAATCACACCCATTTAGTTACCAAGTATTAAAAACACATCACATAAAATCTTACATGGGTTCACAGATATTTTATTGTTTTACATATTTTGTATGTAATCGCAGATGACTCTTTACAGCTGTATGTGATAAATTAAATAAAAGATAAACCTGTATCATTGTAAATATTAATAATTACGAAGATCAATATCATTAATATTATCATAATGTAATTCCCTACTTTAATGTTACACATTATTCACTTCCAAAGCCTACGAACTTGATATTGCAATCTTACAACACGAAATCATTGCTAATATATTTTGTAAGGCACTTCCAACCTTGTTATTGTCGTAAACATTCGCTATGTTATTGTACCAACATAATCTATAGAGCTAATACATACCCACGTGATTCAAGGTCACATCCTGGGAATACAGGTCCATCGATTTGTTCACATTGTCGCAGTTTTGATTAGAATGAATATTAAAGATAGCAATGCCACCCATATGAGTGTCGTGTGATCGTCTTATATCCACGAAAAGAGAAATGATACAAAGCTTAAAACTGGGGTTTGTTTGTGGCAGCGGCGCGGTCACTGGGATGTCAATGTCAGGGATCCGGTCAAGGCCGCGGCCGGCGCCCGGCGGCGCGGGCTCGTGCCAACGTCATGGCAATACGAATGGCGGGAAACATGTAAACCGTTCGTCTGTCAAAACGTGCGTTGCGGTAATCATTGTTTGGCATCTAATTACGTACTTTGTGCTCATTAATGGTTACTTACTCTAGTACTGTTCTAGAACAGAATTAGAGCTTATTACTGGACCTGGACAAGATTTGGTTATATAACGCTATCTGACAATAACTGTTGATGTAACATTCGTGAATTGTGCTCGCGGATAGTTGCAACAGGCCATATTTTTTATTTTTTTTTCTTTATTTATGTACAGACGCAGTCTTAATATTTGCAAGTTTGCCAGTCAACCTTCGTGTGACGCAGAGCAATGTCGTAGATGTACAAAAAATATTTAAAACAAAAATGTATTAGTATACATAAATTAAAGTATCGTGCGTAGTTACAGCCTGCACAGTTTCAATACTTAAAACGTGTCTCATATTTATCGAGAAAATTACAGAGTTTCTCACTTCTTAGGGCAGGACATTCCATAGAAGAATAAACTTAGGATCTTATGAGAAGTATCTATCATATGTACGGAAAATTAGTATTTAGGAAGTTAGGTGATTAAGGGTAAGTGCAGTGACTGTAAGTCTTTATATCCATAATACATAAAAAAAAACTCTAAGTCCGACCATAAATAGAATGACTTATATTAATAGTAAGTCTCAGCTGACAAAAGATATATCTTTCAATGTTTTCTCGAAAACAACTAGCGCTTATAGTTTTGGCGTGAAAACGCTATAGACAGACATATTTACTTTCACATTTAAATATTAGTAAGGATATAATCTAAGAATAAACGTAAAAATGTATTAAAATGACGCCATGGATTTTTTGATGTAGTTAGCACACAACCTACGGCATATGAATATAACAATATTTACGTCTACGTGAGAATAATAAAAAAAAATCTAAACCCCACAGAATTAACATCCCTCAGCTCAATAATGTTTATCACATCAATAAAACAAGTACCTATAGGTTTTTCACGATTTAATACTTTAATATAAATTTGATGGGTACAAATAAAATATAAGTAAACAAAAATACATAAACCTAAAGCAAACATTTTTAGAAAGTCAAGTAGATATTATTTGACATGTCTAGTGATCAGTTCAATTGAGATTACTTGTATATTTCCTTTTGCATTTTATTTGAATATAAACTAACATTAATATACACATAAAAAAATAACAATAAAAAGAAAACGAAATATAACGAATGGGAAGGTTTTTATTTAGTTGCCATAAACAATAAAAATAGAGCGCTGGTTAAACATAGTTTAGCAACAGCTGTAAAATTATAACACAAAATTATAATTTACTGTAATACTAAGAGCTCATAGATAACTTACTCAATCGGACCAGCACGAGCTTATCCTTTATGTACCTATTGCACTAGCTTTAGCTAGATTTTAAAATTATTATTACTTTTGATTTTCCTTTAACAAGCAACAGGTTTCATTCCATCAATGATTAGCGGACAGTCTTAATATGAAGACAGCTCATGCAAGAGCTTATTAACATTGTTAATCCAGTTATTTAAATGTTTTCTAAAAGATAAAATAATATTTATATTTTTCGATTAAGTTCTTTGGAAATAATTGTAATAAATTAATACTTCTTAGAAAAAAAAAACAGAATATAAATCAATTTAATACTTCAATGAATGAAACAGAATAGCAGAATGAGAGAGAAAAAGTAAGAAGTGTTACATAATTATTGGTTTCGTGTTGTTCGAAAATAATTTTGTGTGTCATGAACTATCTAAAATATTGGTTAGCGATAAAATATACAATTTAACATTATTTTAGTTTAATTGAATTTCAAAATCTCCATCTCTATATTAAAAAAAAAAATAATTGAAAGAAGCATTCCAATTATTTCCACTATGAGTTGAAACTTCGTGGAATGTTTTGGTCTAGTTGTAAATTAGCAGGTGTATATTCTATGTGTGCTGCAAACTACAATAAGAGTATGTAATAGCTAGTTCATACAATTATATCAATGAAAAACAATATTGTCAAAACATATATTTATAAAAGCAAGAAAATAAAACATTAAAAAAATAGTCTGTGGCTTTGGTGGAATGTTAGTAGAATAAAAATGACAAAATAAATTTTGTGCCTTTATAATTTGTAATGAAACTAATCTAACACAAGCTATTATGTGCAAAACTTGTATCAACGTGTTATTGTAATACCCACGAATTTAGAAGGTTAAAAATATTGATAAAATTAAACATACCATATTCTTTGAAACCATTTTAATAGATTCATATTCATATATGATACAATATTACAGCTATTGTTTTACAAATACTATAAAAAGCTATAGAATAACGATTTTAGTTAATGGTGGAAATAATTTCATATGCCTAACCTAAAATCATTAAATTACAAACTTTTCGAGCAAAGGAGTTGATTCCATACAGCCTTGGACAATAAAACTTTTCAATACCATTCGCGTGTTCACGCCTCCTAATTATGCAACTCCATGGAACTGGCGAGAGTTACTATTCTCGTGACAATATATCGGCCACTTTCTTATAGAAACTTAACTATTTAGGCGAACGATGTTAGAAGCTCAGAGGTCTCTCTTCACACCCAAACTGAAGCACCAATGTCAACGCAGTAACGTAACTAGGACGCAGTTTGTTTGACCACCCACGCAGTCTAGTCTGGCCGGCAAGTGGCAGGTCACCTGTCCCCTTTGCCCGATTGCAAATGGTTGGGCGCGTCCGCAAACGCGAATTTCAATTTATACGCTTCAGCCACAAGCATGCTTATGTTCGAGTCGGTCCAGTTCTGTGTGGGTACGTTCTGGAGTAAAATCATGAGGCCTTGAAAGTCTCTTTCGAGAAGTAGCCGTTCCCTCCAATGCAGAAGGAACGCAGCGCATACGTATAGTTGAAATGTCGCAAATCCGTCCGACTCTGCGAGGTAGGTGTCCCAGAGACGAATCGTGCAGGCTAGAGGTATCTCCCTGGTCAGTAGGTTGTTCATCCAACGGAACGAGAACTGCAGGTAGTCTACTCCGTGCGTTTGGAGATGCTCGTGTAGCGGTTTGTCTATGCGCTTGATCAGCTCCTTCAGCTGGTTCACCTGGAAAAGTAAAGTAAAAATTCCTTATTTTACATTTTTTTATTATTTTATCGGTAGTAGGTAAAAAGTTCCTAAAACCCACACGTGTTGTACAAACAAACAGTCGCAGACCACTAAATGATAGTTGTAATATCATTCTCGTTAATCTGTTGAATAACAAGCTAACATTTCAATGAACGCATTAACTTTTAACGTAACTTCTAAGGTAGAAATGTTAACGGACGAATAGGGAAATTAATCTCTTTTTGGAAAAGAATCTTAATTTGATCCTTGCGTGTCAGTAAACCATATAGTAAAGATATAAAAAAATTATACACTCGTTAAGTACTATAAAAATTGCATTAAAATTTAATATTTTCAAATTTCGCGCGTAATTAGACGAAGGCGCCGCACGAGTTGTTACTCTGTAGCGATGACGTCAATACGGCATGTAAATAATAAACAAAGCTCTATGTTTGATGCTATGTATTATTATATTCATAATTTAAAAATGAGTTATTATCTTTTATATATAAACAACTAATAAAGGATAAATACTATAAAAGAGTAATACTGACATCGATGTTTTAATACTCCGTAACTCGGCAAAACAATTTCGGGATTTGCAGCAAAGGATTTTCCGACCATTAATGCATTTATTTTTGGTAAATTTGTACTATCTCCTTTTAAAAAACTGCTTTCCATAGTGTGATTCACGTGCGATTTCAATTTAACTTACGTATTTATAACGTTCTCTTACATTAAAAAAGCAACCTACAAACTTCTTTTTTTATTGTTTTGCGGCTTTATACGTACTATGATTCATAATGACATTGACACGCAAAGTTTACAGTACCTTATGACGTCACGACATGGCGGCCTATGTTTCGCTCTTGTTTTACGTATAGATTAAAAAAGTGAATACTTTGAAACTAATTTTTATATTATTTTTGTTATTTTATGTACTTAAACATGATGGTTCCGACTATTTAATGCATAAGCTATCATAGTTATATGCTTTTAGATCTTTTCTAATATAGAGGGAAGTACCCTATTATCCATTTATCAAATGACTACTGTTTATGACTCCCAGTACACGAACCGGAGATCAATTTTCTTTTTTCTTATAATTACACCAATTAAAGCTGAGATGAACGGATAGACATACATATATAATATTTTTGATGAAGAAATATATATTTTAACAACCATGACTCGGGTACAAATGCTCGCATTCATCACACAAATCGGGCTCTAACGGGATTCCAATTCGGGACCACGGAGTTGGGGACACCTTGAAACCTATGTACTATCTACTCGACCATGGAAGTCGTTATGCAATGACATATTGCAATGTTGAACACGTGTTAACATATTAACGAATAATGACATATTCCGAAAATAAAGCTTTAACGACTAACAAAGTTAATGAACAGAAATGGAATATTTAATGTAAGAGTACGGAACCAGTATCAAAACATTAATTACTTTTATGACTTTAGCTGACTTTGTATGCAATTATAATATTCTTCACCCGATTAAATTATTCACAAGCCCATAGTTAGAAAACTTGTCAATAAGAACATATTTCGGCTCTGAGGCTAATGCTCGCAGAATCGAAAAACATTCAAATTTTTCAGTTATAATTGCAGCTCTCAGTCGGTCAGATTATTGGGCATGTCGAACGCCGCCATTTTAAAATGGGTCATGGCTTGATTTGATAAAATTAGTTGAATTGGTCTTTACATTTCTTTATAATACGATTATGTTTAAAATTAATAAGTCTTCAATATAATAACAATAGGTTTAATACGTTCTTGTAAAAGAAAGTTTCAATTAAATATGAAATTCATCATCAATCTAGAACATTTATTTTGCATTGATTACTCTTGGATCTTATAATTTTATTATGGCCATACACCTCACCCGCTCCTCGGCCGCTCGAGAGGCCAGCACAGTTAGCAAGCTGGCCACACATCTTAAACTGGATATTTTAACATCAGGTTACTCTCCTTTAAGAAAGTGTATTGCTTTAATTATTATTACATTTATGTATGTTATTAATTAACGTTTCTTCTGTTTTTACAAGCTTTTATATTAGCTTCACTTGTAACTATGTAAGAAAATCTTGGAATCTTAATTTAACCCACTTCCTGGTCTCCGATTGAGATGAAATTTTGCATGCACGTGTAAATCGGATGATAATGCATGTTATGTGTGTGACGTCATTCTAAATCCAACATGGCGGCATTACCAAGATGGCGGATCAATTATTTTAAATGCACCCCTACAATATGGGTATCAAATGAAAGGGCTTGCAAAGAACACCTAGTATTCTATAAATAAGTAAATCTTTACTTTACTCTTACTCTATTTTTTTTACTTTGTAGAATAATAGTGTGAGCAATGAGTGAAAACTTGTGTAACCATTTAAGAATGTATTTTTTATGTTTGTTACCTACTTTGAGGTACCTAAATAAATAAAATAATAGTTATTTATGCAACTGTTGTATAATCAGGGGTATTAAAACATGAATGTGGGTTTATCACATGAGTGTGGGATAATAGTATCACATGAGTGTTTTAATACCTAATTATAACAGTTGCATACAAGACTTTATCTACAACCATGATGTGACTCCTCTATAAAAGATTCTCATACCATAGGCAATTTTTTAAAGCAACTTTTTAAGAATGAGTTTATTTCATTCTCCAAACATTGTTCTACATCTGACTGCTTGATCTACCTAATTGACATACAAAGTCTCACCTTATACTGAATGCCGAGCTGAGCAAATATGTAATTGTCCTGGATACTATCGAGGAACTTGGACAGGCACCAAAAGGAATCCGCTTCAATGATATCCCGCTGGGTCTCGCTGAGAACATCCAAGGGGAAGGAGTCCAGCTCTTGAGTCGGTGCTGCTTCTTGGAGGAACACCATGAAGAATGGCGTCACCAGATCGTTTATGCCTTGGACATACCCTGAGGCGGGATGGCGGATCGCCCATATGTAGAGGATGCGTTCGAACATTACCTAAGGTTGAGAAAAATATCACATCTGTATTAAACACAATAAAGTAAAAAAAGAACAATTAAACAATGTTGTTATGATTATGTCATTAGTCTTTGCTCACACGCCCGTATTTTTTCTCATTTTTTAAATTGACAAACAATCTGTATTTGATTATATGTGGATACAGTACATGTGATTTCTCTAAGTTTTGCAGTAAACTTACAACCCTTACAAAGACCATTGTGTATGTTCCCAACTAATTACCATTATTTTATAGTATACCCTCATGCACAATGGCCCAATCATGAGGCTAAGTGCGGTGGAGGCCAGCCAAACTAACTAACTAACTAGTTTACCCTCAGCAATACATAGCAATGGCAACACTGCTATTTTATGATAGGAGTAGGTAAGATAGAGCTATCCACACAGTTGATCCTGGTATATCTTTAATTTTTAGGGAAAGAGTTCTACAATAAAATCTTAAAATGTCTGTAAGGTGATTCTAGTCGAGCTAGAAACACCTTACAGACATTTTAAGTTTGTCACTGCGGTTAGAAAATTGATTTGTTGCAGTTCACCACAAACTGATCTTATCCTATTTCCATTGGGTATGAACACTGCCCACTGGTAGAATTCTTTAATAACACTTCATTCAAATGAAATTGCAAATATAAACCTAATTATAATAGTATTGTATTTAGAAAACTTTCTTTGAGGTAAATTCAAATTGCTGTACCGGCCAAAAACCTGCGAACAGTGGCCAGCAAAAGCTGTATCCATATCTGTCGTATTAACTGGCCAAATAACTATGTCATACGAGTCATGCAATTAAAAAATGGACCAATCTATTTATTAATTTATGAAATGTTTTATTTAAATATCGAACTCCATGGCCATAGCCACATCTATAGTGTCTCTAACTGATCGCCGCGGACTTTTTGCCCTCAGTGTATGTTATTAGTATAAGAAACTAGTTGTGTCATTGTTCGCGACGAAATTTATTGGCGTACCCGGCAGTGTAGCCAGCTAAGCGTCTTACAGTCCACAGTTTCGGTATCATGCGGCGGTAAATGTTATTATCATGTATTGTGTTGTTATTATATATCGTCGTGTGATCCTAAATAAATGTATTTGTTTCTTTGTTAAAGGCCGCAGTCGTCACCTGTACGGTCTTCTGCTGAAACAGCGCGACGAGCGGGCTCATGCGCGGGATGTCGATGTGTATCTGCCGATAGGTGTCGTCGTCGCGTTCCGCGTCGTAGTACTGGCGCACCAGGTGCTTGTAGTCGGCGCGCTTGCGCTCCAGCGTCACCGAGCGGCGCTCCGCGTTGGCGGGCAGGTAGCCGGCCAGCAGGCGCCACGTGACTGCTCGGACCTGGCCAGTACAGCCATCATTTGAACATGTCTTTTTAATATAGCTAAAATTGGCCAAGAGTTATATAGCAATTTTGCCTACTTATTAGGAATATTTTAAATATTAAATCTACTGAAATAATAAATTTTACAGTGTAATTATTTATTACTATTAACTCGCACAATTTATGTATTTTAAAAAACTTTTTAAATAATTTCAAATCAGCATATTTACATAAAATATTGACAGTGACAGTGGCCAGTCATCAATAAAACACTATGGTGGGATGTTGGCGTGTAAGGAAGGGAGTATGCCACATACCTTAGTTGTGGGTGAAAATGTATGAGGTTGCAAATTAAATAGAATGTAAAAAATGTTAAGTAAACAATGTTTTGATGACACAGTTCATGTGTTCAATACCCACCTGAGACAATACACAAGTGAGTTTGTAACAGTTTACAGTAGTATATCACAAATATTATAACTTCTAGCAACATCTAGCTAACATCTAGCAAGTAAACATAGTAAATCAAGTCAAAATATTATCTGTATGCAGACTTGTAACAATATAATTGTGAGTAGTGGCTGCGATGCCAATGGGACGCCCCAAGGACAGGAAGAGCAAAACATTAAAATTAAAGTTAAAACTGTTCTAGAAAGTGATGATATGTCAGTAAGCCAATCTTCATAGTTTCTAACCATGATGACATCTTGCAAATTAATGATACTTATGCTATTTTGTTATGGTATAATATTAAACAATATTTAAATTATTTTATTAAGAAAAATTGTTAAAGTTTAGATTTATAGAAATAATGTACAATGTCATGTCAACTATATAATTATATATAATTTTTCCTAAATTGTGTCAGAATTTATCATATACATTCATTATTGCACCATTGTCGAAATAATTTTGCTAACAACTTATATGGTAATTCATGTAAAATTTGACAAAATAGAACTTCTTGTCACCTATCCTTCACTAAAACATTAATACACATACTATTAATCATTAATAAAATGCAATAATTGTTGTCTATATTCCATTTATAACAAGGTTCCACATAGTGTAGCGGAATTGCCATTTTATAAGTTCAAGGTACATGTTAAAAAGATGCTAATGAGGGCTATTCCAAAGTCAATGATTATTTAAATGATGCTAATGTTTGAAGACATTATATTCAAGTGTAAATATTTATTTTCCCATATAAATTGTAAACACACACACATATATGTATGGTAACAACACAATTTATTGTAAATATTGTTATTACTTTTGATAAAGCTGATAAGTTTCTTGGGCACATTCTTCTTATCAGCTAAAAAATATGTTCTGAATGGGTGGTAGAAAAAAAATTTGGATAATTCAAAAGAGCTTTCTATGAAGTCATATTTGAATAAAGTTAACTTTGATTTGATTAATCTTACATTATGAACTGGTTTTAACAATTTGTTATTTGCTATCTTTAGAAAATTGCAAATTTAATAAAATAAACTTTCATTGTAATTAGCCTTTAGGAAACAAAAATAAAATATGATCTTTTCTTTTTCATCCATTTTCTGCTACACTCATTGCAGAGCTGATATATATATTAGTTGCATTGCGTGTTATTATAAAAATACAACAGCTTTTGCAGATTAAAAAATTAAAATTCCACTTTAGTTGTGTAATGCAGATAAAAATTTATCTGCAGTTAAATATCAATCTTAAAGAAGTAATTTAAATTTGTTTTACATCATATTATGTGTTTAATGAAAAATTAACCATAACACTATCAATTGGTCATACAAAAAATCATGAATAATAATGCAATTATAGGAATATAAAATACCTTTATAGGAATCCCAGACCAGCTGAGCTGCTTCAGCTCATTGAGATCTAATACAATATTTTCAAGGAGTTGCTGAAATCTTTCGATCTTCGATTCATTGCTCTCTTCTCTAGACGTCAAAGCGGAGAGGCGGACGGGCCTCGGCCGCCCAGGATAGTGCCGCATCTGACCCGCACCCCCCATCCCGGAACCCGCACCCGTTTTCTTAGATTCATTCTTTCTAACACTTATGACCTCCTTTTGCGATTTCACTTTATCCGTATCACCTTTTACGTCACTAATGTCTACATTCTTAGTACTATTCCTATGAGAATTTATCACGTTTAAAGCGGCGGTTTGCGATATGGCTTTTGATATTCTGGTCTCGGCGATACCAGATATGATTTCGTCGTCGCCGAGGTCCCAGGCGTCATTCACGGACGCCTGGAACTGTTGGTACGAAGAACCTGACATAACCTCGTTTTCCTGAACCCTCTGGCAGGGCCTACCCGGAACGGCTCGCTGCGGTGTTCTCCAGAATGTGTCAGACAAATATCCGTTCTTGTCATTTTCGGGTTGATGCTTTTCCATAATAATATACAGCTAGAAACATTCTAAATAACTTTGTTGAACAACAAAAATACAGAAAAATGTTGATATGAATGACATATCACTTGACAATTTGACAATAGACATACGTCACCAATAGACAACAGATGTTTGTTGAGTGTTGTCAACAAACAAAATGGTTTGAAGACAAAAAAGGCATTCTACAGAAATTATTTACACCACTTACCATTACATTTAGAAGTAAAATAACGTCTCTAATCTGTGTATTAGATATATTAAAAAGTCATCAATACATAAACTTGCATAGTTCACAATTTGAAACCATCTTTCACGTCATTAAAGAGTATAACTTACATTAGGTATGTCATTGTGGCACCTATGAAGGGACACTTTCGAATTTTGCAGCGAATTATTAGATTTCAATACCTTAAAATTATATCCTATTCAGAATTTTTTATAAATTTAGTTATTGTAGTGACTAATAAATGACAACATTTTCCTTGTTGTAACTAGGAAACGATTAGATCAATAAAGTCCATCATTCTTCAATCCACTAATGAAATTAAAGTAATGCAATGTCTAGCCCTATTCAGGATTCAGACACATCGATGTTTGTGCAGAAGAATGAGGGTAAGAAGTCTAGAAGCCCTAGTTGTTCTACGGTATCATCGCGAAGGAATTCTAAAGCCAATCTTAACGCTGAGGTGATCACAGTCAAAGATTTTTTCGATTTTATGAAAACTGCTTATCAAGTGTATGAGCACTTGGAAGGTGATGTTGAAGATGGGACAAAAATTGACTGGGAGGAACTTACAAAGCTAACTGTTATAAATCACGTTATTGAGCAGCAGGAGAGAGATTTGCTGCACCAAACTGCTTTTATACAACAAAAGCCTATTACAAGTAAAAGCGACACAGCAATTGAGAAGAAAAACAACGAAATTGTACGATTTGAGAAGAGATCTAGCTGCAGTGAGATTGAAGGTATAATATGTTATACTATTCCAAAAACTATCCTCAACACTTCATAAAGTTCTTTACTTAATTTTTTCAAAGTGGTGCCATCTAGGTAACCGATTTCGAACTTTTTGTTGTTAGGAAAAGGGCTCCGCCGATCTCTTCCTACGGAAGCGAAGGTTGAAATGCTTGGAGTTTGGACAGAAGCAAATTTGAACTGCAAATTAAACGATGTAAGATTTAAAATAAAATAAAAAGTTTCGATTAATAACTTTTCCGTAATAGGACTAATTGTCAATATCTACTTTCATTTAATTAAATTCATAATCCAGGTAATAAACGAGGGTCTTCTGGATTCAATTCTCCCTTATTTGGTGGGATATAAGAAACCAACAAAAACAACGAGCGTATATACTCCACTAATCAAGAAAGCTCCTTCAAACCCATCGATGGACGTAAAGAAACTCGCAAGTTTTGGAGGTTAATAAAACAATTATTAAAAAGATATTGATATTATATAATATAGTAAATCTAAGTAATAAAATTTTGGTTTTAGGGTTTGTCAATGAAAAAGAATCAAAAGACAGATTGGGACGACGTAAATCTTCAGTTATTGCTGCACAAGAGAAAGCAAACCTCAAACAAGAGTAAGTAGTTACTTACTGGTAGGCTAGATGGCGCTTACTAATCTTTCTTCAAAAAATTGTACATGTATATAGTATTATTTTGATAGATTATAAGTATCTATTATTTGTTTAAAAACATTCTCTAGAGGCTTTTAAAATTAAATGGTAATTATAAAAATCATATAAATAGTTGTTAAAACTGATAAATATATTTACAACATTCCGCAACATCCGATATGGTCTAGTGGCTAGGATACCTGGCTCTCACCCAGGAGGCTCGGGTTCGATTCCCGGTATCGGAATTCTGTTTTTTGTTTTTAAATATTTTACACCAATTTTGCTAACGCTATTAGGTATATTTTTTATGGTCGTTTACAAATTTTTACAGTGGCGATGTAGAGATTCATGTGTGTGATGAGGTGAAGGGCTTGAAGAAAGACTTCTGTCTACGCCCACCCTTACCTTGCTGGACGAGCGAGGGGTCAACGCGGGGAGCGGGACGAGGTCAACAATCATCTGACTACTACAACTTGTCTTTGTACACGGCATCAACCAAGCGCCGCTAAACATATATTTTAATAATTAAATAAATTCCATTTGTACTGTATACCTTGTGAAAGCTGATTATACTTATATTAAAAATCATCACGTCTATTTATTGAAGAGCACTGAATTACCAAACATTTATGGTGACCCCGACGTGATTTGGATGACGGATTGGATGGTGAAGATATCCCGGAATAAATGCATTATTGGACCCGAGGGAAGTACGCCCATTCTTTAGTAACGTCATTCATCTCCCTATATCGTTATTGTTCTCAATTTGTGTTAATTAAGTTCGATAATTCTAGTGCAAATCGTGTTCGTGACTAATTTCTATTGCAAGGTGTAAGTACCATCGTATGTAAAATTATTTTATTAACTTCGTAATTCTTCATTCTTTACACAAAATTAATAATAAAATGTCATCATAATAGTATAAAAGCAATATTAAAATATAAATTAGAAACATAAATATAGTCAATTAGTGGTAAAAATTAAATAAAGTTAGCGGGTCAGTGTGTTAATTTCTCGTAATTATATGTCGTTAAGACTATTCCAAATCATTAGTCCCGCTTAAATTAAAAGTGTAATCGGTTATTTAAACATATTTGCTGACTATTCCAGGAAAAAACATCGGTGAATTAGTGGGTGAGAATTGGATTTAACGATTACACGGCGAAGACACACCGCGTAGCTGGAACGCTGTTGCTGCGCCCGGTAACAACTTATGCAAAAAAAAAATTACTATCAGCTGGCGGCTGCACTGCGCGTCTATTGCGAGGTTGGATTCACTTTGTTTACATTCTTAGTTATAATTGTTTTTAATTTACGCGTATATCATGACTGAATTACAAGAATTTTTAAAACAAAGAAGTACCATTAGATGCCGTATAACATTATTTGAGAAGTATTTATCGCCATTAATAAAACTTGATAGTGTAACTGAGCGTAATAAATTAATTAATAATGAGTTAAGTTTACGATTAACTAAGTTTCAAGAGTTGAGTTATGCTTTCGAGGAAATTCAAAGTAAAATAGAGGAATTAGACCCGGATTCGTCTAAACAGATGGAAGAACGCGAACAAACAGAAAATCGTTTCTTCCAGCTGATTGGGACCGCTCAAGAGTTTTTAGAAGTTTACAATGAATGCAAAATGAAAAGAGGGGATGACGGCTCATGTCGTGGCAGTACTACATCTTTGTCAAATCATATTAAACTGCCTCCGCTAAAGATTCCCCCATATAACGGCGATACTAATAAATGGCTTCAGTTTCGCGATATGTACTTGTCGCTCATACATAATAATGAAAGTATTGACGACATAAGTAAGTTTCATTATTTAAAATCGTATCTGGAGGGTACCGCATTATCAGTCATAAATTCCGTAAATGTTTCAGCCGAGAATTATCAAATAGCTTGGTCTTTGCTCTGTGATAGATATAACAATAAGCGTCTATTAATTAACGAGCACGTAAAATGTCTATTCTCGATTGAGGCACTCACTAAAGAGTCCGACCGGGGCCTACGCAACTTGGTCGATACAGTTTCTAAAAACCTGAGTGCATTAAAGTTGTTAGGTGAACCAACCGATAGTTGGAGCACACTTATTATTTATATTGCATCCTCGAAGTTGGACTCTGTTACGGCGAGAAACTGGGAGGAGTTTCGTAGCAAGTTAGAAACCCCCAATTTAGACGATTTCTTCAATTTTCTTCGTCAAAGGGCAACTGTATTAGAAACAGTCTATGCCGCCAAAGCTACAAATAGTAATAGTAAGGTTGAGCAACGTCAAAGTTTTAGTAGGTCGAAATCATTTCTTTCTTCTTCATTCGATTCACCTCTCCGTGGCAGTTGTCTGGCCTGTAAACAAGATCATAAATTATATGATTGTAATAAATTCAAAAATATGTCGGTTGACGAACGCAATGCAAAGGTTTACCAATGGAGAATATGTAGCAATTGTTTACGTAACGATCACCAATCTTACCAATGTCGACTCACAGGTTGTCGTATCTGTAAAAGAAAGCATAATACGCTACTACACAAACAAAGCAACTATAATAATAGTTCTCAACCGCGCCAAGCTCAACCCCCGTCAACACAACAACATACACAAATTGACGTGCAACCGTCTACGTTATCTGCGGCGTTGCACGCAACTACTAATTTAGCTTCTACTATTGAAGCACCTTCGAATGATAATAATAATATTACATCATCTGGCCCAACTCCGGTAGTTACAATGTCTGCTGGCGCTTCGAACCTGGCTCTTCTTTCTACGGCTTTGGTTGAGGTGTCAAACAATGGCAACCCAATTATATTGCGAGCATTGTTGGACTGTGGATCGCAATCATCTTTTATTACGGAGGCGGCGCAACGCAAAATAAAATGTCTTAAAAATAAAAATGAAATAAAATGCGTGTCCGGTCTTAATAATGCAATAATAAGCATTGCCGAACATTGCGACCTTCAGATTAAATCGACTTATACTAATTTCACTACTTCTGTCAAATGTTTCATCGTGCCAATTATTACCGACCATCTTCCTCAGACAGAAGTGCTTCCTCACGAACTCTGTATTCCCGGACACATCACGTTGGCAGACCCAGACTTCTTTCGTCCAGCGGACATTGATATTTTGTTAGGAGCAGACGTCTTCTGGGATATCCTAAGTGCCGGTCGAGTGGAGCTTGGATTAAATAAACCATATCTCCAAGAAACCCTCCTCGGTTGGATCGTGGCTGGCCGCATAGGGGGGAAATATTGTAAACGTCCTAGTAAATTATATTGCAACTTTAGTAAGGACATACAGCATCAACTTGCTAAGTTTTGGGAACTAGAGGAGGTTCCCACTGATAAGCTTAAATCATTAAGTGACGAATACTGCGAAAACCTTTTTAAAGAAACCACATACCGTAATGAGGATGGTAGGTTTTGCGTTCAAATCCCACTTTCTGAGTCTCCAGTTGTTCTAGGCGACTCCTATAATATAGCTAAAACACGATTATTTCAAATGGAAAGAAAAATGAAACAAAAACCGGAATTTAAACAAGAATACATTAAATTTATGCAAGAATACGAGCGATTAGGACATATGAGTGAAGTTGTCAATAAACCAGTGGTGGGCAACTATTTTCCTCATCACGCGGTGATAAAAGAGAACAGTGAGACGACTCGCTTACGAGTAGTATTTGACGCGTCAGCAAAAACGTCATCAGGCATTTCTTTCAACGAAATACAACATGTAGGGCCTGTAGTGCAGGATGACCTTTTTTCAATCTTACTGCGGTTTAGACAACATAAATATGTCGTGACGGCTGACGTGGAGAAGATGTACCGCCAAATTTTAGTTGAGCCTAAGCAACGTCATCTGCAGATGATTTTATGGCGTGAGCAGTCGGATAAGCCGATCAAAATATACAAACTCAATACAATCTCTTACGGCACGTCCGCCGCGCCCTTTTTGAGTACACGTTGCTTAGTCCAACTGGCTGATCAATGTGAAGATCCTAGAATTTCTAATATAATCAAACATGATTTTTATATTGATGACTTAATTACTGGTAGCGATTCTAAAGAGGACTTGTGCTATATAATAAATTCCATAACTGAAAGTCTTCATTCAGCACAATTACCTCTGCGTAAATTTCGCACTAACGTCGATTCTATTTTCGAAGACAACCATAACACCTTAATACCCAAAGACTTAGATTTCAGTTCTCCGTCTAGTGCGTTAGGATTAAAATGGAATCTAAGCACAGACACTTTCACTTTCCCAGTGGATTTTAAATCTCCATTAACAGCCACCAAACGATCAATTTTATCAAATTCGGCGAGATTATTCGACCCTCTCGGTTTATTAAGCTTATGTACAGTTGTACCTAAAATTATTCTTCAGCAGTTGTGGTTAACCAAGGTCGAATGGGATGACCCTGTTCCTGACGATATATCAAGAAGGTGGTTACAGTTCGTTTCAGGACTTAAGAATTTAACTAATTTCCAAATACCGAGATTTGTTCTCAGCAATGATCCCAAGGTGAGTGTGGAGATGCATTCTTTCTGCGATGCATCTCAAGATGCTTATGCAGCCAGTATTTACCTACGTTCGACCGATAGCTCAGGTAACGTGGTAGTTAACTTATTATGTGCTAAGACAAAGGTGGCTCCTATTAAAAAACTAACCATCCCACGTCTTGAATTGTGCGGTGCCATACTGGCTGCACGTCTGAGCGTGAAAGTAGTTGAGGCCTTGCGTTTAAAAATATATCAATTTTATTATTGGACTGATTCGTCAGTCGCATTAGGATGGATCTATTCTTTATCACGGAATCTGGAAATATTTGTGTCTAACAGAGTGGCAACAATACAAAAACTAACCTCTAATGGAATCTGGAGACATGTACCAGGTACCCAAACCCAGCTGACTTAGCATCACGCGGTTTAAATCCAGCACAAGTGCCACACGCGAAGTTATGGTGGTACGGACCTCATTTTTTGTTAGAAGATCCATCAGCCTGGCCAGAAATAATAAAACCATCCGTCGACTTACCTGAAATGAAAAAGATCAATAAAACTAAATCTAAAGCAGTACTTAATATTACATTTACATCATTCGATACGACTAAAGATGCAACTTCTCAACCTTTCGTGAACTTTGATAGATTTTCAAAATTCACCAGCTTACTCCGATGCATGGCCTATGTATTGCGTTTCGTCTACAATATACGTCATTCCAATGCTAAAGTTACAGGTCATTTAACTACAGATGAACTCAAATTATCCTTAAATCATTTAGTCAAGCAACATCAGAAGTATTGTTTCGAGCACGAACTAAATCTATTAAATAATAAAAAATGCTTACCTTCAAAGTCACGTCTCATCTCACTGACACCATTCATAGATGAATCGGGTATTCTTAGAGTTGGTGGACGTATCCAAAATTCATCTGAAATATTTAGTAAAAAACATCCAATTATCTTAGAATCTAAAAATCAGTTCACCAAATTGCTGTTTATACACGAACATAAGAAACTATGTCATGGAGGTGCTCAACTTTTGCTCACTAATGTAAGAGAAACTTTCTGGCCCATAGCTGGTAGAAGGCTAGCCAGATCTACAGTCAATAATTGTAGGATATGCAGAATATTAAGAGCAAAAGCCGTAACACCCATAATGGGAAACTTACCATCTCATCGTGTCGTTCCCAGTTTCGCCTTCGAGGTTGCAGGCGTCGATTTTGCTGGTCCCTTTCCAACACGTGATCGAAAAGGTCGCGGTTGTAAAATTATTAAAAGTTATTTATGTATATTTGTGTGCTTTGCAACTAAGGCAGTTCATTTGGAAATTGCATCGGACTTAAGTGCAGAGGCATTTATTATGTGTTTAAATCGGTTTGTCTCTCGCAGAGGAAAGCCAAGCGTTATATATTGTGATAACGGCCGAAACTTCGTGGGGGCAAATAACGAATTCAAAAGATTCTTAGAAATTTGTGGTGAATCCATCTCGTCATATGCTGCCGGTGAATTCATAGAATTTAAATTCTCACCCGCCTATTCTCCGCATTTTAACGGGCTTTGCGAATCCTGCGTTAAGTCTGCTAAACATCATTTGACTCGAATGATAGGAAATACTAATCTCACGTTTGAGGAATTATCGACTTTGTTTGCTCAAGTTGAGGCAATATTAAATTCCCGACCGTTAACTCCCCTATCCACCGATCCTACAGATCTTTATCCTTTGTGTCCCGGGCACTTTCTGATCGGTAAGCCACTCACTTCATTACCATCTCCGGATCTCACCGAAGTAAACCCAAATCGTCTTAGCCGATATGAGAAAATCGAGCAGATTCGTCAACAATTCTGGGAGAGATGGCGAGCAGAATACCTCAATGAGCTGCAGCAGCGATCAAAGTGGCGAACCAATAACGGACATCTTTGCGAAGGCGATATGGTGGTACTCAAGGAACCCAATCTACCACCACTAAAATGGCGCATGGGGCGTGTACAACGGCTTTATACCGGATCGGATGGCATCGCACGCGTAGCAGATGTCAACACGTCAAGGGGAGTCATCCGGCGTGCAATTACCAACCTCTGTCCCCTGCCTAACGAGCATGCTGATCCTACTCGAAATCCTACGAACTTCGAGGGGGGAAGATGTCTACGCCCACCCTTACCTTGCTGGACGAGCGAGGGGTCAACGCGGGGAGCGGGACGAGGTCAACAATCATCTGACTACTACAACTTACACGGCATCAACCAAGCGCCGCTAAACATATATTTTAATAATTAAATAAATTCCATTTGTACTGTATACCTTGTGAAAGCTGATTATAATTATATTAAAAATCATCACGTCTATTTATTGAAGAGCACTGAATTACCAAACACTTCAGTTGCCCGCAGAAGCTGCTCGTCTCCAAGATGGGGTATTTTGCTGACGTTACGGCGGGACAACGGCTTGAGGATATGGACATATCTGTACACTGTGACATTCAGGTAGACTCCGATTTAATAGCTCCGTCATATTGTATGTTGATTTTAGTTTGTTTGTTCAAGTCAATCGATTTTCAGCTATTTTGCAATGACCATAGACATTTAATTCTATCGGAGTGACTCAGAATTATTGGATATTTGTTGTCGCATCGAATAACGCTTCACATCTCACGAAAATTGCGATTTGCGAGCCATTGTGAATTTGTTACTTAAATAGGTATAACCAAATGCTTATTTACAAGCTTTTATTTACTTTCACCTGTCCCGTTGTCTGTCTGTAATCAAATCTTGCAACTTAAATTTGATCCACTTCCCGGTTTCCGATTGAGCTGAAATTTGGTATACACGTTTAGTTCGGATGACAATGCATGATTAACTGTGTGACGTCATTCTAAATGCAACATGGCGGCGTATCCAATATGGCGGACCAATTATTTTTAATGCACTCCTACAATATGGGTATCAAATAAAAGGGCTTGCAAGAATAACTAGAAAAAAATAATGTGACGTCATTCTAAATCCAACATGGCGGCGTATCCAATATGGCGGACCAATTATTTTTAATGCACTCCTACAATACGGGTATCAAATAAAAGGGCTTGCCAAAAATAACTAGAAAAAAATAATGTTACGTCACTCTTAATCCAATACGGCGGAACACCAAAAATGGCGGATAATTTTCTTTTATTCGTTCCTACAATATGGGTATCAAATGAAAGGGCTTGTTCTCAGCAAGCCTGTAGAGGTACTAAAAAGTAGAGATGAAACGGATAGTGATTTGGCCGGATACCGGATACCGGATATTCGGCTAACTACGAGGCCGGAGCGCCGGATATCCGGCCACCGGATATTCGGCCGCTTATCGCGTTTCATATATGTGTGTGTATGTGCAAAATAATCCGTTACTAATATTATAAATTCAGTCTGTTTGTCTGCTACTCTCTCACGCCTAAACTAAAGAACTGATTTTGCTGAAATTTGATACAGAGATAGATTAGACAACGAGAAACAATATAGATAGGCTTAAAAACTTTTGTATTCCCACAGAAAAGCGCGATATAGACGAGTTTAGGGCGTAAAGCACTCAGCGCGAACGGTATCGCGGGAAACATCTGGTATTCGGTATTCGGCCGGATAGTGCCCTACTATCCGGTATCGGCCGGATAGTGAAAATAGGCCGGATAGGCCGGATACCGGATAGTTACCGGATATCCGTTTCATCACTACTAAAAAGTTAAAAATAAAATTAAAGAAAAAAACACCTTTTTAAAAACAAGCTTTTATTATTTGTTTATAAAATGAACTAAAAAGTTAAAAATAAAATGAACTAAAATTTAATACAACACAACATTTTCCTCAAGCTATCACATTTAATACAACACACACATTTTCCTCAAGCTATCACAATGTAACACGCTTTTATTTATAAATGGCGACTATGATAAAGAGGGGGGACGAGATTGAATAATTATGTATGGTGAAAAGTTTTAGTGTTAATAATTTATTTTTAACTTTTTAGTTCATTTTATAATTTTTTTAATTGTGGTGACCTTATTGTTTCCTCTTGAACACAGAGGAATGAGATGTTTCGTTTTGCTTAACTTTAAGTAACATTTACGGTTTACTGTAAGCATGTAGAATATATAGCAGTAAATTATAAGTGTTTACTAGAAAATAGCTACTTAAATATAGGTACAGAATAGAACCAAAACTACTTACATTACTTTAGTTTTCTTTTTTAAATAAGGAAATAAATAAGTATGTCTGAAATCTTAAATGAATTAGGGAAATAAATAACTTTGAAATCTTGTTTTTTTTTTATTGAGCTATACACCATAACGGTTAAGCCGGCAATAACCGACAGCGGCAATATTCAGCGTGGAACCGAATCTTTACGTATATGTGTGTACTTTATCTATGTTGGCAGCACTGCGATCGACTTTAAAATATATACATACTCGTATATTAAAGATTTTCGATGGTGAAAGTCAGTAATTCTTTAATTATTGAATTCTCATGTTCCGAAAAAGACTAGGGTTGCCAGCTTCTAAAATACAAAAGCCAGATTTCGGCCTCAATGCTTGATATTTTTTTGTTTTATAGCCTACCTGTATTGGCTATAGAGGGGGATAAACGTCCCGACGCTTTGTGTTTGTATAGGATAGTGATTTTCACCTTGTGGTTGTGTATTTTATTACTTACTAGCGGACCCGACAGACTTCGTCCTGTCAAAAAGATTTGTACAGTGGCAGTTTTTTGTTCCTAATTATTTTATAGATAATGTCGCATAGCCAACCAAATCGCAAAAAAAGTCTAAATGACCTATTACATTTTGTGGCTATTCAATTTTGGAACGTGACATTAAATCCTCCAACGATGTATTCTGTGCTCCAACGCACGCACGCACACTGTTTTGATAGATATGATTGAATTTCAACTATATGTAGCGTTAATAAAGCGCAAATTGACTCTTTTATGTTAGAAACACACCTTCATTGCTTAGACAACAGTGAGTGCTTGCAATATGAACTTTATACAATAACAATAAAGCTCAATTCGACTGTACGTTTTAGTTAGAAAACGTTTGCATGGGAAAATAAAAGGGCTGTTTTTAGGGTATTTCCGATAATTAATCGAATTTTCCTCATTGTAAAAACCCTCCTTGAACTTCAACGAACACTAACAAGAAAGAATTGGCCAAATTGGTCCAGGCGTTGTTGAGTTATGAGCTTACCAACACATTTTGCGATTCATTTTTAAATATAAGATTTTCAATTACATTCGATATTCAATGTTCAAATCAAATTACTTTTTTCTCTATCTAAACAAACCCTGCAAATGTATTGATTGAAATTAAACTTCTTATATTGAAGAATTATTCGATTTAAAAAATACATTATAACTATAAGTCTGTTCTGATTGGCTAGTGATCTAGAAAACATTCGTATTCGCTATTTGCCACGTAGATAATCAAGGTTCTTTATTTATTTCTTATGCGTTCGAGATCAGCTGTTAAAGGAAAAACCAATCCAATCCTGTCACGTGAAAATTTGGTCGGACACGACCGGAAATATCCGGACATGTTCGGATAAATTCAAACATATAGACACAAAAGAACAGAACAAACATTTGTCATACGGTGGTCGGAGGTTAAGACCTAATTTCACCATACTCTGTTTGTTAAAATAACGTCTTGTTAAACCGTTAACAGCTTGTTAGAGTTAGCAAGTGTCCCACCATGTGCAAACAAGAGATTAGTTAGCTTGATGGACTGTTAAATTTAATGACTGCTCTAGTGGTTCGTTAATCTGTAACAGACGATTATTTTACTGTCAAGATGGACGCGGCGTACAATTTTATTATGGATGACGAAGATTTTTTTAACAAATTTAGATAAGTACTTTAGACATCATAGTACGACGTCCGAGGATTTTTAAAGAACGGCGTGACTATTTCGACGAATACTAGGACGATGTCGATTTCTGTACAAGGTTTCGTTTGTCTAAAGACTCGACATTTTTTTATTTTAAAAAGAAAGATAAAAAGCTAAGTAAAATCACTACCTAGGTATTTTACAAATCAAAGAAAATACCTACCACGAACGAAGACACCACGAAATGTCAATCAAATACCTACACCATGGAATTATTTAATAAATAATAATAATAATAATATTTTTTTTACAATTCCATGACCTACACAAACAATAGAGAAATAACCTGGCAAAACCAAATATTATGCGGTTGCTTTAGAAACTTATAGAGAGAACGAAAATTTAATTTGTTCACATTGTATTGCTACTTGACACATTATAAGACCAGTAGAAATTAGATGCATTTCCGTATAGTAAGAGTGATGCACGACGACACTATTCTTTGGTTGTATTACAAATTGAATGAACGTTTCGCAATTCATTCAGTTAACGGTTGATTTAGTAATGGCTTGTTAATTTTACAATGTAGGATCTAGAATAACTTAACAACTCTGTTAATTTTAACAAGCCATTACACAACAGACGATTAGTTTAAGTTTGGTGAAATTAGGTCTAAGGCTTAGTTTTAACGGTTGGTTAGATCTTCGACTGGCTGATGCGCTGGGTGAAGCGGGACTCGATTCTGGTGGCGGACTGGCCGCTCCTGGATCCGCACAACGTCATCCCGATCCTGGTATCTGCCTCCTTCCTGCAGGTAAGTGCTCTGTTACTTTCTTTTGTGTCATATTAACTCTAAGTCGTCGATACCTTGTAACATGTTATGCGCAGCTTCCCATACGAATTTCTCGAACGCAATATACAAGGGATTATAAAGTGCAAAACGCTACTGCTGGCTCCCCTCTGCAACTCTAGCGACCAGGCACGTGCGCGGTGGATCCCTGGAGTGCTTATCGTCTCAGGTTGCCCTCTAGTTTGTCTGTTATACCTGCCACAGAGTTTTTACAACTGTTATTTTGTTTAAAGTCCAACGTCATTCTAGTTTAGTAGCTTGTAACGAATGGTCTTATTTTTCGTTACCGATCCGTTATTCAGATAATGAACGTTTTAATTTGATATTTTAAGGAATACTTAGATAATTACTTAAATTAAACAATTATATAGTAAACACAGCTTTTTTTATATAGATCGACTTAGTTTCTTATAAGGAATATTTTACTGTATTGGAAAAAAAATGTGAGCAGAAAGGGTTAGACTTTAATGAAATGATTTCTCATAAAGTTTTTAAGATATCTTACACTTAATACCTTCACATTAAAACATAAAAATAATAAGCATTTTTAAATAATATCTCAAAATGAATCTCAAATTTTATTAACAACTCACGCTTGATTAACAAAATACTACGTCACTACTCAACTTAATTTTAGCGAAGAGTATTCCCGAATCTTCTATGATCTATTACCTGTATCTTCGGATTTATCTATACTGTCCTAGTTAAAAAGGCACACTATATAGCAATAAAAAAATCATATCTGTTATGTCTGTCAGATGGAGCCACTCCTGCACGACTGCCTGATCTACTGCCACGCCCACATGAGCGATATAGTGAAGACCAACACAAACCTAGCGTGCCTGAGCGACGCGCTGCTAACTAGGTTCTATAGATCATAGTTTCCTCGTTTACACGAGCGAGATTGGTACCAATCCGCCGTACATGCACGAACATTTACTTTACTGCATAGATCACAGTTTACATACAACATAGGCTCCACAGATCAGAGTTCGATTATCTACGCCACACATGAGAGCACACTGTAGATCTAAGCGTGTCACCTTAGAGCCAAGGGTGAACTCCGGCTAGCTCCGGATTCCCGACTCCCAGTGGAAGGGTGTAGGTAGGAAAAGTGACTTACGGTTTTTATCATGATTGTATTCCAAGTTCACAAGTTATTATTCCATATATTATTCCAAAAGTTATTCAAAAGACTTATTTCAATATTCAAATTTTATAAAATTTTGCTTGAAAATTATAACGATGTTTTCCAATTTTGGTATTATATATGATATATTTCGACAATCCATAATAACGAATTTCCAGGAACTCTGCCAAAGCGTGACATGTCATTTATTGAATTTTGATTTGATTCATGGACTGATAAAGAAATAGGCCGAAAATCTTAAGGTTGGACAGCGTTCCCGTTACAAGCGTTTGTGTATTTTTAATTATAGTATATACTTTAAAGAAAAATCGTTAATATGAAAAATCGTTAATACTCATTAAACTTTACAGAAAGCAATGCTATTCGTATTTTAGAGATTTAAAATGTTTAAAAATTGTTTCTGAAATTCTTCTGAAGTAGGCTACTCGACATGAATTTCATTAATATGGAGAGTTTCACTTACCAATTACCTCAGGTTGGCCGCCATGTACACCAACACTGAGCTGGAAGCCATTAAAGACCGTAAGGATAAGATCCTATCTCGTCTGTACTGCAAGATGATCCTATCTTTGGGGGAACCTGTGCCAGAGACACTGCGAGGTCACTACGCCACGCTGGCCACTCTATTCAAGTGCGCTAAGTGAGTATTTTACAGTTCTATGGAAGGTAGCACGAGAGCCAGCCATATGGCGCGTTCTCATCTCAGAATTTGTCACCCTTTGACGCTGCGCTGGCAAGGCACGACCGTGTGTGGGGCTCTTCGGTCTGAGAGGACCGGGGGGTTTTAGTGGGTAGGCCGCTAAAACCCCTCGGTGTTCTCTGGTCCCATGGCTCCTTCGCGACTCCACTGCCTTCCATGCGCCCCGGGAATTTGTCACATTTGTCACCCTAGAAAGTAACTTGAGTTATGCTCATGGATTTAATATAAAGTTCGATTTTTAATTCGAGTCAGTAAAATGACATTTCCAGTGTCATGTGTCACAAATCATATTATTTAATATGGTATGTATTACATATTTACAATAAAAAAACGCTTTGATACCTAATAAAATAAAGCTTGACTAAATGTCTAAATCTATTGATTGCCGAACATCACTATTGTAGTGGGTTGTAGTGGGTCACCCTTTTTTGTATCAGTGACAGTTGCACTTGTCATTTTACTGACTCGAATTAAAAATCGTAGTTTAGTTTCAGTTTAGAAACGGCAACAAAATATGCTCTACCAAATTTAGCAACACTGTATAAAAGAATTGAGTCTTCTGAGAATAATAATAGGCAAAACACTATGGTAGTTACTGACCTACTGATTGAGAGGTTGATCATAGTCTCTTCTATTTGTATTCACCGTTTGTCATGATTTCAGCCAAGAGACGCTCTCTACTGAACATTACCTCTCAACCAAAGAATCTTCAGATAGATCGGTCCCGCTGTGCCAGACTTCAATATTCATCAAATAAATACAAAAACAAAAACTTACAAATAATTTTTTGATCCTTAATATCTACAACCCTACATCAGCGTACCGACAAAGAACTACGCAGCAATCTAGTAAGCGCCAATGTGTCTGCAGTTAGCTAACATTTCTTGTGTATGAATGTCTGAGTAGGAATGTCATCTGAAAGTATTTGCTTTAATTCTGAAAACAGTTAACTTGGAAGAATTAGATTTTTAGGTCCATCTAATAATTAATTGAAATACACCATACTCATTTCGCCTTGAGAGGTTCTTTAATAGCTTCTAAAGAATTTTAGTTCTGACATCATATCTGAATGTGGCATTTTCATTGTATTGCCTGAAAGGTGCAACAAGCTGCTGGGGCGCCACATCGCGGACCAGGTGCCGTGCCAGCCCACCAGCATGAGGGTCGACCGCCGGGGGAACGTCATCTCCTCACATACCAAGTATGCACCTAGTTTGATAACAGCATTGTAAATACGAATGTCATATTTTAACGGCGAGCCTTTAGCGGTTGCGTTCGGAATTGGACCCACTGTGAATCTCATTTGCTAGCCCGTAATTTCAATCATAATAGACGTAATCAGCAAGCCTAGGTCCACTATTGGTCTAATTTACTGTGTCCAAGCACTTGAAGATATCCTGTGGTGGTAAGGTCCGATAGGCTGTGAGTCTTTCGTCTGCAATTCTCGTTAACTTTTGACTCCTCCAAGTTGCAATAGCACAATCGGTGTTTCATCCCTCCCTTAATTGGAAGCTGGCGTGACACATCATGTGCAGTATAACACTAGCAACAAAGTCAAGGTATCTAATGTTAGGTGCGTTTGGAGTCTGACCTTGTTCAGTGAAAAGAGTAAAATTCCATTTCAAAGCTAAGTTGATTTATTGAAGAATGCAGTGTGCTGTTGGAGCTCTACATTGCCAATAATAAGCCGTGATAACCACTTGAGGGTCGAACGTAAGACGCCGTCATCTCTTTACGTGCCAAGTACTCGAAGGCAACTTCATGGTGTAGGTAGATAGTGTCCAAGGATGTTGATTTAAGAGTCATAGGTTGAGGTAGGAGGATTTATTGGAAACTATTATATATATTGAAGGCCATTTATGTTTTGATCATGACAGACGTACATAGTTCAGAACTTTCAAGAATATAAAATCGTAAGTTCTCTAAGTAAGTAAGGAATTTTAATTTGACTTTTGATAGTTTTAAGCTTTTCATGTTGTTTCTTTAAAATTATATTAATATTATTCCATTATCGGAAAAAATATTCCTCCACCTTTAAGAAGTATATACAATCTTAAGAAGAAATTCTAGAACCGTTAAATTCTAGAACTGACATACATGTCAGTGTATTATATTATGTATTAACATACATGTGGTAAATGACGATTGAAAAATGTGATGAAAATAGTTTCTTGTCTGTTCATCTCGAGAAGGCTCTCCTAATTTCCGAACAGGTGTAATTGTTTTGATTCGTATGCACGTATTAAAATAGATGGTTCTTTGTGTTATTTTATACTTACATTTGTTTTGATATATCAATAAGCGCCAGTGAAAGGTCTGATAATGTTTATTTTGATACTGACCGTTATCCGTGTTTTTATAAATCAAAATCAAAATAATCTTTATTTAACATAGACCTTTACAGGCCCTTATTGACGTCAAAACAAACAAAAAAAAAATTGACTCTACACCTGTTCGGAAATTGGGAGAGCCTTCTCGAGAAGAACAGACAAGAAACTCTGAAGGTCTATTTTTTATCTCCTCTTTTCAATGTTAATAATATAATATAATAATACAATATAATATAAGATACAATCATACCTAATACGATTACAGTCGTATGTATGTTTATATACACATATAAAAATATAAAATACTCCATTATATATTTAAAAAATCTGAATAAAAAATGTATTCTTCAAGTAGGATTTTTACAATCACTTTTGCTCGTCAAAGATGCAACGTCATTGATTCACAAGTCTACGGCAGACCTTGTCAAGAACCAGCTTGAAAACCAACAAGAACAATTTTTTCTCCTGTATTTTACTGTCTTTATTTTACAGAGTATTTAAGCTGACCTCAGATAAATAGTCTTGTAGCTACGCAGTAGCACACAAACATACACATTGAACTTACTGGGAGAATAAAGTCAGTTGCTTCAGTGCGCCAGCTCTGGGCGCTCGTGCTAATTAATTAACTCGGTTGTTTTATTTATGCACATCCTTCTAATGTCATATTAGAAAGTGTTGCAGTGGATTAAACAAATATAACTGTAAAAGTCTGAACTGATTTTGAGTTTTATTGTATTATTTACTATACTCACACAAACCAATTTATTCATTTTATGCGATGTAAGCACACTTTTTCTCTATGACACAGATCTAAATGTCAATCACAGAATCAATTGATTTTTCTTCATTTCACGCCGTGGCTACTTGTCCTTTGAGTCATCCCATTACACAGATTATACAGTATATCTGGCATAGACCGCGTATTTATAATTGTTGTATGCACCTACCTATTTATTAAGAATTGTTTTCACGTGCCTGATGTCACCACTGCGGCAAGCAGAATACCAGTGCAGCAGGCTACGCTGCTTACACTGAGCTTGCCACAATTTTGGTATCACGCATCGGTATTTCCTTAAGTACTTACCTATTGATTGTTTTTGTCATTGTTTTTACCTATTCCGTTGTGTGGTCCAAAATAAATGTATTTCTTTCTTCTTTCTTTCTACTATAGTCGGAACATTTTGTAACGTCACTATTGAGTAATTAAAATTAAACCCAAACCATTAAAATTGTTATCAATTACCGAATTCTTAACAGTGTAATAATCTTTTTCAGTTGATTTAAATCTATGATACTACAAAACCGTAACACTTTGTATTGGATGGTCTTGGATTTTCCCATAAAAGAGCCTTTAGTTTCTGCAGTCTGTTAGAAGGACAGGCTTATTTTTCGTTCAGGGACCCTGGCTGGAGCCTGAACGAGTACATCACGTGGTTGTACGGCGAGCTGCGCTCCTGGCGCCGCGTGTACTGGCGCCTGTGGGCCGACTGCCACTTCCTGCGCTGCCAGCTCTGTGACAGTCACTTCCCAGCTTACCAGGTGAGTCACCGGCCGCATAGACGTAGCAACGAGGGGATCTGGTGGCTCTGGCTCTGTCATTTTTCAGCGTACCGTGTGATTCACTAGACATGTAGACACATCAATGAAAATTTGGTGGCTCGGGGATGTTGTGGTTTTAAACATTACTCCACCCCGGGCACCTCAAAAATAGATTATGAAGACATGAAAACGATCAAATCTATCCGAATAATCTAATTAAAATTTTTGTTGGGTCGGATAGTAGCCAGTAAAGACCTCAGTACGGTATTGATTAACACGCCGGATTGAGTTCCGCCCGATTATAAAAATATTTTTTCTGTGTTGTTTTTCTCATATTTACACATGTAATCAATATTTCTAATAAAAATACTCACAAGTACTTATATAGACAATTGATGGGAATTGAGAGAAACACTTGTAGTCCAGTGCAATGAGGTTTATATTTCGAATCTTAGTAACATATGTATAGATTTGAATGCGTTTAGATTTTTATAATTTTTTATAGTCAGAAGTAAAAGTTTAGTTTTTTTAGGGATACTTCCATTAAAATAAGGCTAGTTCTAGTTAGGAGTGCCGTTACAAGCCATGTCCATGTTTGTTTTCAAAAATTCTTTAGGTACCTTTGAGTTAACCAGCCTTTTTGTATAATTCTCGTGTACTTGCGACGTTGTACTCGTACGTCTATAACGATTATCATTTTCTTCAAAAATATTACGAAAATGATTATTTTAAAATCATTTTGTTGACATATTCATATTTAATTTTCAATATTGTATTAATTTTAAAGGGCAACTTTAAAATATCGCATAAGAAATCTTAAAAAAAAAAAAATAGAAATTTACTATAAATGGGTTCCATAATTTTTGATGTATAAGGCTTACCTGTATTGGACTTTTGTACGCTACATAAAATGGAGGTGTACCGTGTACCAGCTGGAGTGGTGCTGCTACCACGAGCAAGAGGCGGTGATGGCGGCGGTGGAGGGCCGCGCGCCGCTGCCGCACGGCCGGCACCCGTGCTGCGGGGAGCGCGCCCACCGGTACGAGACCGTGGCCCGGAACACGGTGAGTCGGTGCCGCGGAGATGGCGGCGGTGGAGGCCGCGCGCCACTGCCGCACGGCCGGCACCCGTGCTGCGGGGAGCGCGCCCACCGGTACGAGACCGTGGCCCGGAACACGGTGAGTCGGTGCCGCGGAGATGGCGGCGGTGGAGGCCGCGCGCCGCTGCCGCACGGCCGGCACCCGTGCTGCGGGGAGCGCGCCCACCGGTACGAGACCGTGGCCCGGAACACGGTGAGTCGGTGCCGCGGAGATGGCGGCGTGGAGGGCCGCGCGCCGCTGCCGCACGGCCGGCACCCGTGCTGCGGGGATGCGCCCACCGGTACGAGACCGTGGCCCGGAACACGGTGAGTCGGTGCCGCGGAGATGGCGGCGGTGGAGGCCGCGCGCCGCTGCCGCACGGCCGGCACCCGTGCTGCGGGGAGCGCGCCCACCGGTACGAGACCGTGGCCCGGAACACGGTGAGTCGGTGCCGCGGAGATGGCGGCGGTGGAGGCCGCGCGCCGCTGCGCACGGCCGGCACCCGTGCTGCGGGGAGCGCGCCCACCGGTACGAGACCGTGCCCCGGAACACGGTGAGTCGGTGCCGCGGAGATGGCGGCGGTGGAGGCCGCGCGAACCGCTGCCGCACGGCCGGCACCCGTGCTGCGGGGAGCGCGCCCACGGTACGAGACCGTGGCCCGGAACACGGTGAGTCGGTGCCGCGGAGATGGCGGCGGTGGAGGCCGCGCGCGCTGCCGCACGGCCGCGCACCCGTGCTGCGGGGACGCGCCCCACCGGTACGAGACCGTGGCCCGGAACACGGTGAGTCGGTGCCGCGGAGATGGCGCGGTGGAGGGCGCGCGCCGCTGCCGCACGGCCGGCACCCGTGCTGCGGGGAGCGCGCCCACCGTACGAGACCGTGGCCCGGAACACGGTGAGTCGGTGCCGGGAGATGGCGGCGGTGGAGGCCGCGCGCCGCTGCCGCACGGCCGGCACCCGTGCTGCGCGGGAGCGCGCCCACCGGTACGAGATCGTGGCCCGGACACGGTGAGTCGGTGCCGCGGAGATGGCGGCGGTGGGGGCCGCGCGCCGCTGCCGCACGGCCGGCACCCGTGCTGCGGGGAGCGCGCCCACCGGTACGAGACCGTGGCCCGGAACACGGTGAGTCGGTGCCGCGGAGATGGCGGCGGTGGAGGCCGCGCGCCGCTGCCGCACGGCCGGCACCCGTGCTGCGGGGAGCGCGCCCACCGTACGAGACCGTGGCCCGGAACACGGTGAGTCGGTGCCGCGGAGATGGCGGCGGTGGAGGGCCGCGCGCCGCTGCCGCACGGCCGGCACCCGTGCTGCGGGGAGCGCGCCCACCGGTACGAGACCGTGGCCCGGAACACGGTGAGTCGGTGCCGCGGAGATGGCGGCGGTGGAGGCCGCGCGCCGCTGCCGCACGGCCGGCACCCGTGCTGCGGGGAGCGCGCCCACCGGTACGAGACCGTGGCCCGGAACACGGTGAGTCAGTGCCGCGGCTATGGGTTTCTCCCAGAAAACAGCAATGTTTGCACTACTTTGCTCCAGTTTGAACAGTAAGATATGGCGATAAGTTGGCGGATTGGTTACTGGGAGCTATGGGTATATATCTTATGTTATTAGTGGTTCTTGTCGGGGTTGCAGATCACCTCCATTTCATGCACATATACTACATAAGTAACTGTCACTACTTACATTATGATCGGCAGTTTATCAATGTACTGTTTGTCAATTTGTAGTACAATTGAAAGTCAGCAGTAAACCGGAAAGAACTGCAGGAATTTATGGGAAGACAGCGCTGTCGGGCAGGCCTAGGTGGGGCGACGACAGAGTGCGTGGCTACATACAAACGTGCCGGTGTTATGGGTAGGGCTGCCAGTTCAGCGAGCAAGTGTCCACCGAGGCCTGCGGGGTGGCAGCGCTGTCGGGCAGGCCGGGGTGGGGCGGCCACAGTGTGCGTGGCTACATACAAACGTGCCGGTGTTGTGGGTAGGGCTGCCAGTTCAGCGAGCAAGTGTCCACCGAGGCCTGCGGGGTGGCAGCGCTGGCGGGCAGGCCGGGGTGGGGCGGCCACAGTGTGCGTGGCTACATACAAACGTGCCGGTGTTGTGGGTAGGGCTGCCAGTTCCGCGAGCAAGTGCCCACCGAGGCCTGCGGGGTGGCAGCGCTGGCGGGCAGGCCGGGGTGGGGCGGCCACAGTGTGCGTGGCTACATACAAACGTGCCGGTGTTGTGGGTAGGGCTGCCAGTTCCGCGAGCACGTGCCCACCGAGGCGTGCGGGGCGGCAGCGCTGGCGAGCAAGCCGGGGCTGCGGGACGCCATCGCCGCGCGGCCGCCGCCGCGCGCCCTGCCAGATCGGCTCACTAGACTCGTCACCAGAGGTACGTTTTTACATTACTTATTTTCATTTTATATTGTATAAGGAGTAAAAACCATAACATTTAGTTAGTATTAGTGGGTATCCATGGCAGTGGAAGTAGTGAAATGTTGAGGTGCCTTAAGTTTATTGAAAAGTAAATAATTAAAATCCTCGATAATTATTTTATATAAAGAATATATTTATATAAAGAAATGGGTCTTATTAAGAAGTTCAAATCATCCAATGACAATGAAAAGGGCTATTAGTAATCGAATCAGAAATGATGAAATGCACAGAAGATTCACAGAAGGTCACGGACATAATCCGAATTTGGTTATTTGTTTCTTCCCATGCGGAGAAAGGTAAAATAACCCTCAATGGATAATTCCACGGTCCATAAGCGGTTACGTCAGATTCAAAAAGAAGACCCGCTTACGCACCAACAATTTGTGTGGACTTTTGACCCTATTGACTATAAAGGTTGAAGAGACATTGACTGCTTTCTCAGCAGAGGAACCGGTACAAATTCATGGGGTAGTCATGAACGAAATATATGTGCTCGTAGGGTGCGTGAAACTAAAGTGGCTCCAGCGGTTACTGAGTGGAGTACAGTGCCAGAAGAGCTCTCCTTAAGTGGCAGTGGGGAGTAACAAGTTGCTCGTAGGACTGAATTTTGTTGGGGCGGTAAAGGTCTCGATTGTAGGTGTATACTTGTAGAGCAATAGGCGACGGAAATCCTTAGGGGAGACTGAAAAGGAAGTGGAGTTCTCTCGGCTGAAATTCTGTAAAACCGGCGAAAATGTTCAACAAAATAGTTGCTTGTATGACCAAACACAACAGATCTCTAACTAGGTATGCAATACTATTACAAGTTAGACATTAACAGATGCTTCAGACAGTGTCTTCAGTCGCGGTTGAAGTCTGCTGTCTTTAATTACCTAAGCATAAATTTAAGTCCTGTCTTCAATTTAACGTCTTTAGAAGCAGGCGATGACACCAGTGGTAGGGTGCAATGCAAGGAGGTCTTCTGGTGGGAGGGCATTCAGTTAGTGCCGCCGCGCCCACCGTTGGGTTTGCTGGGCAAGCTCTACACCAGCAACGCCAAGTTCAACCGTGAGAGCTATCTTTCATACTTAAGAGCTAGTTGGTAGTTAGAACTAGAGGGAGCATTCTGCTTCCCTGTGGAACTCCGGCTGCTAACTAGGTCATGTCAATTTGAATTTATGCTTGCGTGATTAGTACTGTAATTACTAATTGTGATGGTAATAATTAAAATTGTCATTAATTAAAGAAACTTAGTACTGTTACTACTTAAATGACTTTATATCAATGGCATTTCTTGCAGTAGGAATGGCTTCATCTAAAAGTATTAATATGTTTCTTTCATAATGGCAGTGTAGAGTTGACAGCTGAGAGTTGGTGAGTAGGGTAGTTCAATAATCGGATATGTCATATCACCATATGACATATCCGATTACCGATTGATATTCTTTCATATTCCTCTCTAAATTTAGTTATTATGGAAAAATTTTACTTTAAATTTGCGATCTCATAGCCAATTCCAATGTGAAATATTGTTGACGTTATGGTAAACTGATGCCTAAACCGTTGAATAAAAAATTATATTAATATGAACATTGGACACAATGAAATGCGCCGTCAAACTGACGTGAAGCTAAAATTACTAAATTTAAACTTCTTTAAAAGTTAAGAGGGCCTACTTATGTATTCGTCTTGACTAACAACTTAATGTTGTAAATGAGTTGAATTACAACTAATAGTAGTTTGAATTTCTTCGAATTTTATTAAAAATGCTATACCTATGAATATGCAAAAACGCAAAACCAAATATTCGACTCGTACAAGGCGTGGACTAGTGTGGGCGACGTTTTTTTTTAAATATATGTAGTAACGACTCTATTATTGAAGGGAAATTGCAAGCTGCTGTATATACACAATTGGCATTATTAGTGTATGAAAACTGCAATAATTGGCTTTAAAGACTATGTAAATACACGAAAATAGCGATTTTTTTGCAGATGTAGTCGACATTTTCGGGGAATCTGCGTACTAATCATTTGGCTGTCTGCGTTTCTTTTCGTTATTTATTGACTTGAGACTTGAAAAATATTAAAATGGAGTCTGCAACTGCAAACAATCACGTATATTTAGTCCAGACACCGCCTATGTCTACTGCTGGGCAACTACAAACCTACCTCATGAAGTGGTTCAGCCATCGTACCACACTGCTCGGTGCCAGTTGGTTCCAATCCAGTATGTTCCAATCTATTATTGTGACTGGTTTCCATGTGCACTATGCGTATACAGTGCAAACGTTTTGGGTGTTATTGCATTGTGTATGATTAATGGGTAGTGGGTAAAGTTCGGGGGATATTTGACTACCATTGGGGCGGAAGTGGCCACCAAAGCCACAGTGGATACAAAGTAAGATGTAAGGTGGTAGAGCGTAGCAATGTGTGGCAGCGGGCGCGCGGCCCGGCTCGCCGCTGGGCGCCGCCCCCGACGCCGCCGACGCCAAGCCGCCCACCGCCAGGGACAAGGAGGAACCCGCGCGCAAGGTAACTTCACCTCAGGCTCCCTCACACGCACATGCACACACAGTATGCCATTCACAAAATCTTCGTATTTGTTACATTATCTGTGAATATATTTATAATCGAAAATGACGTGACGCCAGAAATTTAGTTTAAAGTTATCTTGTTAGACTGATTATGTCGTAGGCTTAAGTCATTTTTATCCGAGTATTAGATTAACGAGTAGCCGGTTCGTAGATGACTTTTTTTTTTTCAATTTGCCACAAACCATGTTCCATTGATTACGGACAGTACTTACAAAATTCCATACATTATAATACAGTTTTAATGTTTTGTAATTAGTCGATTATTTACACTCCATGCTACAAAGACATCACTTTACAAATATTGTTGGTGTAGCTGTTCGCTCAATCGCGTATATTATAAGGTGTTATTTTGTGGCAAATTAATACAATTGTGACAAGTTTAATATAATAACACCATCGTCATTTAGCTGATGTTTTATTATTGCTGTCAGACAAGTGCTTGTTGCTGAGACCCTTTTGACAGATGTCAAGTGTATTATAGTGTTGTCCATTAGTAAGTGCCGTGTTGGAGTCACAGCATTAAAGCATATATGGGACTTCCAAACTTGACTATAACGTATATATTATTTTATTTTTATTGGCAAATGTATTCCAATTACAGGCACATGCGATATTTCGTCGTCTAAATATTCATGCCCTTCAATGTCAGGGATGTTGTATGACAAGCAAGAGGTGGGCAATTTGTGTAATATAATTTAGTCACATACTAGCAATAGCGGGAGAATGGAGACCTCGTACTCCACTCTTTGGCGAGCTATTTCTTTTAGTAACGCTATCTCTTTCCGCCTCGTACTTTCTGTATGATTCGTTTCATTCACTTGCATCTTATGAAAATTAATAGTTGGCCATCCGCGTGGCACAGTATGAATATGTGCTATATTGTTATTGGTCAGTATAATGTGCGAGGACAACACTATGCAACAATCTTTACAAGAGCAAGCGCGGGTAGTTGCTGTCAGACCTCGCCGTTTGGACGAAGCGTAGGCTCCCATATTGACCAGTCTTCTCGTGGCCACGGTGCATGCCACTCTACCGAAACGTCGAAACAAATAATTAAATCATGATTAGACCTTACTTTTAATACATTTACTATGTGCCCAAATCGCGAGTCATAAACGAATTTATAACGTTAGATTTGAAACATTTTACAGCTCTCTACGAACCCTGATAGTTCAGTATTTTAACAATATCAAATCAGACTGAACATTAAGAGATTTCTAATGTAACACACATTTAGTTTTAATTTAAACTTTACAAATTTTGATTCGTTGCTATTACATTGATTATACACACTTACAGATTAAATAATTTGTGTAAAACTAGGCGATATATGTACTTACTATTAGGTGCTTCTAGAAAATATGCAATTTAGACACAATTCACAGTAGTGTTATTTGATTAGGGAAGCGAGTCGCTGCTATAGTCAACATATTGATCCAATAAGTTTCGATGCACGAGGCTGTGTAGAACCACTGCACAATCATATTTTCCTATTAATCGTCTCATAGCTCAAACGTCCACTAACTTAATTCTAATCTTAGACCTGAAGTATAAACATATATACCTACTATAAATATGCAAAACCGTTTTTTGGGATTAAACTGTTTACTCAACTTGCTGTTTTTAAATTTAGATATTCTCAGCGTTAAAAACAAATTAAAGAAAAATGCTAGAGCGAGCGAGCTCATATATTTTAATTGATTTTTAAGAAGTCACGAATATTTGAAATAATATTAAAAGCTTTAAAATTTGTACTAAAGCCTTAACTTGATATCTGATAGATTGGGATGTGGGCCATCTGTGATTTCTTGGACAGCTTACATATTTCCTTACACTATTCACGATTGGGATAACGGGTTCTTGACACGAATGTCGGTATACGAAGAAAGGCGCGGTCCCCGGCTTGAGGGCCGAGCGCTCTGCGAGCGAGGAGCAGTCCAGCGAGTCCGACGCCAGCGAGCAGAGCAGCGCCAGCGGCCGCAGCGACGAGGACGGCGGCGGCGGCGGCGGCGGTGCCGCGCGCCGGCAATCCGCGCCGCACCCCGCCAGGTACCCGCAACCGACCCCGCACCCGGCCCCGCACTCAGCCCCGCATGCATCCCCGCACCCAGACCAGCACCCGTCCCCGCACCCGGCCCCGCACCCGGCCCCGCACCTGGCCCCATCCCCGGCCATCTACCACGAGTCACACCACACTCTCTCCTGAGAAGCGATCGTCCTGCATGTAAGCCATAAGATCAACAGGGCTAAAGCTCAACACAGAACTAAGTTGGTAGACAACCCCGACTGCAAAGCTATCCCGGCAGACTTGCGTCCTTTTGTGAGGTTACTCTGTCTTCTCCTGAGGTACGAAACCAGAAACCCATCTAGTGCTGGGGTATTCAGTGGACTGTATTTACATTATTTTGCAATCAACAGGATATATTTCTTGGAAATATAGAGTCTGGTAGATCACTGTTTTTGACTACACACACCCTGTCCACTGATCAGAGTTAAATACAATTTTTAATAGTTAGTAAATAATTCGGAGTAACTATGATATCTCAAACCCATGACAAACTCATTGGAGTAACCCCCAGTAAGATCGTCACATTGTAATGGAATTTGGCGCAGCGGTCGTGGCTACTAGGCAATGGTTTTGGGGAGTCTGAGCCAGAACTGATATTTTGTATAAACTTACACACTTTGTTCCGATCTGAGTATTTGTGTGTGTGAGATTTTATGTTTGTGACTGCACCCACGACATAGGACAAAAATTGTAGTGCAGAGTGACGTAAGGCGACGAAAAAAAATATATTTGTATAAACAAACACACTGTCCACCTGATGGTAAGTGGTCATAGTCATCTTCTAGTACAGGGGTTCCCAACCTTTATTTCACTGAGCCTCTCCAATTCAAAAATAATATTCTCATGCCCCCTTAAGTTTAAAAACATTAAAAACACATATTTTTTTTTACAACTAAATTATTTCTTTGAATTAAAATTAAAATACAGATATTTGTAGATATTTATGTTTTAAGAATAAGTGAAGATATACGAGTATGTATCTACACTTGAAAACCATTAATTACTTTCACTTTAGGTAAATATCCTAGTTTTATTTTAATTATTAATACTAATGAGATACTTGAGCTTGCATCTTCTGTACCAGTATGTCGATTCTGGGTTCAGTCTTTGCTAGAGCGCTTAAGTACTCGATTACGCCCCCCCCTGGTATTCCACTACGCCCCCCAAGGGGGCATGCCCCCCTGGTTGGGAACTCCTGTTCTAGTATATGTGGTTCGTATGAGATTCGCAGCAAATCTGCAGGTCCCACAAAAACCAGTGTACATTGCCAACTTGTGCCCCGTTGCGGTTTTCATTAATTGATAGAGTGATTCTGGAGCAAGGTATTGCGGTATTTTTTATCTCGGAAAAACGGATAGTCCCATGGGAAGCGTGATAAAACCTTCGCGCCATAAACCGACTTCCGCGCATGTGTAGCCGTGGGCAAAAGCTATGACCCTTAACCCGCTATAGACCGAATCCCGAAATCCGCGCGGGCGAAGCCGCGGGCAGAAAGCTAGTAGATAAATAAACACAGGACTTACCTATGGTACGGTGTGATGATCTTACTTGCGGTGAGACTATAATTTTGATCGATAAGCGTTACTAAGAGGATGCACTTAGGTGGTGTCGCGGCGGGCGCGGCGCGGGCCGCGTGTGGGCGGGCGCGCAGTCCGCGCGCAGCAACCAGGACCTGCAGCGCCGCTTCGAGGAGCGCTGCGCCCGCGCCATGCGCCACGCGCTGCTGCGCCGCCTGGCGCTGCCGCCGCCCGCCGCGCCGCGCCCGCCCGGTCAGTGGCGCTCTCGCTCGCGGCCCGACTTTGGTCATTCTTCAAGTTACACCGACGACTATAGAAATTGTTTCGATATCCAAAATCAATGTTCGGAATCGATACCAAATTGCGAAATCATTCCCATATATTTTGATATTTTCTACCGAAACGAAACCGAATATCGTTAGTGTTACATAAGCCCTTCCTATTGTGCTTTGGGTGATTTTAAGGCTTATTTTAACCCGCACTGTGAGTTTTCTTAAACGTTTCGTAAACGTGTTTATCAACAACTTTCCATTGTAGTCTTCAATCTTTACATGATTCGTATGTTGACCAATTCATTTTGTTGGCGAACTCCTGACACTACAAAATCCACTATTCTGCAAATTCTACTGAGGTCTCTGAGCATTGTGCTCAAGCCTTTCATAGTTGCGGCAATGCCTAGGTTATCATCAGCAAAACGAAAGTGCGACATCCTCTCGCCATCGATCGTGATGCTCAATCCTCTTCAATTCAAAATCTTAAAAAGCTTAAAGGGCATCATCCAGCTCAGTTACAGGCGCAGGAATAAATTTATTCAATCATATCTATCAAAACAGTGTGTGTGTGTGCGTTGGAGCACAGAATACATCGTTGGAGGATTTTAATGTCACGTTCCAAAATTGAATAGCCACAAAATGTAATAGTTCATTTTTGGACATTTTTTGCAATTTATTTTTTTATTCATAGCGCCCTACCACCAAGGGTGAAGGTTCTGTACAGGAGAATTTTTGCCCTGACTATAAACTAAGTAGGAACAAAAATTTGCCACTTTACAAAATCTTTTTGACGAGATGAAGTCTGTCGGGTCCGCTAGTTATCCCAACTAATATTATAAATGCGAAAGTAACTCTGTCTGTCTGTTACGTTTTCCCGCTTAACCTCGCAACCGATTTATGAAATTTGGTACAGACAATCTTTAGATCCTGAGGCAGAACATAGGCTACTTTTTATGTCGAAGAAAAGGGATGAAGGGGTTGAAATAGAGGTTGAAAGGTTGCATGGGATTTCTTAATTTTAAAAGATAAAACCATAAACTTATATTTAAGCTCTTGATAAGAAATCATTAAAATTTGTTCTAGCATTTTTGAGATTTCGGCCAGCCCCTAGATTAACCATGAATCTTGGTACCTTAGACATAAGGATTGACAAAAACTAATTACACGCGGGCGAAGCGCGGGCGGAAGCTAGTAACATAAATATGACAACATTAGACAGTTATGTAATAACCGTAATGTATGTAATAAGCCGTTATTACGGCCATATTGAATAGTAGTGGTAACGCAATCCGGCTTCCGTTGCAGGCGGCGTGTACGCCAGGCTGGAGGCGGAGTGGCGCGAGCGGCACGGCCCGCGCGCGCGCTGCAACGCGCCCTCCGCGCGGCCCCGCCCGCCCAACAAGTGCAAGTAGGCGGCCTGCACGGCGGTTATGAAATCTGAGAACGAGTCGCCTAATATGTGGAATACGACTTAAAACTGCCAAATATAATTAAAACATTTATTTTGAACATATTATCATTTTGTTTCAGCAAAATGTATACTGTAGCAATTTCGAAGTGGTTTCTGCTTACGTCTTCTTCGGTGTCATGTTGTGATGTGACTTGGAAGCACAATCAATGTTACTTTTATATAATCATGTTTATTACAATAAATATACATTATTATTAAGAAATGAAATGTTTTCTTTATATTCCTAAGTGACTCCCATTGGTATTGGTGATTCTCAGGTGACAGGAGTGTCCCCTATTTTTTTTTGTTAACGCTGAGGAAAACGCATTGAATTGCATACCCTGCGCCCGGGAAAAGCGCAGAGTTATGTGGGGCTCTCCTCCCCAGAAGGGGTAGACCTTTTTTTTTGTTACCCTTGAGGACAATGCATTAAGTTGCATACCCCGGCTGTGACGAGCCGGCGGTTATGTGGGGCTCTCCTCCCCAGAAGGGGGAGGCCTACCCACTAAACCCTCAGGGATGGCCTTCCTCAGGCATGTAGGGGCCCCCGGGAACACCAAGCTACTTCCGGGAACCCCCCAGCCTCTGCTCCACCGCCGATAAAGGGGTGCCCTCCTCGGGGGAGGCTAGCATACTTCCCCCGATCCGACGACGGCCCCGGCACGGAAGGGGCGTGGTCCGTCCCGGGTCACCGCATCCGCTGGCGCGTTTTACTCGCGCCCGCCGAGCGGGATCGGCCATCTCCCGACCCCGCTCGGCGGCCTCCTTCTGGAGCATCACTGCTTCACAGAAGAAGGATACAGCCCTCTAACCTCCCTCGTCCGCCAGCATTGCCGCAATCAATGCCGGCGGAGACAGATCTCGCCCGATCTCTGCGACTAAGACTCGGCGCTCGGAGGCCCACGTGGGGCACTCCGCTAGCGTATATGCTGGGCCGAGTCAAGGTAGCATCGTGTCGATCCTTCCTGTCCTATTCGACATAGATACCGAAGTAACTGTGCCCGGTGAGTATCTGAGTCAATCGGTAGGTGACCTCCTCCTTCCCGTGGAGCCAAGCTTCGAGGTGCGTGAGTACGGCACCGACGGCCCGCTGGCGCGCGCAGATCTCTATTGCTTACTATACTATTTTATATTCCTTTTGTTTTTATTATTTATGGTTTGTATTCTACTTAATACAATTTGAATAATACTATTATTATTCCTATTCCTGTCATTCACCTTTCCACATATTTCTAAGCAATATTTTAAGAATTTTTTCCCTTTGGGCTGAGTTCCCCATTATTTTAATTATAACCTCATTATTTATTTCCACACCTAGCACTTGCTCCAGATTGTACCTCTTTAATTAGGAACATTGGGCAGTCCTTTATTATGTGGGGGACAGTCTCATCCGTTTCCTCATCACATGGGCACGTCGGGTTTCTCTTGCACTTAAACCTGTGCAGGTATTGGGCGAATCCTCCGTGCCCCGTCAGGATTTGCGAGAGTTTGCCATGCGGTTCCAACAGTCTTGTGATTTTGTACGCCTCTTTTGCGCTGGGGAAGAAGAGTTTTGTTGTTTGCGCGGTTTGCTCGTTTTGGTACTGTTCTTGTTGTTCAGGTTGGTTATTATAAGGAAAGCACTGTAAATATTATCACAAAACAATTTTTATTACTTTTGAAACGAAATTACAATTATTGAGAAGTAAAAACAAAATCAAAGAATGTGTCAATCTTTCAAAACATAAACGTCAAAAAACTAACACTGTAAAAAGTTTATCAAAAGAGATTCGCAACATCCTCCCACCGTTTGTGTCGGAAGACGCAAACCACTTATTTA